>VZSE01011226.1:263368-422831 GCA_013398275.1 Promerops cafer
CTACTTAAAAAAAAAAAAAAAAAAAAAAAAAAAAAAAAAAAAAAAGTAGTGCTTTGAGGTGCTTCAGAAATGATTTGTGCTGAAGCACAGCTCCTGATAGCACACGGTCTGCCAGTGCTGGGCTGGATGTTTGAAAGGACAAGTCCTCTCTACACAGCATGCAGCTGATTCTACACGGAGTAAGCAGGTAACACTGATCACACAACTAGCTTCAATAGAAAACCCCAATCATTCAGGAATTTTGGAAGTGCTCATGGACTGTCCAGAGGGCAAAGATTTTGTAATATCACTAGAGAAAGAGATGACAAGTGCTGAAGAAGTCCTATGTTGGGCATCAGAAAAGGACCATTGTAGTTTAACCAAGCAGGTGCTTAAATACCACACAGTCATTCACTTACTCAGAACCCCATGGGGATAGGGGAGAGAAATGGGGGAAAAAAGTAAAAATCATGGCTTGAGATAAAAACAGTATGATAGGACAGAAAGGAAGCAATAACAATAATCATCATCGTTATAATCATAATAATAGCAATCCTATACACAAAACAAGGGATGCACAATGCAATTTCTCATGACCTGTAGATCAATGCCCAGTCAGTTCCAAAACATCACCCCAAAGCTCCCTTTCCTCCTGGTTTATATACTGAGGATGATGTAATAGGGCGTGGAATATACCTTTGGCCAGTTTGTGTCAGCTGTCCCAGCTGTGTTCCCTCCCAGATTCTTGTGCTCCCCCAGCCTCCTCACTGGTTAGGTGGAATTAGAAAAGGAAAAGTCCTTGATTTAGTGTAAACACTGTTTAACAATATCTAAAATATATATTTTATTTTGGTCAATATTCTGGTCCTAAATCTAAAATACAGCACTATACCAACTACTGGGAAGAAAATTAGCTCTATTCCAGCCAAAACCAGGAACCCATTTTTATCAACCATAACATAATACATAATTGTAATATAGAAACTATTATCAATTTAATATAATTGGAAAGATAAGTTGATCTGATCTATTCTAGTTGAGTTTAGGAGAAGAAACAAAAAAGACTAATGAAAGCAAACAACAGAAAGACTGGGTTTTCAAAAAGTTGTTAAAAGTTTTTGCTTCTCCTAAAACACTTGCTTCTTAATGAAAACTTACAGCTACTCCTAAGGTTTCTGCAGTCTGTTTTTGCATTTCCCTTTGGAAGGGAACTTAGTGCATTGTTGTAATTCAACCACTAAAACTTCCACACCAGGAACAGGCCAGGGGCAAAGTTACTTTGATTTTTACACTGTCCCAAAACTATATTTTATTACTGCATCCCCTCAGCTCCCTAAGTAACAACAGATATCAAAGTCAGCTTTCCAAATCTCATTTTACAATAATTCAAGCTGGTTTCATGCCTTTTTTTTTACATTTTCCATCTGTACCATGTTCAATATATGAAGCAAATTAGAAGTGAAAATGTAAAATGATTTGATTTAATGAAAAAAAATAAAGATGATATGTACACTTGAGGAGAATAAACTCGGTGTTATTCCTTGTATTTGTCCTATGCAGCAGAATATAAATACAGGTTTTTGTAGCTTGTTCAAAAATATTGTTGGTACTATTTTTTGCATTCCCTTGTCTCAACTTTATTCAAAGTGGATGTAAACAATAAATAAAATTATTGTCAGGGTTACTTTTCCTAAAAGTGGCTGTTATAATCACAAAAAGGATGCTATAAAAATGGTATCTAATATTTCGCTTTTATTCTCCCTCATTGACTTCTTTATCAATTGTGCTCATTTTGCAAGTCAAAACCAGATCCTTCTGACTGCCAATACTGCAGTTCCACATGTTACTTGGAAAACAGACAATATTCTTCACCTCTCTTTTTCAGTGATAAAGATTTTAGAGTAAAAACCATACCCACCGATCTGGACGATGATGCAGGAGGTAAACATAAGGCTTTGCAATTCTACTTTGCAGTTCAGATAGTGGAAAACATATTTATAGTTAAATGTATGAAAATGTCAAAAACCTGAGGCAGGTACTTGGGCTGCCAATTTGTGATTGTCCTTCTGATGGCAAAGCTTTGACTCCGACAGCAGGCCTTGAGGTATGGCAAGCATAGACATTAATGCAGCAGTGACTTTGAGTAAGCATAGCAAAGTTTAAAATAACTGAAATTATACTGAATGGTTGTCTTAGTCAGCATCTCCAGTGAGCTGATGGAGAGCTCAAGCCTGGATCTGAATCACAGGACTTTTATGGCACAGTTTCTAACAAACTGTCAGACCCTTAGCAACTTATTTAGCCCTGCATGGTGTAGTAACAGAAAAAACTCTAAATGTAAAAGTAGTCAAGACTCTGTTAAAATTCGTGATGGTTTCCAAGTTTTCTAGTGGACTTTTGGCCTATGTATAGAAGAACCAAGGGAATCCATAATCAATGTAATAGATAGTTTTCCACCTTGAATTTCCTTCCACCTTCTTCATAGCAAGCCATGTTTTTTCTGATTCTTTACTGGTAATCAAAGATAAAGGAATGAGTACTCCATTTCTACACCTAAAAATGAACTTTTTCTTTTTGGCAGATACAGTGCACAGAGAATGACTGCTGAAACAGAGACAGAATTAAGTCTGCCATTAAAATATTGCTCTGCCTTTTTTAGTGTTAGTGTTTTGGAGATTTTAGGCCTTCTTGTTTCAAAAGTATATCTTTGGTATTGTATGTTTCTTAATAATAAATTATGTCTTCCTGTTTTACATTGACAGGACCAGAAGCATCTCCTTGAATGAACCTAAAGACTTATGTTAAAACAGTGAAGGGGGAAAAAAATAAAAATTTTTTAAAAAAAAAAATTTTAGGAGGCTTTGCTTTGGGAATGATGCTTCATTTTTTTTTTTTTTTTCCTCCTCCATAAATTTAACAATCAAAAGATTGTTTTTGCTGTGGTTTAGAGAATGTAAAATTTAAAATACTTCCAAGTGTCTGGCACATATAATTTTTAAAAAAGTATTTGCTCTAACTTGTTTCCTTTGATTTATTTGGAGGCTTAAAAAAAATGTTCTTTCTGCTAACTATTGGCAGTGTAAGCTATTGTTTGTTAAGCGGCCAAGATCAATTTACAAACCTTTTGTTTAAAAAATCATTAAACAGACTAAATTAATGGCATATTGTGTGCTGCTTCTGATAATCCAGTTAAGAAAATAGCAATACATATCTAATAAATGTTTTCAAAGTTTCACTGAACTGTCATTGGAGCAACTGTTATATTGATCATTCTCTCTTTTCTTCTGCTCTAAAGGGCTACATTTACACAGCTCAGATGTCTATCAAAAGAATAATCTTTCCTTCAATAACCTTTATTTTGTCTGAGCTTTTAGCACATTTGATGTGCTGCTGCTCTTTAGAGTCTTGAATTTATAAACAGCATATTGAATGGCACACAATGGTTCAGTGCGAGCTACCTAAACATATGCACTTATTTAAGTATGGAAATTGTCACAGTGTCTTTCACAGCTCTACCTGAAACTGTGAAACTGTGCTCGAATACTTCCTTGAATGCATGACTTACAGATGCTGAAGACTTTTGCAGTGTCAAACTCTAATTATCAGCAGAGATCTTCTAGGTGTTTGTTTACACATATATCATCCCAGCAGACTTCCCAGGACTTAATTTCTCTCTTATTTATTTCCTCCCATCCCATTGTCTGTATTCAGCTCTAAACCAGCTTCTCCTTTAAATTTCAGTGAAGGAAACACATTGCCCTCAAGTTGCCCACCAGACACTGGTGCAATTGACATGATTTGCACCAGAATAAGCAACAACCTAAGTGTGTTTACAGTGAATGCATTTTATTTTAGATGTTCAGCCTTGGGCACTGTCAGGTTACCCTCAGAACCTCCTCTAGCTTGACCTTTCCTTGATTATATTTTTTCCCCTGGCAGAAACCTCTGAATAAGCCTTTCCCTTTGCTGTTGCTTTTTCTCTCTTTGCAGCTGCCTCTCTTCCTAACATACAGTTCACTCACCACAAATCGCTGTTGTATTTGTAAATAAGGCAGACAGATAGACACTGACTGGTAGCCCTATATAGACCACCCAAATTATCTGTAGGTCCCATCACATTTCACCTTTTTGTCTGAAATGAACGACAACCAAAACTGGCTGCTATTAAAGTTCTGCAAAGGATATTAAAGGCAAACTCACCAGTAAAGTTTAATCATGTTTTTCTGAGCCGTATTTATCTGGTTCATATTACTGGGATTTATGATGTCTGTGTAGTGCTGGATCTTTGCTCCCTACTTTCATTTCTTTTCCCCTTAACTGAAAATGTAGCCTAGGTTAAACAAAAGCCATAAAAGCTATGATCAGTAAAAAGAGAAAATCAGATGCACTGTGAGATATTTCAGTCAAGCTGCACAGCTAGAAACTCAACCGAGAGGTGCTGTTGATTCAGTTGATGTGTGATGCTGAATAAATGGGAAGCTGTTCTCAAGATTCTTTGTTTAAAAACTGAGTACCAAAGAAAGAACTTCTGCCAAGTACTGTCCCATAGCAAATGTAAAAGTCATTTCATTCCTTTTTAATTTCCTCAGATTACAGACAGTCAGGAATCATACAAAGACAGAAAATCTATTCTTAGCTTCACTGGAATGGGTGAATCAGTTCAGATTAAAGAAGAAACAGCACAAATCTTTGACTGAAACTTCAGCCAAACAATTTCAAATGTTCTAGGATAGAAAGGGCTTTAGTTAGCTTTGTGTTATTATTTCTAGCCCATCACTTCATCTTTTCTAGTGAAATCAAAGTACTAAAATAACAAAAAAAAAAAAATTCTCGTATTTTTTCAAAAAACCTAGAGGCTCTTTTTAGATATATACCTAACAGTATGCAGAATATTTTTTCATGTCTGGCTGAGTTTGAAAGCAAATGAATGCACAACGAGAAATTATAAGAAATAATTTTTTTAAAGATTCAAAATTGTATGCTGGGGCAGATATGCAAATTAGTAATTTGCAAGCAAGCTCCTCAATAGAGTACTGGCAGCTGGATCCATACCTCTTTCCTTGCTAGAACTGATGGGCAGTTCATGTGTCATATTTAAATCCTGCTATGTATAAACTATTGTTTGAGTGTAAACAAATTTGTTTTATTTAGCTTTGAATACAATATACTATACATGAAAATGTAGTAAATTTAAAAAGCCACACAAAGCAGAGCAGTGCACATTCTAGGACTCCCCATTTGCAAAAGGACCTCTCTGAGCTTGTGCTACTAATGATGTTACTGTGTGCTGCTGGAAGCTTTTTTCCAAAAGCTTCAGGATTAATTTGCTGTCAAAATGGATGACAAACATTCACACAGAAAATAATGATATTTTTAATTCATAATTTATCATGTCATGTGATGCCATAAATTAAATAAAGCTATATTAATTCTAAGTGAAAACATCCTTTCAGGGGATAGCAATCACTTCCCACGTGACTGTGTTTCTCAGGCAAAGTGGGAGGGTGTGTGAAATAGTTCTCCCTTAAAAAAAAGTATTCTCAAAACCTGGTGAGGAAGTTTACAGGAAGAAATGTCTGAAATTATAAACTGAATACAGTCATTGTTGGAACAAAAAAAGAGCACAGCAGATTAAAAATATTTTTTTAAAATGTAGAAATGAATTTGATGCCACTTTTCAGTTTTTCTCATTCAAATAAGACTGTTTGTTGTCAGTAAGATTATTATTATTATTATTATTAAGATTATTATTATTATTATTTCAAAAATGAATAGGAAAAAAACTGAAGCCCAGACTGAACAACCCTTTCTCTAATGGAAAACCTGTGGATGAAATAATGACAAAATTTGATATCAAAAACTGACAAAGATAAATATTTCACAAAATACATGTTGTTCTTTCTAGTCCTTTCACTAAACTCTGAGGGACAAGAAGTAGCTTAAGTTAAAAATAATCAGAAAGAATTGGTCAGGTAACCTTCCTCCCAGACATAATGATAGAAAGCTCAGCACACTGCATTTAAGTAGGAAACTGAACAAAACCCAAGCAATTCTGACAACTCCCATGCTTCTGCTGCACTTGTGAATATCAGAGTGCCTTGGAGACAAGGCTTCACTGTTGGCTAGAGGAGTCCTTGGGGAGGTGGGAGGTCTGCCTCAGATGATGACTCTCCTCAGTTTGCTTTCCCTCCCCTTGCTGGCTGTCCTCATTCTCCTCAGAGAGCTCCTACTGCGTCAGAGAGAGCATAAAGCATTATCTCCTTTGTTCCACGAGATAGCTGGGAAGTTGGAACTGAGCTGCTTGACTGTATTTGGACTTGGCTCGTTATGAGCATACCCAAAAACATCTCACAAGGAAAAATTGCAAGCAGAATTTAAGGTGCACCTAGACACTTAAGGGTTGAATGGAGATGTAAATGCCAGTCAAACACAAAAGAACATTTAGGCACCTTGGAATTCATCTAAACTGTGCAAGGGTCAGAAAAACTCATCAAGCTAATAGTGGTCAGATTTCTACATCCACATATTTTGGGTCAGCATGACACAAAGATGCAAACTAGGTGTTGAAAGCAAATGCTGTGCTGCTAATGCAGAGCCCTGACTGTAAGTAGTACATGTTAAGCCAGACACTCATTTTACAAAAATTGGAAATGTAATCTTGCAGTCCCAAATCCAATGCAGCCTTCTCCAGATTAAGCCTTCTAATTGTGCTGCTAGGAAGTGCATGCCCACTATACATCTTTTCCATGAATATAGCTTTGGATTAGATTTCCAGGTCTTTTAAAACAGAGAACTATAAATGTGCAGATCATTAGACGGAGACAGACCAATGCATCACATGTTTACAGGTGAAGTGGAGTAAAATCTTTCCTTCCCCTTGAATTTGATATTAAATCTATTACTTCTTTCCAAGTTCTAAATACCATTGATACAAATATAATTGGAAATTTTCTGACAGTGCAATGATTTTTAACTTAGCGGGAAAAGGCATAACATGATCTGAAGGCTGGAACTCTAATGAGGTGCAAAGAACAGTATTCTGCACATGAAGAGGGGTGGTACAGTTCATAATAGTAGGTCCCCAGTAATATTTGTACTAAATGTTGGTATATTTGTCTCCTCCCCCCCCCCCCCAAAAAAAAAGAACCAAACCTTGTGTTGTTTGGACCTTCAGCCCAAAGAACTGCATTTCATCTCTGATTTTGCCAACAAACTCCTGTGTCAGATAAGTGAAGTCACTCATATTAGGCTTTTCATAAACTACTCTCCTAACTTCTAATTTTCAGAGTAACCATCTTAAAAACATGAAGTTTGTTTTTAAAAGGTCCTGAATAGTTACATCTGTAATTAAAGTCATGGGAAAGACACATAGAAAATGCTTTAAGTATGCTAAAGTCTTTGAAAAATCAATTTTTTGTGGTACAATATTTGAAAGTTTAAGCTGCAGCTATTTTGATACACATCATGCTCATAAGCAAATGGAGATTATCTTCTTACATTACCTAATCCCTAATGGGATAATAAATTCATTACACATATAAGGCAAAATTTCTGCAATACTTGGCTACCTAAGAAAGTCAGATGGAAGGTTAGTAGATTTTTTTTTAAACACATCACATATCCCTGCGGCTGCATGTGAATTTTGTACTTGTATGTTTCCTTCACTCACCAGTGGTATGAGGGAACAGGTTTTAGACCTATACCATCTCTACTCCATTTTTTCCATTTTTCCTTTGTGAGCTGGTTTTCATGGAAATTTAGTTGAGCTGATCACTCAGCATATATATTAATCATCATATACTGTTTAATAGCTTTACATAAGTATAGTGCTTAGAAATTCAGGAAAGCATAAGGCTCTCCAGTTTCATCAGACATGTTCTGGGCAGACAACAGTGTGTAGTTAAAAAATATGATACTGAAACAAAGAAAATTATATTCTGTCCATTTTTCACTTGAAACAACAGCCAAACACATTGCTTATAGCAGTCTATTTGGACATTTCTAGGGCCCTGAAGAGAGATGGGAAAGCTGTTGGGCAGAGCCATCAGGTGTACTAATGAGATAAGGGAGCTGGAGAGATCCTTTGAAAATAGCTGTTGGAGAGGTTAGGAGGAGGGAGTTTGGAGGTTGGGTTTTTCATTTTGGGGCCACATATGCTCCAGGAAAGATTCATATTTTCTATCTCAAAGGAACACACATAGTATACCAGTAGGAAATACCAAACAATCATAAGCAGTGCACAGCAACTTCTGCTCTCAGTGGATGTAAGTACAGAGATGATGAAAAGGCAGCTAAACACCAAATTGAATAACACTGACTCTAAAATAAATCACAGTACTCAGTTCAAGTGTAACCAATATTATCCACATTCTTTTGCCAAAACAATAAGAAATTATTGTCAATTCTGCAAGGTATTTTAAGACAACATTTCCTTCACTTCTAGAGGAGAAAATAATTGTGTGGAGAATGTTTAAGAATGTATCTTTTTTCCTTATCAGACATTCCATAACTGACTGACCTGCTTATTCTCTTGGAAAAAAATTAATCAATAAAAAAAATAAGGTGAGTGGAAATTATATGTTTGACAGTTCAGCAAAGTTCAATTTTTTCCAAATGTGGCTATACTAAACTTTGTTGATGAGTTCAAGTAATATAGATTATTCATGCAAACTAGAAAGTACTCAGGAAAATAGACATTTAATTTACAGAATCATTTAAAATAATTTTTTTCTCTTGATTATGATCTCTACCTGCTTAAAACATACACAGATTGTTCCAAAATCATACATAACCCAGAAAACAGAGATCTGAAGATTTTCAGCATTTCTTTTTAGCTTGCAACCCTTCTTTTGCCAGTCATTTCATGCCCATTAAATTTTACATGTATTTTCTTTCACTAAAGATGACAGAAAACTGATTCCGAAAAGTGATTGTGCTGGATTTCTTCAGTTTAAGGGAACACTTTTGCTTTTTATATGAAAAGAAAAGAATATAAATAAAAAATTCACATGTGCTCTTATGTTCTTTCAAAGTTAATGCTCTTTGGATCTTTTGTCTCACAAATCTTTGGGGTTTTCCGTAAAAATATTCACACAAATAAATGCTTTGTGTATTTAAAAAAATAAAAATAACTTATTATGCTTTTTTGTGAACACGAGATAATCATATCTCTTTTGAAACACCTCTATGCAAGTGTAAACTACAAAATGCTCTCAGATCTTTAGGAGATCAAAAAGCTCATAGCTTTGAAAGTCAGTCTCAGTTAACTGCAGAAACTTCTACACATTTGGATATTTTATGATGGTTAAAATTTTGAATATTTAAAGACAGGACTAAGATTGACAGAAAGTGGGGTAAGGTACTTGCATCTATTTGTGGTCATATGGGTTCAAAGGAGACTAGTGTACAAATCTGCTTGTAGAAACATTAATTTTGGAGGTCTTAGCCAGCAAGAACATTAACCTTTTCAGACACTTTTACATAGATTTATTCAGAAATTCTTTCCCTATTGATCTCACCCAGGCTTTGCTTTGACGTAACTGGGGCTTGTGTATTGAGCTGCTGAAGATGACTAGATTTGCCCTCATTCTATCTGAGGAAGAGTATTTCCTCCTTCCATCCAAATGAGGTCCTCTCAGACCAGTCTATTAGGCAATGAAAGGAAGAATGGGGTCAGCTAAAGATGGCAGAACACCATGGAAAAGAAATGTCTTTTGAGACTAATGCATTACAAGACCTTCTGATGAAGGAAAGAATGAACACATTTTCTCTCCTCTTCTCTTCTCTTCTCTTCTCTTCTCTTCTCTTCTCTTCTCTTCTCTTCTCTTCTCTTCTCTTCTCTATCTCTTTTTTTTTTTCCTAATAGAGGATTAAGTTTTAAGAATTATGTATTTGGAGAACAAAGGCAAAATTCATACCTGACATGTTATATCACTTGTAATTTTCATCATATCCGAAAATTATGTAGTGTATATTTTTGTCAAAACTTGAGTCAACACTAAGGTCAGGGATGTATAATTGACTAACCCAGCAATGAACTTATCTATTTCTTTATTTTCCAGATGCTATCTGCTAAGAAGAAAAAAAAAAAAACCTTATATAAAGGGAATACAGAACAAGGATGTGGTAATGGGAGGAAGCCAACATAAGACAAAACAAACCAAGGATCAACACAATATCTTAGAGTTATATTTAGTCACACTCAGCTGGGACATGGGAAAGGAGACTAATTACAGAGGTTAGATGGGTCAGAAGTTAGGAAATTAACCTTAGATTTAGAAGACTTACATTCTATTCCCTACTGTGCCACAGACTTCCTAGGTGAAACTGGTCAATTACTTTTACTTTGTCTTGATTTCAATTCTTCATATGCAAAACTGAGGATAATAATACTTCCCCCACACATTTTGTTGATGATTTTCATTATTTGAATGTTACAGTGGTTTAGATTATATAGATTTGGATAAGGGCAAAGAGAAGGACAAAAGAAACAGCATTTTTTTGAGAAGCTGAACAGCCTACAGAAGAAAAGTCTCCAAAATAATTATAATGATTAAGACAAACTCTGCCTTCAGTGGGTTGCAATTCAGATAGCTGAAATTTATGCTGCAATGTCACTGTGGGTATTTATTTCCTTAAATCTCCTCTTTGTTTAAATCAGAGCCCTAACATTACTTTGGCCCAATTTTTGTGCTGAAATAGAATGGTATTTATTTAATGTTAATGTTAATGGTTGCTCTTTTAGTTTAAGTCTATAATTTAAAGTATCTATGAAAATCAAGATTCAGTAAAACCTGTGTCCAGAAGTTCACAGAACCTCTGATAAGGGTGGCACCTTTTTGAAAGTGTTCCTAAATTATATCAATTGCACCATTTGTGGTATTATATACACTTAACAGTTTTTGAAGAACTAGTTGATTACTGAATCTCTTTCTGTACATTCACTTAATTTAAAAAACATATATTTTATATGTTTCTATGTTTATTATTTTCAATATAGCTGATAAACTGCTGAGGCTGAAACACATAATGCCACTCTGAATCCAGTATAGTCAGGACAGTTCTAAATTGGACCAAATTATGAGATTCTTCATTTTAAAAGTCAGGCCACAAAAAGACATTTCACAGGGAAAGTTAACAGTAGCAAAAAAAAAAAAGCAGAGAAGACCAGCCAATAGATTAATTTATATGCACACCCACAGTCTCTTTTTTCCTATGGCAAATAGACAGACAGCTCAGATGTCTACAGCTTTCTCTCACCTTTTCAGTACCTCTGTATATCACTTATCCACATGGGTATTCCAAGGGGTAAGTGGGAGTAAGAGCAATTAACTGGGCAGTGCAGTCTAATGCAGTTGTGGCCCTCCTCATGTTCCCCTTATTTGCGTCACCTTCTCCAACACTTCTTCTTAAGAGGCACCTGCCGAACTGCACAGAGCTCTCCCCTACTTGTGCAGGCAATGCTCTTCATGTGGCCTCTTAAATGGAACAGTTTGTCCTCAGGGAAGTGAGTCACACTTCAGTTAATGATGATGCTGAAGCTGGTAGGGGACAACGTAAAGGTTAACATGAATATCTCGCAGCTGATACATCAACAGTATCATCCAGTTTTCCTGGGAAGAGAGCGGTGGTTAGCTTGGTCCTGGTCACTATAAATGTCTGTAAAATGAAGAAGATCCAAAGAATTAATTGAATTCAGGCAAGAACTCACTAAACAGCATTCAAAGATAGGGGGAAATATTTCCAAATTTTAAAATTTGATTTCATCAGGTATAAATGTTGATCTCAATTTGATAAAACCACCCCTTCAATCCACCCCCCACCCGGGACTTCTCAAGTAAATCAACTATGATTTACAGCTCATGCATGACTTTATGCCCCTCTGATAAAGTCTTAGAGTTACAGATTATTGGAATCAATTAAACTACTTATCACTAGCCTTTAGTGTAGGCTATAAGGACAATACAAAAGTTCTGAGATTAAATTGTTCATTAAAAGCAAGAATCATCAAGAATTGATAGGTAATTTATTTCCAAATATTATGAAAATGCCTACATATGTAACAATTACAGTGGTATAATAGGTCATGTCAAAATGGCATGAAAAATCTTAGAGATTAAAAACATATAATCAAAGATTTGTATCATATTATTTTATAATAGAGACCTAGCAGATTTCCAGTAGCCTATAAAGAAATCTATTAGTAGGATCTAGAAAATAAATTCAATTTTCTACTCTGAATTCACGGGTCTCACTATATAAAAGAGTTTTCATCTTAAATGAAAATAAAATACAGAAATTCAACCACACAATAAACATTGCAGGAACAAGACTTTCTTCAATACCTGTGAAACCTTACAAATTAAGAGTTTAATGTAATATTCTGCATACTATTTTGTACCTAATTGTATTTTCATTATTTTTATTCTATATGACAGAACATCCATTAATGTAGGGTTTCTGTTGACATTTTTGTTCTTTTTTTTTTTTTTGACTTTAAGCAGCACTCTTGCATGCTGCTCTGAGGAAGGTTTGAGAGGGTGTGAGTCTTGGGTTTTTTTCATTTAATATTTGAAAACAAACAGCTTAGAGTAGTAAATTTGCAGACAGATTTGCTCAAAATATCTTTTCTAAAGCATAAGAATAGATTGTTTTCTGTGTTTTTCACTCCAGTAGCAGATCCAGCATATCCTGGAGACAACACAGGATCCAAGTGGAAGTACAACCAATATACCAATGACAAAAGTTGTAGTTCAGAAAAATAAAGATGAAATTGCTCTCCTTTGCACCTACACACCTAAAAAATAATTTTAACCCAGTTTTGCCATCTCAAAATACTTTCCTTCCCTAAATGCTTTTTCTTTTTACTCTTTATCTCATACAGTTTTAAAATAATAACAAAGAGAGAAAGGCACTCTCGACGTTGGATTCCGTTGCTTCCAGGATTCGTGTGGTGTGAGTCAGATCTCAAGGCCCTGACTGACAGCAAACATACCACTCAACACAGCTCATGTAGTAAGAACTGACCAGGACCAAAATCATCTCTCTAGTCGATCCCATGTTGATTCTGCTGTGCAAAGATTTTGTGTACAGAACCAAGAGAGCAAGGAACTTAAATACAATAGATGACATGTAATCTAGCCAAGTTTTAACTTAAGGTACATGGTGGACTAACCCAAATGAAACACTGATGATCCCGTTAGACATGACGGGACTCCCAAAGGACCAAAATCAAAGCCACAAATAACTGTCATTTCTTAGGAAGATTCTTGAACATATTGATTAATTTTACTCCTAGTCGTTGGGTTTTTTTGTGTAGCTGCTGAAACAGTACCTCGTCCTGCAGTATGCAATCTGACAGCAGCCATCCATAGGAGTACTTGAATATAGCATTCCCTACAACAGAATCACAGTTGTCCATATTTGACCCTGGCATGGAAGCCACTCATAAACACACAAACCATTGTTTAAACAGCAGACGGATCGGGAGGAGCGGGAAGTTCCCAGCTTTAGTGCCAGAACCTGGCTGTGCCACTTGGCTGTCGGATGTCACCAAAGGTTGTGCTGCCCCGTGACTGAGAGTGCTGCAGTGCAGGTCTGGGGAGCCCCCTCCAGAAGCAGCATGGTCTCTCCCTGTACCCTGTGTGCAACAGTGGCTGCCAGGCCACTTCCTAGGACAGGGTTCCCTCTGCCTACCCCAACACAAACTTACCTGTAAAAAGGTTCTTGAAGCCATTTCAGAGTAAAAGCTGTATTCTCTCAACATACCCTTCCTCTTTCCCCTTGGTCATTTTTCTGAGTTAAAAGGGAATATATCTTATGGTATAAATAGGAATCCAGCCTAACATCTCTCTAAAGACACTTATAATCAAATAGCATAAATCATATAGTTAACCTTCTGACACAGTAATTTTAATTGATACATTTTTAATCGTACATGACAAGTTGTATCTGCTAATGAGTGATGACACTGGTTAGAGAAAGAAAGATGGTACTGAGCCTCAGAAACTTTGCATTAGGCATGGCTGTGTGGATTTCAACAACCACCTTACCTCCCCATTCAGGAAAGCTCCCAAGCTGAAGCTTCAATATGAACATATGAGTTACCTACAGACATTCTAAAAAACTCTTTGAATCAAAGTCTTCACTTCCAGGTAGCTTTTTTCTCAACATAGACAATAGAGACTACTTAATCTAATTGCACTCTCACAAGAACAGAAGGATAATTTCAAAACTCTTTGGGGCTAAAAGATGTCACTCACACTTTCATCTTGAGATAATTTAATTACTAATCTCTACAGATGGGTTTTTCTTCTTAAACACAGGGAAGGAAGATGGAGGAAAAAGGTTTTATTTCCTTGTAATGTTAGTGATGTGTTTGATGGTCCAGTTCACTAGAAGATCAACAGCATGTGAAGATTTCCCCAGAGACCTTCATCGTTACTGGTGTAGATCTCATCATAATTCAACACATTTATTGCTCTGTCTCTTTTCACAGATGGCCGTGACACTAGTTTTCCTCCTTGGCTTTTTTTAGCAACTGTACTTTAAAGAAAACAAGCTGGACTAACAAATCTTGTTAAGATTCTAACATAAAGCACTAAAAGGGTAGAAAAATCTCAGTTAAAAGTGAAATGTACCATATGCCCTCGAACAACTATGCATCATTTAGAACTGCCTTTGTGACTGTCTGATTGTCCCCAATTGCACCTGGATGTATGCAGAGATAAAACTTTCACTACAAGCTGTAAATATCTTCCTTTTCATTATTCTTTCTGTCAGTTATGAAAAATACTTTTTTTTTTTGCGTAGTTTTTCTTTTTCCTGAGAGATTTTACATACAAAAGCTACGTAACAGTTTCATAGATATCCTTTACTATGAACATTTTTAGTTCAAGAATGCAAACCAATTTTAATTAATGGGGATGAGTTTTTAACCTACTTTCTTTTTACAGGACTTATTAAAGGTAAAAGAGATGTATGGAGAGTCGCTCTCTTTGAGTGTGTGTTATAACCCTTATTTGCATAATAAAAGAGACTTTGCATAAGCTTAAGAGTAATCATAAATGTATATTAATGAAGACATTTATAGACACATGAAAATGTATACCACATTGGGAAAAAAATCTAAGTTATTAATGTCGACAGATTCAATACAAATGATGTTATGTATGTTAATATTATTATAAATCCTTATTGTTATTCATAGGCTTATATTAATATTGTCATTATGAATCATATTCTGTCAGTTCCCATGAGAAAATAAAAATACATGATGGCAATACACAGTGGCAAAGTGGCATTGTCATGTTTATATTAATGTCAAGTTCAAATTAAAATTAGTTCTAAAATTAGAGACAAAGACATTGTTTTGCATTTAAAAACAATCAGCATTCATGTTAATGCTGCTAATAAATTGATATTGAAATAACCAGCTTCAATAACTGTAGATTAAATGTGTTTGTTGTCAAAGTAAATGGAAATATAATCTTTTGAAGTTGTCATTACCAAGCAATGAATAAGGAAAATGATGTGCAAACTCTTTGCTTATAAATATGATGGTTCTGATTCTTTTTCCTGATGACATTTATTTTGCCCTGGAGTTGGTTTATGGATGTCGCCCTGTTTTGTTTTTTTTTTTTCCTTATGCCACAACAGTCAGGTTCAGGACTTGCTGAAGGGCATATATGGCTCTGAGATCACAACAGAGGGTAGTCACTGGGTATCATAGGGTTGACTGAGCAGTACTTCACCTTCCTTCACCTCAGCTTCAGTTTTGGACCACATGCAGTGTTGAATTATCTTTGGTCCAGCCTACTGCTAGAAGAATCGTGATGCTTGCTTGCTTAGTTACATTTCCTTTCAATTCCTAAGAAATATTCAAATGAGAACTTATACTAAATATAGGGGGTTTATTAACATGATGATTGAAATTGTTTTGTCTTTCTTCTTCAGCACTGTGTCAGTGAGGAGTTGTTTGTTGTATACATAGTACAATCAGCATTTTTGTTCTGTTTTCATCAGGCGAAATAAAGTACCCAGGGTCTGCTAATAAGAAACAGAAGCCTAAGCCTTGCACCATTTTTTCTCCTCTGTTTTATTTTGCTTGGGCCAAAAAAATATAGAAAAATCTATACACAAATTTGGTTTGGCATATTATTATTTCCCAGCCAAAAGCTAGAACAGTTGCCATCCACCATAATATATAGTGAGCACCACTTGTGAGAATCAGAGTTTGGATTGAATTATGTTGCTAATTTGAAGAGGATTTAAGAAAATCTAATAGATTATTTTTTTGAGAAATGTGATATCTATACAGGGAGAGGTTAATTTTGAAGGAGTTGTATATAGATTCTCATGGACACAACGTACTTTCTATACCAAGCAGTACTTGCAAATGAACATCTGTATACACAAAGGACTTTGAATGCATATAAGAAATTATCTCTTTATACAGTCATCTAATTGTCATGTTTACTTTCCACAGATACTTCACAAGGTAGATAGAGATTTTCATATTATTCTACCTATGGAACTCATCCTTATTTTCAGAAGTACTTGGGCTTAACTAAAGATACAAAAATCTGTACAGTGAGAAACTATGCACAGGATGTATACATTCAGAGTTTTCTATCTATCTTTCCATTCCCTGACAGGTTACCTTTCATTCAACCTATGCACTACTGGTGTCATATGGGCATTGATAAAAAACACAAAAAACCTGCATACATGGAGTAACCATACCCAGTTGTTATCCCACCTGAGAAAACATATCCCACTGTCTTTCACATTAATGCAAACTCTCTACTCTATTGCTTTCTCTGAGTTGAACTGAATTCTGCAATCACACTGGTTAAAACCTCAATCTACATGGGAAAAGTTATTTCAAAAAGAAGGCTAACTAGTCTGCACTAGCGTACAGATGCCATAGGTCGTAAGTGCACAGAAACATTTGTGAAAGATGAAAAATTAAAAAAGACTAAGTTTAAACTAAGCAGATTCAAAGTGAGAAAGAAATGTTATATCAAATCCACCCAATCAGAACTGATAATTCTGTCTGCAAAGCCCTAATCTTGCTTCCTGTTCAGGAAAACATGACCTCAGTAATGCATAGGATGCTGTTTCAGACAAATACTTTATTGGCATGATTACAAATGGAAGTTATCCCATTAAAATATATTTACAAAATCAGTGAGTAAGATACCTCAGAGAGCTTCATCCTTCAGGTCTCTTTTAGAAAAGCATTATTTTTTAGCCTAGAAGTGCAGAACTTTGTATCAATGTCTTGGCAAAAAAAACCCAAAAAACAAGAGTGTATTCTAAAAAGTGTTTCAGAGTTGAATTTTCCACTTAATGTGCAGGAATAAAATCAAGGGCTTTTCTTTAGGTGTATTTTTAGACTGTCTTGATGTGTGTATGGATAGCTCCCACATTAATCAGTGATGGTGCCACATTTGGATCATGTCTATGCTGATACCATCAAAACTGGAGAAAAAGACGTCATTCCCTCGCCTCTTTTTTTTCTGCCTGTCTGCCTTTCGTTTCTGGGGGATGAGAAACCATGTCTAACCCAGGGAAAGGAATGAAACACAGACAAGCTACACAGCAATCTGCAGCTTAGCTCTGGCAAGAGATCAGCCTCTAAAGTGCTCCCTTTCAGAGAAGCAGCTTACCTACCTTCCATAAGTATGTGAAAGTCTGTTTCTTTTCTACGTTTTGTCAACACTTGTTTATCTCATCCTACCAAATCTCCTTGAATTGAGTTGTGTGTCTGCAAAATGAATCCAAAGCTCAAACAAGCCATTGACATTCTCTGCTCCCACCCAAGAGAAGTTTCATTTTTCTGCTGGCAATGATCCATGACATTTAAATTCTGTCTTCCACAACAGGCTTATAGAAAACTAAGGAAAGAACTACAGTGCCAGTGCAGGAAATATAACTTTATCACTCTCATTTAAACCAACTAGAAAAGCCAATCAGGATAATGTGAATTTTTGTTTACTAGCTTATTTCTTGACTTTTTACATGACTGATTTTCCTACATACTGTAGTATGTCATTTTCAAGATCCAAGCATGGTCTGCAGAACAATAATCTCCATGATGGTGAAAGAATAACAGCCTTGAGACTATACATGAGTATGTCAAGAACCAATTTTAAGCCCATTTTAGCAAGGCTAGCAGCTGCTGTTTTAAAAGGGAAGTGGAGTAACAAACTCCCCCAATCAACCTAGGCTCTCAGTTGGTTTCTGCCTGGCCATGTTCATGCCACCACTGGTCTGAAGGGACTCCAAAACAGATGGTCTGGCTGTCTGGTGTATTTCTTCTCACTAACTCCTAATGTTAACACAAGGCAAAGCTTTTCCTTGATGTGTCGCCTTAAGAAAGCAGCATTACCAGAAACTTTGTCTCAGGGGTCTACAGAAATTCAAGCTGTAGGGAAAATAAGTCCAGACTTCTGGAAAATAAATTTCCTTGAAGAGATGTCCCATTCAATGTCACCTGATAAAGCTCCTATGATTTCATGGCAGAACTCTGAGCACTCAAGTCTTCCCACTGATCTTTAACTCACGCTTTGCATTCCATATTTTTCCTTTTACATCTGACTAAAAATAAATTATTTCTTGCAATAATTCGTGAATCTGATGAGATATAGCTACAACTTTTCTTCTTTCCTGCAACTCACAATCTCCCTACCTCTTCTATTTAACTGAATATGATTTATATAGTAATAATAATGAGAATGAGAAAGATACACTAAACGCATTTTCGTAACTACAAATTCATGTTTGCTCTCTGACATATGCTCTCCAGGGTTTTCCTCAAACTTCCTGTAAAAATGATGGCATTCGCATGGGGAAAATATTTACCATGAAAAAAATACATTGTTTTCATATGCAGCCTATATTTATTTAACCATAGTTAAGTTTGGATATTTTTCTCATCCTGCTTCAGAATTATATTTGTCTCATATGAGTTCAGCCATTTCCATCTTTGCTATTGGGCTGAGTAAAATAGTAGGGACCTTTTAATTGTTCTTCATCTTTAACTCACTCTTTCAATCATTGCAACTCTGTATTTATTGGTACCTTTCTTTAGGTGGTGGAACTGAAGGCAATAGTGCAGGTGTAATCTGGCCAGAGAGGTACAACCACAATGCTGCTGTGCAGAGTAATTGTTCCACTGGTTTACTACACAAGATCACATTGCTTTTTATTGCCACTGCAATGCATTAGTAGCTCCTTCCTAGCTATTCACTAGCTGTCAGCCCCAGATTTTTTCCAGCACAAGGCATTTCACATACTTCCTTCTTGAATATATGGGCTTTGGAAGCATTTTTGTTCTGTTCTATAAACAAATCATATTTTTATGCCGGGACCTGTGTCAGAGTATCCACTTATAGGAAAAAAACTTTTAGTCACTACAACCTGGGACATAAAAATAGTAATATTTTCTCTGGCCAGTACTGTTTTGGTGAGATTTACTTGCTTTTATCACCATTCTGCAGAAGGAGAAAAGTGTTGTGTTCCATATTTCACAGACGCAACAATCCAAAGAAGACACGGGGCCTAATTAGTACTCATCAGCTCCTTATAAACACGTGCATTAATTATCACTGAAAGATACTTGATATCATAGAAGATCTCGTCCAAATTAGGCAACACTGGCTTTGCAGTTTCCCTAGTCTTGAGTTCTGTCCACCTTTCAAATTCTTTTTTTTATTTTCCAAGTATCTAAAGAGTTTTCAAGAGCGGAAGGCAAAGGAAGAATTGTACCAAGAAACTTGCTGACCCCTTTCTGAATGTCATGCAAGTGATTCTGAAGACAGACAAATCTCTTTTCTCTTGGTTCCTATGGAAACATCCACCTCTATTCTCTTTTATCACCATATAGATTATTTCTCATGTCTCTAGGTATTTTCTTTCTGCTTTCCAAAATGCTTGAATTGAATACAGTCTCCATATTTACTCCTTATGTGATTTGACACTTCCTTTATCATTGATGGAAGCACTCAGCAAGATTTCAAGATAATCTTTCACCAACCCTTTGGTAAAATCTCCATAATTTCACTAGAGGAAAGGATGGACTGTCAGAATTTCTACACAGAACTGTTCCTATTTTAGATGTACTTCATCCAAACAGATTATGGGTGTTCACCACTTAAGAATGGTAGGATGAACTGCTGAAGGCCATATGCAGCCTCTCTTCAGCATTAAAATCACAGGTTGCCTGTGGAATTAACAAAGGTAATAACTGTAAGCATCTATTTATGTGCATGTAGAAATGTGAAATACAGGTTGGAAAGACAACGTGTTGCTTCTTTTTCTAGAGCAAAGTGATACCTGTGATAGGTTCAGTACTTTAATTGTAACTTTAGGAAAAACATAGTATCAGAAGAAAACATTGAAGACTAGGAATGATATTGCGTTCAAATAATGAATGGATCATTTCAGTACTGATGTATTTCTCATCAAATTTAAATGAAGGGGGAACAGGAAGAAAGAAGCCCTTTTCTGAATGCCTAAGACCAAAGCCTGAAACAATGTTATCCTGCATCGACGTGCGAGAGGGTTTTTACATTACCTGATGAAGAGCAAATTTTATCTGACTTCAGGATAAGTGGTTCTTAATATTTTTTGTTTATAACACCACTTCTACCTTCCCCAAAAGAGAACTGCCTTTACCAAGGATTTATAATCAATTAAAATTACAATGTGGTCTCATGAACAATTTTTTCAGCAACAATACCTGAGTGCAAATAAAAATGTACGCCTGTGGATAAAGAGAGATAAATGTTTTAAATTAGTTCTAATAACAAAACCAATTGCAACACCAATTTGAAATTATCATTAAACAGCAGAGATGGAACTGCATATTGAAGTGTGATAAGAAAGCAAGCTAAAGAGCAAGTGCTGGGCATATTTCTAAAAAAATGAAGGCCCAAGTAACCTTCAACTTCCTTTCTTTTAGCACTCTTTGCATTCTTACTAGATGATGTGCAAAGATAGCAATATTTATCATTTTAAAACTTGAGAAAATTTCAGAGAGGGCTTGTGTTTGGGGGCACATAAGTCTCAAGGTTGTCTTTTTGCCAATGTGCTGTACCGTTATTGCACTCAGGGTGCACTGCTGACAGTCACTGCTCTGCAAAAATGACAGAAAATAGGGAACCAGAGTAAGCAGTTTCACTTCTTGCACACAAAATGTCAACTTAGCTGTTATCTTATGGCCTAAGTGATTAGCAGAAATACACAATCATTTCTGAAGCTGTTTACTGTATCTGCCACAGAGGCAGCCAAATTCCCAAGCTATCTAAAATCCCCTGCTTCCAATTCTCAGGGTTGCTTGCTTATATTAGAGATGATGCTTCAATCTCTCACAGTGATTTTGCTGCCAAATTTTTGTGCGTTGCTGTATTATTTTCTAACTCACTTCCCCTTAAGTCATGTTCTCTTTTACCAGAAGGTTGAAGTGATCAGGCACTTTTCAGTACAAAGCAACCAATCTAACATTTGTTGCATAATTTAAACATATGGTGAGGGAGAGACTACCTGTATAATTCCATTGTGTTGTTTACCCAACATACTGAGATAAAGTCCCTAAAGGCACTGTAAGTATACAAAAAAAAAGAGAAAAATTCCATCTTTCTCATTCTCTTACTCCCTCATTACTCACTGGGCTTTCCTCCAAAATACTGGAGGTCAGTCTGAGGGGCTTTTTATAACTTAATCCTTAGAATCTAAATCTACACTTGTTTTTTCTTCAACTAAAAGAAAAAGAGAATAAAACTCAAAACATTTCTCTCAGTTGTAGATTTTTTTTCTGAAGAGAAAGTTGGATTCTTAGCCCCAGTGGGAATTACATTTTTTTTCTCTCTTCAAAATGTGTCTGGTTTTCATAAGGCCTTTAATTATCTAAAATAAAATTGCCTGATTTGTCTTTTCCAATGTCTCATTTAAAGCAGAATGCTTAAATCTGCCCCCTCTGACAGACTGTAGCTAAAGAAATATTTTATTTTTTAATTCTGAGAAAATGTATTATGATAAATAAATTACTTTATTATGGTAGTGAATTACATTCATAATTGCTGTTATATTGGCTTCAGGGCTCATTAAAAATACATGTTTCTGTTGTAATAACTATTTTGCCCCAATGTATCTTAGCACTGCTTTTTAAAAACATATACTATGATTGTAAGAAAAATACTGAATTTATAAGCTATTTTTCACTGAGGTAGAGACATATATATACTTGTGAGAGACTCCATGGGAATCTTAGCAAGAAAAAAAGAGTGTTAACACTCTTTGGGTGGACATGGAACAAACTCCAGTATAAGTCCTCTGACCCCTTGTTCTTTATGTGAAATTAGATCCAAGCACCATCTTCCACTAAAAGACTATTTGGAAATTGTATTATCAAACATTAAAGAGAAGCTTTATCTGGGGACACCACATGTGTATCAACATTCCATACTCCAGGGTTTCTCAAACTCCCATGTGTGGAAATCACAGGTTAAAAACATCACCACACCCTTCTTTGGAGGGCACATATTTTTCACCAGTTCATAGCAGGGATATGATGAAACAGGCAGTAAATCAAACTCTAAAAATAGTGTTCTATAGAAAGGGAATGTGTTTGCTGTTTATATTCACATAATGGTAAACTGAAAAAAGGGTATCAACTTGCAGAATTCCTCTCTCATAAGTGTGCATCACACTTATGAATTTTATGCTGAACTAGAAGGAGCTGTGAGAAAAAGGCAAAAAATACTCCTCCAACTTTTAAGGTTTTTTTAAAAAGTCTCTAACAAATAGTGTACTGTGTTTTGCTTCAGTAATAGTAGAAGAAAAACCTCTGTGCAGGTTGACCACTGAACAGCCACAGTGGTATTTGTTCCAGACTTAAATGTGCTTCCCACTGACTTTGATTGACAAAGGAAGTCAAAGATGCCTAAGACTTTTGTTCCTCACAGGACTGACCAAAACCTTTGATATATCTACATTAGGCATAACAATGCCTGTTTTAAAGAATTTTTCCCCAAAAGTATCATCCAAAATCCAGAGCTTTGAACTGTGCTCCCTATATATTATGAGAGAATCAAGTGTCTTAGATGTATGATCCAAAAGCTCACACCCTTACCTTGGGAACCAATTGCACAGTCAAAATACAAATCCAAAGGTGTACACTCTGGGTTTTCCTTCATCATATTGATGCCTGTCAGGCAGGACTGCCCATGACATAAGGGTAGTTACAGCAGCATTGCTTCCCTCCTAACACTTTGTCTGAGCATGGGTTTGTGGGGTGGGATGTGGGAAGTCATTTTGGGCCAGTCAGTGTTCATGTGGACAGTAGTATGACATCTCCATGGCATGCAAAGGAGTAGTTATTTAATTGCCTTAGCCAAACACAGAACCAGATATGAGGTGGTTTCCACACAAGAGTGCTTGGGGATTACACTGGACCAGAAAGTCCACATATTTTGCAGTATGCTATGTAAGATCTGGAAAACTCTTGGAAATAATTTACTCACCTACAGGGAGAAATGTGAGTATTTTATTAGTCACCTCCTGACCAATGGTCTTAACCAGAGAAGTGTCAGAGGCCATGCTTTTAATTTTGAGGAGAGTGCCACTATGCAGGTTTGGGAGCTGAGCTGAAGGGCAGCCTAGCTTCATTCTCAAACTAAAAGCTAAGCAGCAGCAATAATGAGCAGGATACACTTGTCCATCATTGGCAAGCTAACTGCAAACTTTTTACTGACCATGTCTAGTGGCCAGGTCATGTTTCCTGTCACCAAAAGGCAAGAAAAAACACTCTACAAGTCTTGCTCTGTGCTGAACAGTTCTCCAGTAACTCAGGCTGCAGATTGCTGCTTCCTTAGCAATTACATTCAGGAGCATTCCCCAATTTCTATCTTAAAAGTCAGCTGTCAGTTCCAATTGCCAGTTCTTCCCTTCCACAACTTTTCAGTTAATGGACTGATTTCTGAACTGACCAGGAGTTTGCTTAACCATAATAAGAAAGTTCATTCAAAATAGAATGTTGGGCCATCTCTAACTCAGCTGGTAAAATCATTTCCCTTGCAATGGCAGAAACTTCAATATGTACAGAAAGTATGGAGAGTTTTTAGTGTTATTGAAGCATTAGCCTTGGATGCTGGGTTTTGGTAATAAGAAAATGGCTCTCTCCCTAGCAGAGGTAGGGCAAAAGGTATTCAACATGATTACATTGCCAGCAAGAAAATTGACATAACAAGGTTTTCTGGCTTTATAACCTGTATTCACTTAAGTAGGTAATCTAGCTGCTAGCCTGCTGAAAATTACCTGTTTAGCGATACTCAGTGGTAACTGATTTCTAATGCAAACGTTTATTGCAGCCATTAGTTTCAATATCTTTCCTACTTTCTTTTGCTACTGGTGATGGTTTTGTTTGTTGAATTTTTTCATTATCCTTTATTCCAAAACTTGAGTCTTACCAGGCCAGAGAGTTTCAGGTTAAAACAATTTATGACCAGATCTCATCATATCATAATACCTCTACCTTTCTCATGTTGCCAGATTAACAGACCTCTCCTACAAACTGATGGTCTGAAGGAGATTAGATGGATTATTAGGACTCCAGATTTGCAGCTAGAAAGGCTGGGGTTTCATCCTCCCAACTCTCCAAAGAAATCAATTCTTCTAAATCATTTAGTAAGAAAGAGCTTTGATTGAATTAGTATTTCCTATGATTTTAATTTATAGAATCAGACCAGTGGAAGAAGACCTATGTTAGCAATATGGATTTAAACAGTTTAATGACCATATAAAATTCCTTTACAGTATTTTCTTAAATAATGCTTGTGCTAAGAAAAACCTAAGAAATATTTAGAAAGAAACAGGAAAGGAGAAAAATGCAGTTTGCTGAAGTAATCACTGAATGTGAAACTGAGATTCCTAAACTATAGTTTTCAAGTAGCATATGCCACTGAGACATTAGCATGCACAGAGTGCTGCTCTCCACCAGGTCTTAAGGAGATTTTCACTACAGCTAGTCTTCTGAGGGAAAATTTTAAGTGAATCAGTACCCATTCATTTTTCTTTCCTTGGATTCTCTGATAAGTAGCTGTTTTGTGATATGGATTTTTTGCCTATTAGGAACCTGATGGAAATTACCAAGGTCTTTCACACATATCACATAGTTCAAGGCGAAGATTTATTTCCTGGTATTTTTGATAGTTAAACTGTGCTAAATTATAAGGTGAAGTTTTAATGGGACAGAACTCTATTCAAGTGTTGTCAATGAAATACCTTTCTCTTCTTTGCAGTTAGTAAGGGTTAACTTTGAAATCTCATCAAGTATTTCTGATTAATTTGAAAAAGATATTGACAAGCAGTAGTGGACTTTTTATTAATATTATTCTCTTGTTTTTATATGATTCTGGATTTGGGGATCATTTTTCCACAGATTACTTTAAACTTTGACATGGAAAATCAAAAAGTTACACAGATCTTTTGGAAGCTGCTGTTGATATGATTTCCAGCAATATCAAAGACACCTAAAGCATAATTTGTAAAATATTCTAGGTATGAAATAGCGAAAATATTTTGGTGTAATGATCAACATTCTGAGATGGTGAACAAACTGGTAAAGCAGTTGATGGTTGATGTGAGAAGCAGCTCCAGCACATATAAATGTTAATGTCACTGGAAAATCATGAGTATGAAGGGCCATGCAGTTTATAAATATATAAATTTCACTGATACTGTAAGAAAAAAGTATTGGAACAGTAACCCTCCTCTATCATATATACCTTGATCCACTACTGTGAAACCACAAGACCAGGCATTCAAAATGGAAAATTTTCATTAGATGTGATTCTAAATGGCTTTGAAGTTCTTCAGAAACACTTCTACGAGCCCCATCTCATTTTAAATTAAATCCCTGCTTGTCTGTCTTTTCAGCTGAGATGAAGGACATTACACCACTTATTAGGCATCTCTGGCCTCCAAAATAAACCTTCCTAGAAAAAGAGATAGGTCTTGTAATCTGCTATGCCTTATTGAAATTAAATATTTGCTTAATTTGGAAAAAAAATGGCATTCTTCTTTTTAGAAAGATTTTAGCAATGCGGGAAATTGCTCCTGTAATCTAAAGTGGAGGCCAGAATCTCAGCTAATGTAAAGATTTTTAGTTCCATCAAATTCAAAGTCGCAAGCGAATGTACACCGACTATGAATCCAGAAAATCTGTATGTTAAGCTTCATTCTATTTGTTGAAAGGATGAAGATATGATGTAGCCAGTTTGTTTCTTCCTAACATTGTCAAGATTGTATTGATGTTGGCAATACAAGTCTGACCAACTTTCTTAACAAAGAGAGATTTGTTTAAACCAAGTATGCGTGTGCCTTGCAGGCCTGTCTCAGAGAAGATGGCAATTTCCTCTTGCCCTTTTTCAGAACTCTTTATACATAGTTTTATGAAAAGCTATAACATTCCCAGAGACATAGAAAAGATCCAGCTAGTCTTACTTACTCAGAACTGAAAGTTTTAAGGTTAGTCTTGTGGGACATTATTACACTGCAGGTCAATAATGCCTCATAACCTTTGCCATGCCTCCTGAGGGCAAACACACAAACTGTGATAGCCCATTCTGCTCTGCTCCAGATGAAAGCCTTTGGAAAGGCTGGCTTAAGGTTAGGAACCGTATGAAGGAATCCCCCCAAGGATGCTCTGTTAGGGCACCAAGCTCATGTGGAACAGCAGCAAGTTTGCCTCCCCTGAACCTTGCTCTGTGTATCGCTTTAGCTTTGAAGCAAAGGCACTAAAGGAATTCTTGGCTCTAACAGAAGATGACAAAATGTTTTAGATCCATCCTTCCCAGACCAGGGAAGCATTTGAGACTTCTCTGCTCATAAACACTACATTTCAAGGCTGAGAAAGAAGACACTGGGTTGGAGGGTTGGTTTGGGGTGGGGAGGCCAGTTTAGGTGGGGGTTTAGGTTGGGGAGGGTTGAATTCTATTCAGTTTAAGATTGACTGTGCTCTACTCCATTTTGAAGTTTCTCAGATAAGCATAAAAATTGCTCCAGGAATTTTTCAGTGGAGAATCATTTCCATTTTGTAATGCATTTGTTTCAACAACCCCGAGGCCCTTATCTTAACCTCCTGAACTAGAATGACCATACTAGATTTTGCTTCAGTGACAGGCTAGTGTGATAAACTCAGTTTTCAAGTTATAGTCTATTAGATTATAACAGTGAAATTAAAAATAGCTATTTGACTTATTGAATCATAGCTAAAGGAAATACTTAAAATCTAGGCCATTTATTGTGTTTTGTGCTTACAATTTCCTTCTTATTTATTGTGCATTTTGGCAAATCAGGATGTCACATTTCTTTTCTAGTTAAAAATTATTTCACAATATTGAAAATTAGAAATTATTTTTGAATTGAAGGGAGCAGAAAAAATTCTGCCATCCCTCACAAGTCCACAGAAAATCAAGGTAAATTAACATCCTCTGTCTTCTGCTAATAGCAGAAGATTTGCTGCAAAATTAACCTCCCTATGTAGGCTGCATTGCTTAAATTCTAAAACACTTGGATCATGGGTCCGTTTTCACTGATAGGAACCAGAAAAAATTAGCAGAGAAAAATCATATCTTCAGCTGACATAAATAAATTGCACTGAGCTGAAGTCTGTTGTTCTGTACTGATCTGAACAAATTTCAAATCTGGTCCTTTAATGCGTAGGAGGAAAAGTTCAATAGTTCAAGAAGTTTATATTGCAGCAAACCTTTCTGATTTGGCTGTAAGAAATCTGTTTCAGAACCAGTCTGCTTCCAACTATCTAGTTTGACCCCAAAAGTTAATAACAGCGCAATGCACTCCTGAAGTAGAGGGTTTAAAAATAATTAATCATTTTGAAGGAGCACTGTTGCCATATTTTTTGCACTTTTTTTTCCCCCCATCTACATTCCCTACCAAAGGATTTGCTTTCAGATTTGTAAGAGATACAAAATGTAAACTACCTTTTTTTTTCTCTGCTGTTGCAATGTCCACTTCCTTCTTGGTTAAAGTAAGGTTCAGCTTTAATGCTTTCTCTAGAATGAACAGAAATCCTTGACAACCTCGCAGAAATAAACACAATAAGGATCATAAGTAGAAAACATGGACAGAAGATGCAAAGACACATTGATGTGGAGTTGCATTTTCTTGTCCAACTTTAAAGAAGCTACAACTTGCCTTTAACAATATGTGTATTTTCTATTAGGATTAATTACTCTTGTCAAATTGTTTTTAGGCTCACAAAGGCACATTCTGATTTTCAGGCTGCTGAGCATTGAATCAAGACAATTATATCTCAAGTGCCGAGCTTTTGTCACCTAATCATCCCTTCTCCACACAGTCCCAAGACTACATCTCATCCAGCAATTTGGAAAACTTGCTCCACAATCTATACGAGCCCCATCTCCAAACCAGTCCTTCATTCCACAGCTGAAGCCACTGCAGGTAGAGTCTTGCACATCAGAAACTATTAAACTCAAGTTTCTTTAGTGGCTCAGTGGGACACAAGTAGGCTCAGCACTTCAGAAAAGAAGGCCACCTATTTAATCACCTAAATGTAGATTTAAGTCCCCACTGTTGAGAATCTAGGCTGCAGAATATGAGCCATTTTCACAGGGACACCCTGGCCCCTTTTTCATTGCTTTAGCAAACAAAGCAGCTGTAAATCCAGCTGGGTTTATGGCTCTGTTGTATTACTAGTACAGCAGAAAGAGGCCAAAGACCACTTGTGAACCTGTCCATATATGTCAAACACCCCAACATTGTCATTTTTAACTGTCAGATTTTTCAGATAAATAAATCTGTACCTTTAATGTTCGTTGTATAATGGACAAGGACAGTTAAAGAACAAATTCCTGCTTCCTTTGCCTTTCCAGTACTGAAATCTTGGCTTTTCTAGCAAGAATTTGGCTTTCCTGAGAGCTGCCTGTCTTGATCTTCTGGTTGCAAAGTGATGCCAATATATAAATGATTTCACCTTTAAGTGCTTGTTATGAATAGATAGCACAATGGACACTTTGATCATTACCAGTCAAAGAGCACATAGAGTAACACTACTTCTTCAGCACCAGAAAAGGTGCCTGTATGAAGGTATCACAAAGCATTCTGTGATGAAAAACAGGGTCTGTCACACAGCTGAAGGTTTAGTCAGCTATATTTAATGTCCTTCCTATGATAAAGGGTGTTCATGCACACTTTTATGTGCTATTTATATGGAGTCACACTCTGAGAAATAATCTGCCATTTTGCACTTGCTTGACCATCTCTCCACCAGTTGTTTGCAACCATTTACCTATTCCTAGTTATTCTGCACACACAGGGAGGCCTGATTTGATGAGTGTATTCATGACACATAAAAATTGGAGGTGAAAACTTTTAATCTGATCAGACCTTTGTCTTATTGTACATCACAGCTGGCAGACAGCCCTGCCATTGAACATGTCAATTCCATAGTTAGAAACTGGTTAGGCAGTAAGCCAAATCACAGAGCTATACATTGAATTGCAAAAGATATATTCTGATTACATAATTGGTATAGTCTTTACTGGGAGCAGTCATTTCACAGTTACTTCATTTTCCACTTTGAGGCAACCTTTCCCTAAAGAGTATTTCAGTGCAAAAATGTTCACAATAGAAAAAAAATGATAATAAATAACAAGTAGTAATAAATCACATATGAAACAAAAAAGTTATAACAGGTTGTATGATTTTCTGGAAATGTATTCTCAGTGCAATATACTGTCAGAGGCATTAAAAATCTATTTATGCTAATTATTTCTGTCACTAGTAGGGAAGCCAGCTGGGAATCATCACAAATATAGATATGGTTTGTTTTTTCTCCCCTAACAAAACTATGCAATGGCCTTCCCAAGGGGCCCAGTAGGTCACCACCACTGCTAACAGCAGCCAGCACGTACACTGTATGAAAATGTCCATATGTCTTCAGCTACAAATCACAACTTCTGTAGCTGTTTCTATTGCAAGCAGGATGCTTCCACTTGCTTTTAAAACAAATCTGATAATTTTAATATTTTACAGCCATCAGAATCAAGCAATTTTTCACTTCAGCAGAAAGAAGTTGGTGTGGAGCCATGACAGCATCACTTTTTGATAATACCACTACAGTTTTCTGTCCTACTTTTGCAGTTTTCCTTCAACTAAGATTTGCTGAAACTCCTTAAGCATACTTCTATTTTCATTCTTTTTTAAGCCCAACCATCTCTTTCTTTGCAGATGAAAGAAGGATTGGTGTGAAAATATTTACAACTCCTTCAGCTGCTGTGATAGTTTGTGTTAGCTGCCTTTTCATCCATCACTGACCCAAAGAGCTGAAATCAACACAAAAAAACTTTCTTTTATCCTTCTCCTGGCCATGCCTCTGACATGTTTTCTCTACCAGAGGCAGAAATAGTTCCCTGTGCAACAGGTGGACATCTACCAGGGGAAGTAAATAAAAAAAAAAAAAAAGTAGTATTTACACAATGCAGACAGTAGGAAAGGTGTGAATTTCTGTATCAACACACAGCAACCAAATTTCTGGGTAAGTATTAAGTGCCAATATAAATGACTTTGTGCTGTGTGCCAGCCACACCAGACACCAGTGATAAGTACTCTGCTTTGGCCATAAATATCTGGTTAGAGTTCTGTACTGTGAGGTGGCAGGGTTTGGGTCCGAACTTTGATTGATTGCAAAAACTCTCATGAGGCAGAGCAAGAACAAAAGGGTATTTATTAATATAAAAGTAGCATTCATAGGTTGTGCCAGGAGCCCTTCCTTTATTCAAAGATAAAACTAGAAACAGTTCCTTCCCCACAGATACAGTAAGTCATGGTCCTGATTTCCAGCATATCTGCAGTAAGTGGCCATGTGCATGTTTTTGCCGCACTGTAAATGTGAAGATCAAAAGGATGAGGAGGGGGAGATACATCCTAAAATTAGCTCTATGTTTCAATATGGGCCATAGGATATTTTTCTTCACCTTGAATAATACTTTATTGTTCAAGTAATACTGCTGGAATGCAAATACATTGCTGTAATTTGGAGATAGATATATATACACAGTGCACACATGAGCAAGCCAGCCCAGTTGCAACACAGGGGAAAAAAATTGTGCCAGCTATAATTCCATGAGCTGTATTCAAGATACCCATGCTATTTTGAAAACTCGGCTATTAATAGCTATATGTATATTTAATAATATGCCCCTGTTAGCATATGTTAAAAAATCCAAGTCTTCTTTTTGACAGTAAAATTGTCATAAATTTACTTGTTCGACTTTAGGGAAGGCTGGGTTCTGAAATAGCAATGGTGTCACAGGTTAAATCTCCTCCAGTGTGTGCCTGCTAGCTAGCTCTGCTGATCATCAGCTGAAATTCTGGGGACAGGATGAATGGTGAATTGAATTTCTTTGCTGTCATATGTATGGCATCACTAGTTATACCCTGGGTAAGGTATTTGGAGCATTGAAAATTCACCAAAAAGATAATACTAATAAAAAAATAGAATTACTGGCTGTCTAAGCAAATCTAAACTCTTTTGGGGAAATACTAATTTGGGCTTTAATAATTTTCAAAATGTTGAAAGATTAATCTGTGTAATTTCTTAATTGTTTTCACATTATTTTGAAACACAACAAGTACAGTGCACAGTGAGAGTAATATTATGTCTAGGTGTAATAAGAATAATATTGTATAATTCTGTAATATTTTAAAATATTCTATTTATTATTTTATTGCTAAAGCTTTTACATAGCTCTGATTAGTTTTGGGGTTTTTTTAAATTAAGACATCATCAGTTTCTTAAAGCTTTGGCTTAAAGTTTGTGATAGCAAATATAATTCCAAATTTAAAAGGAGAATTTTAGGAATTAGTTGAATTTTCATTAATTTTATGGGCACAGTTTATAAAGTACAAAAAATAGTGAATATTCAGAAGAAATTTTTTTTTCTTTTCTTTTCCTGCTTAGAATGAGGATTTAGCAATAACATAATTATACATTAATATAGTGTCTGTTACAATCCCAACCTTGGTATAATACATACATAATACTTACTGTACTACAGCCCTGATTTTATGATAAACCATCTGGCTTTTTCAGCTCTGATATGATACGTACTGACCACTGCTGGGAGAGGTTGCCTAAAGGAAAATGCATTTCCTGGCAAAATCATCAGGAATTAGCCTGATAAAAATGGTGCATGAAAAGATGATGTTGGAGGAGAACTGGTCTTTTCGTGACAAATTCAGCCATTGAAATGCCTTGATAAAATGCATTTTTCAGTGAAGTAATCCACAGCCTTGACCTTAAATGTTACTCTATATCACCCCCTATATATGCGTAATGGCTCTATTTTTCCTTAAGAGAAGTTAGCCTGTTCACAGCAACACATGCACCTGAGTACTTCTAATTTGAAGGGATGTCTCTGCTTTTAAAACTCACAGTCACCTTCTTCTGCAACGTGTGGGAATTTTCCAAGCCTGAATTGTGTGAGTGGCGACATAAATAAATGTTAACATTAAACTCACATATCATTGTTCAAAATGTCTGAAATGCAAAAAGCTATGTCTAGTTCTCTGCTTTACGTCTACACATTCTAAATGTCTCCTATGTGTCCCTGTTTGTAATAAGAACATTTCCTAATCATTGATGATGAGAGCACAGGGCACCTCTCCTATGAAGACAGGCTGAGAGAGCTGAGCTTGTTCAGCCTGGAGAAAAAAGGCTCTGAGGAGACCTTAGAGCACCTTTTGGTACCTAAAGGGGCCAGAAGAGAGCTGGAGAGGGACTTTTTACAAGGGCATGTCGTGACAGGACAAGGGGAAACAGCTTTAAACTGAAATGGGAGTAGGTTTAGATCAGATATTTTGAAACTTTCTAGTGGAAAGTTTCTCTGCCCTTGGCAGTGGGACTGGAATTAGATGCATCTTTAAGGTCCCTTCCAACCCCAGTCATTCCATGTTTCTATGATTGTAAGTTTCTGTGATTTGGGGAGTTCAGATAGTTTGCTGCCCTTATCCATTGAGGTGGTTTCACTGCAGTTGCAATGGGCAACTGGCAAGATACAGAGAAGCTGTGTAGCTTTTATTTGACTAATTGACATTGCAGGAAATCTTTGGCGAACATAAACTTTCTTTAGGTTTTTTTTGTCCAAAGCCAGTATTGTATTGACAGCTTGAACATTTTGAATGGATGTAAGTTAATTAACTACCGTGGCAGTGAGTCGACGAAAACCTGTTTCCTCTGACAAAGAAACTTTAAAAGACCCTTAGTGCATCTTACTGCCTAACAGAAACATCTACTTAATTTCTAAGCCATCTATCAAACAGGCATCTGAAAGCTAGCCACAGTTAAGCAAGCTACATAAAAAATGTCAGACTATGATTATACTCATTCCATGACAGGAAACTTGTTTATTAATATGGGGTTTTTAAATGCCACTCCACAAGTTAAAAGCTTTATGCACATTAAAATACAGCACATATTTCTACACTGGATTTCAACATATATTATCCAGCACTTGTTACCTAATAAAGCTTTACTTGTTTCTTCAGTGAATGTCTTATTCTCTGTAACTACAGATTTTTGGGTTTGAGGGAAGAAGAGAAAATAATGACATCATAAGATATCTTAATTCTACCTCATGAAACTTTTTAACAATACTTTCCCTGTTATAAGGGCCATAGAAAAAGAACAATTCTCAGTTTCACTGGTAAAGTCTTGAACAACATTCAATTTAATATTGAGCCATGTAATTATTTTTTTTTTCTTCTTTTCCCTTCTGCTCATTTTTAGTTCTTGAATTTAGGATAATCAGTGCTGTTTCTTTCTTTATATTTGCATTCTATTTTTGTAAGGGATGCTGTCTTGGAACACTGATGTTCAAAACTGAAGGGTGCCAGACCCAAATCCCACGCTGTGTGGTAGTCTGAAAGATTATCTTCCACATTACAGTGATTAAATTAGACCAGACAGTACCACAGCCCCTGATGTGCATGCAGTTAATACTTTGAAAGGACAGAAACTGTTCCCAACAGCTTCAAAATTGTCCAGCACAGAGTAGCTGCTGTGTGGGCTTTTATCCTCCTACAGATAACGTCAAGCATATCTACTGCTGTGTGCATTCTGCAGCCTTGATAAGAGGAAGAAGAAAACTTTTCAGGACCACAAGACATAACTAAAACTAGAGCTTTCTCTCTGGCAGATTTTTGGGATTAAAATAGTATTTTGTTCGTTTTATAGATATTGAGGCCATAAAAGCGTTTGGATTCTGTTTTTTTCTGGAGTTCCTACTAGAAAAGTCCAGGCAGCTGCAATGCATTTAATAATTACATTAGCCTTAAACAAGTAGAAACACAACCACAGTATACAGTGACCTTAGAGATAGGACAGATAATTACTGTGCAGTGACAGAGAAAACTTCAGACAGTAAAGTTGTTGTTGTCTTTACTGTTAGCAATGATAATGCAGCACATTTAAGTTATGTAATAGATATATATGTCAAATTAATCTTTTCCTCAGCACGATCCTACAAAAGCACCTTTGTTTCTATGTACCCTCTAAAGTACATCCCTCCATAAATCATCAGTCCATGTTATTATTAGTCTTCTGCATTTACTCTGTAACATTATGGAAGGTGGCTTAAGCAAAGTGACCTGAAGCACTGCAATACATTTCATGGACTTGAAAACAGCACTGGAGGCAGAGGAAGGAAGCAATCTATTGCAAATTCCCACCTATGCTTTTTTCATTATTATTTTGTTTCGCTTTGCTTTATTGGTTTTGTTTGGGGGGTTTTTTAATGTAGTTTTATCCTAAGTAGATGAAAGCATTTTGATGAAGAACATGAGCAGGTTCTCTCAAATTAAATACATGAAGTGAGTATAGCAGGAAGAGAAATATCCATATTAGGAGGCTAAAATCCACAAAGAACCTGCCTTGTGACTGATGCTTTGTCTTGATCCCATGTTTTCTTTGGCAGTGAGGGCAACTTAAGTGCCCATGTTCCCAACAGTCCTCCCAACAATTAGATATATTTGCATGAAGAGATTTGAATGGTTTGAGAAAATTCTTTGCTGTTGTTTTGGGATGTTTCTTTTTTAACCAGCAAGGCTTCAAGAACCTGCTTTTGAGCCTGGCACCCCAGCCTGCAGTAGCACAGCTGAGGCAAAAGTTGAACTGAGAGGTGGGACAGGACAGAAATGGTCAAGGGAAGAAGAGAGCTCAGCTGAGTAACAGAAACATGTAGTTACACCAGAAGTCTATAGGCTCATTTTTGGCATCCAGTGCTTGGTCCTGAGGGTGCCATCAGGCTCTGCAAGCTCCTCTCACCTTGTGACTTCCTGCCTGTCCTCAAAGTCAGTGCTAGCATGGCACAGCCACCCTGGGACCAGGATACTTTGAGAGGGCTATACAGGATGAGCTGCTGGTCCCTCCTCCCCCCTTTTTGCTCCATAGCTGCATTCACACTCAGGTCCTTGCTTGAGCTACTTGTCCGTGTGTCTACACTGGCTGTGCACCTTGCTGATCCTGACCTTAATTTATTTCCAGGTTGTCTCTGGACCTATCCCATCCCTATGGACCCACAGAGCGATCTGGACTGGGGCTGACCAAGGTACTATCACTGGACCCACACACACAGCTCTCCACCACTGGTGGTGCATCTGGCTCTGTTGTTCCCTGATATCCTGTTTGCCAAGCAGATGCAACAGGTCTAAGTTATGTCTGCTGAAGGCCTGTTCTTGTCTGTGCAGTCTTCTCCTTTACCCACAAGCTATGGTACTTTTCTGTTATAAAGCCCCTCTTCTAGATATTAAGGCAGCTCCAATAAATCACTGGGGTTTTTGGCTTGTTCTGTTTTATTTTGGCTTGGTTTCATTTGGTTTAACCTTGGTTTTGGTGTGAGGGACAAGATAAAAAGGAGTTATTTAGGTCAGCAAGTCACTTCTTAGATCCCCTTAGCTGCAGTGAGAACTTTCATTTAAGGCTGAATGAAATCTCCTGTGCAGGTATGAAAGTTCTTTAGTCCCTAACCCAGCTTAGTCTTTAATCACAGAAATGAACTGAAGGAAGACTGACTGAATTTATCAACTGATGATTAAGGTACTTCTATTCAAATAAGTATTTCATTAGTTATTCAAAATAGATCAGCTGCAACAAGAGCTCATAAACTAACTCTGTAATACACCTAGGTAGAAGGTTAGGACAGTAATACATAAGCAAAGACAGCTGGATTAATAAATGCTTCTGAAGAGAGAGCAAAGTCTTTTAAATTAAAAGTAAACATTATTTTCTCTTTTTTTTCTGCCAAAACTCTAACTAAACTTGATCTAAATTCAGAAACTATTCCAGTCAAATTTGAAATTATATTGTGCAGCAAATAAAAAATCATTCATTTTCTCTTCTGTATTTTGAAGTTTTCAGTGCTGCTGAAATAATCCTTCAAAGATACACCCCTCCATAAGTGAGACTTTCTTCTCCAGCAGTAGCTGCAGGTGGCAGCTGTGTTAAACTGTTGGCAAGGACTCTGGTACATGATTCCTTCTCAGGTAAGCTGAGGAAGTTTCTTCCCCTGCCTCTATCCCCTGCCTCCTCTGCAAAAGATTGTTACAGGGGCAGGAGAGCAAGCAGTAGGTCTATTCCTGAGAGCAGGTCTACTCATAACCAAGGCAAGCAATTTGACTTATCACATATTTCTGTTTTAAACTTCAGTCACCAAGCAAACATATCCCTTGATAAACTCAGGCAGTAACTTCAGCTGGAGCTGGTAACTGGGTTTATAACCTTTCCAGTCACTGTTTCCAAGTCCAACACAAGTTCTGTAGGTAGGGTAGGCTAATTTAACACCATCAAGTAAGCTAGCTAGGAGAAGTTAATGCTCTTCATGTGAGACAGAAAGTGATCATTTGTCTACTTCTAGCTAGTTTTCAGTGGTGTTCAAGTTAGTTTTTCTTATTTTGCATGGCAAGGACTTGGGACCTTCCCAGCCCTTGTGGGCGACCACCAGACTTTCAGCTGAGGTTGGTGAACAGCATCAACCAGAGCAGACGATGACCTTGCACTGTCTGATGTGCCAGCACTGCTTCTTGAATGACTGGAAAACAAGCCAGTTCAAAGAGTCAAAGTAGACCTTTAAAAATAATAATAATTTTAGAAAATACATCTGGAGGGATTTTTCTCTCTGGGCTGTTTCCTCCTGATGTGCATACAGGTGCAGGTGCCAGTGAAAGAAAGAAAAGGAATGGAAACATCTTTCAGGAGCTGCCAATAAAGGCAGAACCATGGACACACTGACTTAGACTGACTGAAATTGTCACATGATTGTCCCCTCTGGGGACAGTAATTTCCAGCTGCAGGCTTTTTTTGTCTCTTAAAAAAACAGTATTTCAGTCACTTGTGATTCTGTGACCATAACCTGAGGTTAATGGCTGACATTAACTGAGTCATGGTTAATGTCATAACATAGCTGGCATTCAGTGTAAATTACAGCAATTTTAGGCAATATGTGTTTGAGGCAAGTAAACATTTCCAGAACAGGTCTCTATTAAATTTCTTGTTTAGTAGCCATGATAAAACACCCCCACATATTTATTAATGAGGCTGATGGATATGAGCACTAATGAAAATGGACAGGTAGGTAATGAGGGAGGTACAGTCAGAACATGGGATTAAAGTCAGGTACAATTAAAGTTCAGCTCCCTAGTCAAACACAGGCTCCTTTGGGGCCCTAAGTAAATCATTTATGCACAGTCTCTCAGTTTTTAAAGAGAGGATAATAATATTCATTATCTTCACACATACATCTTGAGAGTATGAGTAGTTTTGCTGTATTTTTTTTCCCTTAATTCTCAGAAGTGCCCAGTAGATTACCAATATCATGGTTGCAATACTGGGCAGAGCTGGAGACAAATAAATGCTGCATAAGTTTCTCCACAGAGCTCTACTAACATATTGCAGACATCTTTAGCCCTTATCAGTTATGCTACTCCACTCTAAGCTTAAGACAAACTGCCAGGAAAATACCTGCTACCTGTAGGAGTGATGCCACATCATGAGACAGTCTGTGCCTCTCTAATGCAGAGCTGCCTTTAAAGACCACATCTCTGGGAGTGACTTGAAAGACTCAGCAGACAATGCCAGCACAAATGTCAGATATCCAGTAAAGGAGAAAGCAGAGTACCTGTCCTACCAAAGGCTGTAAAACAGAACCAGACATTGCAGAGAAATTGCAGGATAAGGAGAAGAGGGAGAGAGTTAGTGAGAGGGAGAGAAACCACTACATCAAGCCATCTGGATTAAAACCAGATCCATCATTCTAAATTGGTGCTTGAGTGCTGAGCAAATGAGCTAAAGGAAGAAGAAAATCAGTGTGTTTGTATAGCTGCATCATAGGGCATCAAGAGAGTGCTGGTTTACATTCTAGGCAGAGGAAAGTCTGTGCACAATCTATTATCTCTGGCTGATATTATGAAGCTGTTACTAAGAAGTGAAGTGTATTTTGGGATATCCCCATGAGCATGCACTGCTGACCAAGGTCTGTATTACAACCTATCCAGAACTTAGGCAGCAGTTAGTAATTAAATCTTAATGGTTATCTGCTGAGATGAAAACACTTGGGACAGAATAAACTGAAGTTTAAGAGGCTCACCACTCCATAGAAAGAGATTTTGGAGCCAGGAAGGGTTACCACAGGCAAAATAAAGATATGGAATGCAGGGGGAAAAAAAAAAAAAAAAAGCAGGGAGATGGTGAAGGAAGTAAAAAAGAAGATCCCTGTGGACAAGCCAAACAGGAATTAACACTGAGCTGCAGAAGCAGCTTAGGTTGTCACAGAATGAAAAGAAACTCACACTGGGAATATAAAGAGGAGTTGTTATTTTAGGCAGGTTTGAAGATTTTCTTGCTCTATTTAGCAGAGAATAAAGATAATTTGTTTACAGCGCCACATGCACCTGAGAAATGGGTTGCAGCTCAGCATGTTCATGTTAGATGAAAATTGGGAAAGGGTAATCTGAAGTAAGGACAAATCTCAAGGACTAAAGTTAATCCTAGGACTATACAGATTTTGTTCAGATTTCAAGGCTTAAGGCACACATATTCTAGTGTCTGGCCAACGTCTAGCCAGGCAGCTTAGCCAGATCTAAGACACAGGGGCTATTTATAAATATACATGCCTTAAACAACTGATCTTGCACCTTGCCTTGGTATAGCATCTAATGTAACAGAACTGTCCCCAGGCCATGCTTCTTTGTGTACCAAAGTCTGTCCAGGAAATAGGTGAATCCCTGTAGACAACAATCCAGTTCTCTTCTTTCACAGCATTTTCTCCACAAGTAATCTGGCTTTTGGTGATAAACCTGATGATCATCTTTTAAATGCAAAAAGCATCAAATGCATTTCAAAAAACTTTTTTGCTGTTTTTTTGTTACATCTGCAGCATTATTGCAACTGGAGTGAAACTGCTGTCAACTCAGATGCTTAGACTCAACTGTCTGTGAGAAGAGGTCCGGCAAAGTTCACAGCTCCTGAAACAACAGTGAAATCACAGAAGCACAGAATAGCTGGGGTTGGGACCTCTGGGGTTCATCTAGTCTAATCACCCTGCCAAGGCAGGGTCTCCTAGAACAGGTTACACAGGAATGCATTCTGCTGGGTTTGGAATGTCTCCAGCAAGGGAGACTCAAAAAATGGGAGAGAAAGTGCTATTTAAAAGCACTTCACTCATCAACCATGCCAGTCTAAGACTGGAAAGGGATGTGGAAGAAATTTTTTTCCCACAAGGATATACTTACCTTTGTGAAATGGAATAATTGCTGCTATATGCTCTATTATCCTTCAGATTTTTTTACTTTACAGTCAAATCTGGTTGAAATTACCAGCAGGTTTGAAAGTTTGAGAGAACACTAGTACACACTGCAGCCATGTAACCTGTACTGTCTTAGAAATCTGGATACAAATATCTTGAATTTACCTTCTCAAGGATGTACATAGAATCCTAATTTGTATTCTTTCTTCAGCTAGACCTGTGTCAAAATGATCTGTTATATGGTAAAGATTGCTGGTTTGTTCCTCATTCTAGTTTCTATTTCACTTAGACTACTAAGTGAAAGCTCAGTCCGCTTACAGCAGAAGTTGAAAAACACTAAGTGTTTCACTATCTTTACTCAAACTTGCTTAAGGTAGAAATAGTTAATGCAATATCCCAGACTAATCCTACATTCTCAGGAAAACTCTGTTTGGTGGCTTTCAGAGATGCTAAAAGGAAAAAAATCATTGCTACTTTAAAAAAAAAAAAACTTGAGCAAGTTGGTTTTTCACTTAAATATCCTTTACTTCCTTCAGAAAGCAGCTCTTAAAATCAAAAGAAAAATCTGCTTCTAAAATCAAATTGGAGACAGACCCTGCTTCTGAACCTGTCAGCTTGCAATATCTCAGAACTGAAAATCCTTGCAGCCCCAGAGTCATCATATCATTCTAGCTCAAGTCCCTCCGGAGGCAAGGCTTGAACAGTTCCACTGTGTACAAGTGTGTACATACACATTTGAATCCTGTGGCTCACCTCAACTGTGAATAAAGGTAGAAAGTGTGAAGATAATTTTCTACAAGTTTCTCATAAACTGGCAGCAGAGAGAAACTCTGTATGCTCTGGAGGATCCAAGAGTCCACTTCCAATAGGAAAGCTCAATTTATCAGACTTCAAGTAATCCACACTGCAGGATCACTTCAGCAAAGATCCCAATCAGAGCTCCTGAATAATTAGAAGATACAAAATCATTAGCAAGAAGTCCAGAACTCTCAGAATAACTTGTTAAAAGTCAAATAGCTCCATAAATATACAAACAGTTTGAGTATCCTCTGCTTCCTTCCCCATTGTGGGTTGGAGTGCTGCCAGAAAAAAATAAAAAGAAAAAAGATGAAGACTGAAAAACCAATATAAGAACTTCAAGCAGGTTCCACATTTGTGCTTTTGTGATTTGAAACAATGTGGTGCTCCCAAATGTAAATAAACATATTTTTAGAACTATGTTTTGTTTCCTTCCTCCCAAATGTGATATAATAGTAAATGGTCAGAGTTTATAAAGCACGTGCAATCTTTGGAGCCATAGGGAAGAGCATGGGGCTACTGGAAACTGCTGGTCAAATTACTTTGTTCAGAAAAATACATCCTAGACAGATGCATGACTCATATCCACTGCCATCTGTTAGACGGAAATAAGCCATCTTTGCCTCATTAAGGTAGAAATTATCCTCTTTTGTAGTCAAAGATGACCTACTGACCTGGACCCCAACAGCTCAGATCAAGCAGGTTGGGACAGTTGATGATATTAGGACCATTTCCTTGCCACTCTCGAAAATTATAATTTAACCAAATTTCCACCCTCTCCTGAAATAATTACTCCAGGTCACAGCATTAGGATTCATTACCGTCCCTTCTGTCCTTGGTTGAAGGCACCTAAATGGCATAAGCTGTAACAGAGCATCCCTAATCATAATAAATCCTCGCCTCTCCTGGAGCCTGGTGAAAATCCCCTGGATATGGGAGTGATGTGAGGTGGGACTCACAACATCTGTGAGGCCTGAAGACCAACTCTGCGTGTATTTCCAAGGTGTCAGCATCCAGACAGCAGGCAAAACTGTCAGCCCCCATGAGGAGCAAAGCCAGAGCATCACCTGCTTTGCAGCTCTCAGCCAAACTAGGGACTTCCAGGTGCTCCCTGCAGCCATGGAGCCACAGCAGTTCTCGTGAAGGGGTCCTGACAAAGGTGAGAACGTCCTGTGCCAACTGTGAGAACCACTGACTATAGGGAGGCCATGGGCTGACAGCACAGAAAACTGATGGCTTTTGCATCTTTTGAATTCTTGTGCAAGAATTCAAATTCAGATTCCAATAAAGGCATTGTGCTTGCAGTCTGTGTGGGTGCAGGCTAATTTTGTGTGTGTGTGCACAAACTACAAAGGGTTGTATTTCTTGACCTTCCTCAGTCCCACACCCTGTTATCATTTTGGGGAAAAAAAATGTAACACAAGAGTGCTCTTGAATGCACATATCCAGTAAAAGTGCTGACAGCAACTGTAAGCTGGTAGTACTACAGAACAGTCAAATATATGGAGAAGGATGAAGTTAAGGTTTTTATTCCAGAATTTCCAGTTGTTTTACAGTCTGCTTTCCATTTGTGGACTCCAGTTCTGAGCACAGACTGGAGACTGAAATACTAGAAAACACAATGGCTGAGCAGGGACAGTCTTGAAATTATGGACTTTTCTATCATCACAGGTACAGCATCCAGTTTTCATAACATCAAATGGCTTCGGAAAGGGAATATACATTCTGTTGTTGCAAATTCTGCCAAGAGTACCTCCTCCTGAAGATCTATTTAATAGACATGGCCACACTGCAAAGAAGATTACTCCTGTCTAATTCCCAAATAAAACAATAGAGACATTATAAATAAAAGGTATCTAATCTTTACAACTTATGACAGTTTAAATGCTGAAACATGAATCTTCCCTTTTTTCTCTAAGACTGGTGAATTATGAGACAAAAACATTTCTCTCATTCCCCACCCTCACCAACCACCATCTCAGGGAAAAAAAAATGGTTTATACTTGCGTTTTACAAAACACCTGAGCTGTGCTGCAGTGTGTCTGACTTGATGCAAACAAGCAAGCACAGCATGATGCCTACTTCCTAGCAGTGTACAGCCTAATTAGATGGAGACCCAAAAGTTCTTGTCAACTCCTGCACCAGGGGAACTTCTTTCTAGCTCTTCACAAAGCAACAGCATTCCTGTGATGCCTTAAGTTTTAGCTTTCATATTTTTCAGATTCTGTACTGCCTTAGTGTGTAACTCTGAACTTCATATAAAGTGTTAACAAGTTTTCCTCCCAGTTTAGTTAGACAAAACAATCCTTTTCCAGCCTGAGAACCAAGGACAGCTCTGCAGCTTCGGGCCCAAAAGTATAAATAACTGTGAATTGAAGAAAGCAAACCAGGAGGATAGGACTTCATAACCTGAAGCTGTAATTGGACAATTAACCTCAATATGTAAATGGACCAAAACTTATAAAACTGTGAAAACTCGTGACCGGTCGTCCATCTTGGGTCCATCTTGGGTGGAGCCACAGCCGGGCTCTTGTACTGCCCAAGGTGTATCCTTTGAGGGACTTTTAATAAATACCCACTTTATTCCTTTAACACTTTATAACCTCTGTTCCAGGTAGCCTCTCAGGCATCACCTGCACACCACAAAAGCTATTAATTAGGATCTCCATAAGTATGGGAAGAATGGCTAAAAGCTTTTGAAAAGTCAGTATTGCATGCAAAGATATTGAATACAGCAGGAGACGCAATGTGGTTGAGGGTTTTGGGATTTTCACCTTGCCTAGGCTGGAATTTGAAAAAAAAATGGGATGTGAATATCCCAGAAAAGCATGGGTGTTTTTCAAATGGAAAGCCCTACAAAAATGTTTGAAGAATTGCCAGGGACAGTTTCACATTTCCTTTACTGTCCATCAGACCTTTCCCATTATTTTCTGTCAGAAGGTGAAGACAAGGTAAAGAAGTAAATGAGTAAAGAAGCGTTGTGGAAAACACATTTATTTGTTTTGTTTTACAAAGTTGTAATCTTGTTGTTAGAATTAGCATAATTTTAATTAGGCATAGACAGAAGTCAAAAGCTGGCTTCTAGCTGTGCCTGTGTGCTTGCAGGGACATGCTATACCTGCTAACCACAGGGGATTTGGATGTGTGTGTGTTTAGAAATGATCTGCAACCATTTTGAAGCCTTCTTTCTCAAGTCTGACATCCCTGCAATGATATCCAAAACAGAGGCTGAGTTAGCCTGAGCCGGCAGGACATGTCAGTGAGATGGATGAAAGCTATCTTGGCTTAGATGAAAAATCCATGACTGGTATCAGGGGGAGACTTTTTTATGAACTCCTATACTGATTGCTGATACCAATACTAATACTCTTTTTCACTATTATTTTCCATATTAGAAAAGCTCTCATTTTATTCATCTCGTAGTTTTTTGGGTTCACTGTTCCAGTGCTGAGCTTTTTTCTTCCATGTAGGCATAAATTGTTGCTGGCTGACTGCAGTCACATCTTTAAAGCTCACTTCTGCAACTGCAGAAAGAGCTAACTGCTCTGAATACCTGATGTTCACTGATGTTAGATTTAAACTGGTTTTCTAGCCCTTTCGGCACAAACATTTGAAAAATTTGTTCCTAAGAATGTCCTTCTAGTTGAATAGTTTTAATCATGGAGTTTGGAGTAAGTTTCTTTGTTTTCCTTTTTTTTTACCTTTTTTTTTTTTTTTTTAATTGTATAAACACTTGTGCGTGTGTGTGAAATGCTACTGCTGTAGAAAGTGTGACATTCAGTCTAGTGCAACTTATCAAACTCAGGCTGTCTGGCAGTCAATTTCCAGCACATCATGTTTGTCTCGTGAGCTGTGACTATGGCCCATATAGTTTTGATTTCTAGATCTCATGACTGACCACATACAGCTGCTGTTTACAGAACTGTCATATTTAGGCAGAGGGTGTTAAAGCAACCCTTCTTATGCTATAAAGATTAGCTTGCAAGAGTTCAATCAGGGAAATAAAACAGGAGCAGACTAGAAAAAATTTCTAGATACTGCAAAAGCTCTGTGTTTAAAAAAAAGCAATAAGGGCATATGCAATACACCTACACACTCAGAAAGGTGGGTACACTTATATACTTAGGTGTACATATAGAAGCACTCTTCTATGATCATTGAAAAAAGAACTCAAAACTCATGAATTGTATTCAGTAAATAGCACTCATATTCAGGTTACAATCTGTCAATTAAGAAAGTTGTTCCAATATATTTTGCTGTCAAAGACATAAATCTCACTTGCAAACAAATCCTACTTTTATTTAAGAAAATTTTTAAGAGCTACTTCTTTTACTGAACTATTTTTCTTCCAACCCTTTTATAATAGAAGGGTACAGTAAGTAACCTAAACCAAGAATTATAGATGATGACATTCTCTTTCATTATCCAGGATAATAACCAATTTTCATTCCTTGGAAACAAGCAGACTCTACAGCAAGCCTTCAACAAATAAAAAGATGCATAATAGATGCTAGGATCATATAATGTTTCTCTTAATTTCAGGTTTTTCTATGGATGACAAAGTTACACTGTGGATTGAAGAATATTTGGACCAGAAAATAAGATATTTTGCAAGTTAGATCTTTAATTTGATTTTAGAAATATTATTATGCTTTCAAAAAATGATACTGTCTTGCATGTACTGTCAGAAGAGGTATGGAAATTTTCAGTTCTGGAGGTGTGCATTTGTTCCATTTGAGCTGATTATAAAAACATCTATGACTCGGAGTCCTCACCTGAAATTAAACAGTGTCTTTAGCAAGAAAATTTGACAGAACAAAGAAATATTTTTAAAAAATAAAATATACACTAGCTGCTTCCATCTATCCTTTTCCAGTGAATTATTTTCAGTTTAATTCTTACTGATGTTTATCAACAATTTTCTCGTGGATATAAGTCTCTTACCCCCTGTACAAATTGGCCTTAAATGGTAGCTTAGTTAGAGCCAAAATGACAGTCTAAGAACATCAAGATGACAATTCATACACTGTTACTGCTTTTGGAAGAAGATAGTAACTAATTTTAAGGGGGTACATGTTATACAGACTCTGTCTGGTGTTTCTCACAGAGCTGGTTCATTTCTTCTCATAGCCCATTTCTGATGCAAGCCCAAATTCAGGAAAGGATTTACAATTCCTTTTAAATAGATGAAGAGTGTCCTTTGAAGGACATATTTAGTTTCTTTCAAGAAAGGAGAAGGCTAAAGGACTAGGAATGGATTTACCAGAGTAATAAAGATGTCACATCAGTGCTTTCCTCCACTCTCACACCAACCCCAGATAAACACTTTAGTGCCATCTGAAACTGCATGCATGACTCCAGCTGTGCCATTCCTCATCTCCGTGCATAATGGTGGCCTCTCAGTACTTCTCTGATTTGAGACATTTGTTCTTTTGTCTTATGTGGTAAAATTGCAGGATGTGCTTCCTCCCTCCAGCTTTGCAGACACAAGTTGACGTGCAGAAGAACAGAGGCATCAGGTAAATTTCAAGACGCATTGTCACCAACAAGAAGAGGAGACACAATACAAGACCTTTTCTGCATTTCAGAGAACATCTGCTTAAATGACATTTGCCTGTTACCTAAATATCCCAGCAAGTGAAGAAACCTCTCCCCTTGTTCCCAAACATGTATGTCCACATTACATGGAGCCTATCATATAAGTTTAAATATAATTTGCAGACATAAATAATAAAAAAAGGTAAAAAGAAAAGAGAAGACACTCAAGAAGCAAAGGATAGAAGGCATATTTCATTTTGAATCAGGTATCAAATCAGATAGGGGAGGAGAAAGAATGGATCCAGGAACAGGATCAGCAGAGATGAAAACTGGTAAAAAAACCAGCAAATACTATAAAAGCTATCAGATACAGTGCTTCTAGTGGTGACAAAGATAAAATGAGTTGCCATGCATTTAACATGCATCTTATGGTTGTTGCACACTTAAAAATCTGTCCCTGTACTCAATCATATCTCTTTTGAAACACAATTTGAGCAGCAATGGTTTCCTACTTTTTTCCCAAATAGATGCAAGTCTAAAAAATTCATCAGAATGTAGGAGCTATACAGACTTCAGTACATAATATGTTCTATTAAAACACAATGATTCTTTGACTTTGACAATTCACTGGGTGTTTAATTATTGCTTGGAGTAGATAAAGGGAATCTAAATGTCTTCTCTCAAGAAAAGTTGTTCCTTTGTTGTTGTCAATTAGTAAAGGACACTAATAATGGAGTATTAAAACAAAAATTGACAACAACAAAAATACATACATGTATTTTATCCAAACTCAGATGCTGCTTGTCACTTAGCAGGAAAACAAATTGCAGTACTCACAAAATATTTTCTTTACTGGTATGATGAAGAACCTTCTTTTCAAAGGCAGATGACTGGGATAAACATTTATTCTGGTGAGCCTAGTGTAAAATGACTAGATTCTTTAGAGAAGTATTAAACAATTAAATAGATTGAGTTTCTTTTGAATTTGAAAAATTCAAAGACAATATAGAGTCTGTAGCATAGTAACTGCAAAGTAGGACTATGTCACATGTAGGTGATAGATTGAAGCTCAAAACAGGAAATCTTGTGTTTGAAGCATTGGCATTTACTTACACAGCAGTGGCTCACACAGCATTCTGCTACTCAACGCCACATCTTTAGCTCGTGTAAAGTATTTGGAGGATTTGATAACCCAGAGCTCTGACTGATTTTATTCTTCACACCTGCAGGGCTGTGATCACAGAGAAGTAGTGGGATGGCTCCTACAGCTGGAGTGTTGGGAGGGAAGGATGCTTTAGGAAGGACAGGCAGGGGAAATGACAAAGGAGAGTCACCCTCTACATCGGTGATCAGCTGGAGTGCATAGAGCCTTGGGATGGATGAGAAGACAACAGAAAACTTGTGGGTCAGGATCAAAGGGAGGGAAGGGGCAGGTGACTTTATACTGGGCATCTGCTACAGGCTGCCAGCCAGGAAGGTTGAACACCTGAGGTGCTCTATAGACAGATCAGAGCAGCCTCACATTTACAGGCCATGGTCCTAGGGGGGAGCTTCTGTTGAAGGGTGAATACAGCAGGTCAGTCAACCCAGGAGGTTCTTGGAATGCAGTGATGGTAACTTCCTTCTCCAAGTGACAGAGGAACCAAAGAGGAGAGGAGCTGTGCTGGACCTTATTCTCACTAACAAGGAGAGGGACTGGTGGGGAAGGTGAAGCTCAAGGACAGCCTTGGTTGCTCTGACCATGAATTGGTGGCATTTGAGACCCCTACAGCAGTGAGGAGGGCTCATAACAACCTCCCTATCCTGGACTTCAAGAAACCAGACTTGGGCCTCTTCAGGGATTTGCTTGGTAAGATACCAGGGAATAAATCCCTGGAGGAAAGAGAGGTCCCAGAAAGCTGGTTAATATTCAAGAATCACCTCATCCAAACTCAGGAGCAATGTAGCCAAACAAAGAGGAAGTCAGGCAAAATCACCAGGAGGCCTCTGTGGATGAACAAGGAGCTCTTGGACAAATTCAAACACAAAAAGAAAGTTTACAGAGGATGGAAGCCAGAACAAGTAGCCTAAGAGGAACACAATGAAATTGTCTGAGCTACCAGAGATCATGTTAGGAAAGTTAAAGCCATGATAGAATTAAATCTGACCAGGAATGTCATGGGCAACAATAAAAGCTTCTACAGATAACAGTGATAAAAGAAAGATTAGGGAAAATTCTGCTTGTCTCCAGAAGGAAATGGGAGACCCGGTTACCTGGAATATGCAGAAGCCTGAGGTACTCTATGATATTTTTTTTTTCTGCTCAGTCTTCACTGGCAAGTACTCCAGTACTCCAGTACTCCAGCTACACTGTCCAAGTTGAGAAGACAAAGGCAGGGACTGAGAGAATGAAGAACTTTCAGCTGGGGAGAAGATCAGGCTCAAGAATATCTAAGGAACCTGAAAGTGACCAGCAGGTCAAGGGAGACAATTCCGTCCTTGTACCCTGCTCTTGTGAGACCCCACCTGTAGTACTGTGTCCAGCTCTGGGGTCCCCAACAAAAGAAGGATGTGGACCTGTTGGAATAAGTCCAGAGGAGGGCCATGAATATGATCAGAGGACTAGAACACCTCTCCTGTAAAGACAGGTTGAGTGTGCTGGGGCTATTCAACCTGGAAAAGAGAAGACTACTGTGAGACCTTATAGAGAAATTGTGAATGCCCCATCCCTGGAAGGGTTCAAGGTCAGGTTGGATGGAACTCTGAGCAACCTGGTCTAGTGGAAAGTATCCCTGCCTATGGCAGGGAGGCTGGAACTATATGATCTTTAAGGTCCCTTCCAACTCAAACTATTGTATGATTTTATGATTTCATGGGAAGTGACTGGTTTTACAATTAAGTCATTCCAAATCCTTCAGTGGCTGTAGCAGTTAAGATCTATTCTTTATGCACCAGGTAGGGCATAGTCTTCACACCTAGACTAACATCTAAAGGGAAAAAGTATCAAACTGCATGACTGAAAGCACTACTAATCATTTATGCATACTGTTTAAAAACAATTCTCAGGTCTGAAAAGTACCTTTCAAATAAATACAGACCAAGGAAATGTAATCATCAAAAACTACTTAGACATCACACTGTTCAAAAAGAACAAAATATCATCATGACATATAATAGCTCTTGAAAAACATTCACATCCCTGTCAGGGGCTTTAAAAGATTGACAACACGGGATGTGGATATTATTTTTTTTCCCTAAAAAAATATACATGCACGATAACAGTTTCCTGGCAAGCTGAACTTCACAGTTTTTGTCATTTTTTTACAGGCTGTCTTTATTTATAGGAAGTGTTATCTCCAGTATGCAAGCTACAGTGCAAGGGGAACTGCTGTCTCTGGCCATGCACAACTGACCCAATTCTTTACATGAGGAGATTAAAAGCGAAGACTCTGGAAAATATAATGTTGACTCCCACATCCGGGTTCTCAAAACTTCACAGCACTCCCAAGTTATGAGTCCCAGAAGCAAAAGTTTCCCTGAGACTAGTCTTTCCCTTTGGTATCTGTTAAAACAAGAATGAGACCATTTCTGTAGGCTGTTTCTTTCATTCCGTATCCCGCGGTTGAAGCCCTGGGTTTGCCCAGGGAGCCCTCTGGCAATCAACCTGGGAAGAGAAAAAACTACGGGAAATTCTCTCCTCCCTCTTGAAAACCACCCACACAAGGTTGCCCCACTGATCCAAGGTTGAAAGGCTGTGGTTCCCTCCTCTGCCACAGAAGTGTGTCCCAAAAGTCATACCAGCAGTCCCAGAGCTGGCTGGTTCCTCCTCCGCAGCTTCAGGCAGCGTGGGAGACAGGCCACCGACTGCCATGGCCTTGCTTGTCCCTCAGGCAACTTCATGCTTCTGTTTTCTGTTTGTTTCTTGGCTTTTTTCCCAGTACCAGGGGCAGGTCTGAGATGTCAGCAGGTCATCACAAGATAAATACTTGGGCTTGACTTCTCCTACTCCCACCCCATGTGCTTCTGCTCCTCTGCCCTGGATCCCAGTAAGAAGGGGAAGGGATGGAGAAAAAGGAGTATCTTTCACATGTTCAGTTCTCTGACCTTTGATACAAGCTGTTTTTTGGGTTTTTTTTTGCTTGAATAATGTGGATAAGCTATCAGCACAGTGTTTCTCTCCACAGTGGTTGTCATTGCATCAGACCTATAGACATCCCCCTCACCTCAAACTGAAATCTATAGGCAGCGTACTGAACATCTCAATAATAACAATGAATATATTCCTCAGAGTCAGTTTTCAAAGCGCAGAGAATGAATGAGATCCCCATCTGTTGCTTTATAGCCTGCTGCTTTAATCCCCTGAATCACTAGCAGTGAGAAAGGAAATGCTGGACATGTGAGAGAGCCATCCCAACTCCTTTCTGCCACACTGCCACGGCTGCAGGAAGAAAAGCCACTCAAGCTGAAAAAGAGGGTGATGGTTACAGAGAAGTCTCTGTGAGGAGTTCTCATCTCTGGAAAAGACTCAGTGGTCTGAAATAGCCTGGGACTGTTGATCTCCAGGGTGTGCTCCAAGAAGCATTCCTCCGCTCAAACCATTGATGACCGTGACATCATCATCAGAAAGAGAATTTGCGCCAGCTCTGTAACAAGTGAGGGGAGAATGTGGTCGCCTGCTGTACGTGTTGACAGCAAATTGCCAGGTTTTCTTACTTTGTCTTTCTATTTTGTGTTGAAACAACCTTTGTTCTTTCAATATATGTGACATATATGTGCAGACAAGTGGTGACAGTTGTGCTTTGGTTTCCCCCTGCCACCCTCCTGTGATGTCACTTGCTTTTCAGTTGTTATTTACTGGAATTGTGCAATAGGCTCATGTTTCCCTTGTGCAGGTATATCTACAGCCTGGACACCACCTGTAGCCATAATACTTTCAGCTCAGCTTTAGCCTTTAGGCACTAGCAGCTTTTCTCTCTTTAGGAGGGCTGGGAACAGGTGTCCTTTGTTCACTTTGCTTTAGTGTGGAACCTGTGCTGCAGGGAGGGAGATGAAGGAAGGGGATGGAAGGGTGATTTAGAAGTGAAGTTGTTAAAAGGGAGACCGGTGTCTCCTCTCAGTCTCAGGTGGATTTCCTTTTGTTTAGTCTAACAGAAGAGAATCATATTTCCTGTTCTGCATGTACAAACAAAAATATAAGAAAACAAAACCTCTCAACAAAGATATTGAGAGTTGTGAGCTTAGTAGGGAAAAAATGAAACAGGAACAAAACAGCCCCCTTACAATCCCAGCTTCCTTGGATGTTACAAAGCATCATAAACAAAGTTCTACAGCTAATACAGTGCTGATACAGGGATACGCAGTACCACCCATAAAATTAGTCATGTGTTATTGCACAAAGTACAGTTCCATAAGAGCTGCCTATTTAGCAAGCTTGATCAAGAACTTTAAATACGAAAATAAGGAAAAAACATTTAACATTGTTGAAAAGTAATTAAAAATATATTTCACCATATGCTTCCCTGCCATTATTTCATTTCAGCAAAACAAATGCCTGGAGCATTTATTATCCCCCATCATTTTTTAAAGAGGCCTAATGTTTCCACTTGGCACAAGAGACACACAGATAAAATGAATCAGCCCTGAAATGAATTGTGTGAAATGCATTTGTCTGAATTCAAAAAGCTTCTCTGTAGTCAAAAAATGTAGAAGTATTTCCAGTCTCTCAAAATGCATATCTGAAAAATAATTTTTTGCTGGTTTTGCTGTGTAATCTTTTGACACGAAAGCTAAAATGCCTTTAGCTTTATTAGGGTTCTGCTCCAGTTAGAGTCAGTATTAGAAAGTTCAGGTTACTAACAGCTCCTAAACAGCCTTAGTATTAAAAAAGCAAAACAAAAAAATTTAAAAGGATAAATAAAGTACAACAATACATCAGAAAGCTTTCAAAGCACAACTAAACTCTTGAGACTGAGTTCATCCACTGTGCAATTATGCTGTTTCCGGTACTGTGATGCCAGGCATAAATTTGACCACAGGGATTTAAAAGATAGATTATAAGCAATTTTATTTTAATTTATGGTGGACAGAAGGAAAAGGTGTCTTCTTTCATAAGTGATGACCCAAAAAGTTTGCAGGGCTGCCTTTTGAGATTTATTTTTGAAAGTGATGTATCTCTGGCCAGTTAAAGGCAGGGAGGGGAGGGCAGATATTATTCTTCAGAAGAATAATGGATTAATAAAACGGCCACTTAAAAAAAAAGTCCTTGTTTGTGTCAAGTGATAGGAACAACCATAATTAATGAAAATAATTTATAAACACAGCTGGATAAAGATGTTCATGCTGTGTAGTTGATGTGGTAGTTTATTCATTACTGGCACTGAAACACATGCTGTGTCTCTTTGTCTTTACACCGACTCCTTTTGAGTGTGTGAAACTTGACCCACCAGCCTGTATACCAAAGCTCTGCCATGCAGGACAACTCACTGGCACTGACCTGGCACGTAGCTGTGAGACAAGTGACCTGAGACAGAAATCAAACACAGCAGATTCTTCCTGGGTGACCGGAGGCAAGGAATGCGTTGGAAGTGATGTGAGAAAGCCCTACAATGCCCTGAAATGGTCAGTAATAGTCCCTCCCTTTCTGGGAGCAATGAGGGGAGACAGAAGTGACTGAGGAGGAAAGAGTATATTACATTAGTCCAAAAGATCTGGCTTTTTCTGTCACTTCACAGAAGGAGGCACAGAGAAAAATGTGGTAGGAATCAGGGAAGTGTCGATACAGGATTTGGGTCTTTTAGTAGACTCAGCAGGAGCAAACTTTGCCAGAGCACCACAAAGCCCATAGCATGCTTTTGCTAGCAAATAACACATCTTTCCTTCTCCCTTCTTCTATTTCACATGATAATGTATTTCAGTTCAAACACCACATTCTGTTGCCATTTGAAAAACAAACAAACAAAAAAAAAATAGAAAGTGCAGCACTGGCTTCAAATGACATCTACAAATGGAAAAGCTGGATTCAAATGTTTCAACTGAAATCCACGATGGGGCTTGGTAGCCCGGAAACCCTGGAAACTCCCAAGTGAATCATTATCCTTCACTGCTGACCACCATTAAAGAACATGACCAGGAAAAATGTCTAAATATTGTCAGATGCATAGTAAAACCATGATAGCTAACGGAACAGTTGTGCTTTGCAGCAGATGCAATTTTGTTATGGTTCCACATGACAGAAGCTATTTCTTCAATTCAAGCTCTACAGATGGGTTCGTTCAGCTCTGGAAGTCCCTTTTTAAGCAGCACTTTATCAGGAAAGAATACAACTCTGATGCAGAGAGTAAAGGTGATGGAGCTGGGGAATGTAACAGATTTCCATCTTTATCAAAGGGACCAAAGGCCTATGCTGATCAATGAATCCCATCAATACAGTAATGTATTTTGAGCACAAGGGTTGTTTGTCCTTTACAGAAGAAAATAATCTGAGTTTGAATGAGCTTCTGTAGCACGTCCTGCTCATGATTTGACCTACTTTTAAAAGTTTTGCTAGCATTACTGAGTGGAACAGGAGTATGAAAAGAAATCACACTTTAAACCAGAATATGGAGACTTAGTTCCTCAAAGAACAGATTTTATTCTCTACTGAAAGAGGAACAGTTTTTCTAATGGAAGCTGCATTTCTACTTCAGAAACATGCTGGTGTGAATGGGTATAGCTATACTGGCAGACCATTGTAGATGTAAACAATCCTTGTAAAACAAATTAAGAATTTAAGTAGAGATTCTAAGAAGTTTACTTAATGTTTGCAAACTGATGTGAGATCTCCAAGTGAAAGAAATTCTTAAATGCTGCTAGATAACTACTAAAAAAAAGAATATTTGACTAATTCAGTTGGCTGAAAAATCTTCCATTATTTTATTATGTCTAAAATAATCTATAATCTTCTAAAGACTCAGCATGGTAGATTTGTAGGATAAAGCTAAAAAGCAGAGGAAGGAGAAATGTCAATAACACTCAGCATGGCCACTCCCCAGATTAGCTGTATATGACTATCAAAGGCATCTCCTACATACCAGCCCAGGATATATGTCCCAAGGGCATCTCAGCTTCCAGGACCCTGACATTCAATAGTACAAAACAGCATCATAACAATGCTATAGCTATTCCCCAATTAGTGTGCATACTGTAGATATTAACGCAAGATCTGTTTTAATTAACTAATATTTTTAGCTACTCAGAATGACTGAAACTCACTTTTCTCCACAAAGGATGTATATTTTGTTAAGTACAAATTAGCTCTATTTTGAGCTCAGAAACTGTGCATAAGACTGATGTTGTCCAGATTAAAAAAAAAAAAAGAAGAAGAAATTCTGCCAGAAAGAGAATGAATAAATAATTGTCATCTCCTGACAAACATAAAAGCAGAGGAGGAAACACATATGTGATTTGAAAACAGGATTACTCATAGATTCAGAAGTAATAAATCCAATTACCTTGCTTGATTCATCAATAAATGGGAAAGCAGTATTTGTTTTATTATCAAATTAAGTTATTCTTTGGAAGTAATCCACTTAAAATAATTGTTTCCTAGCATCAAGGAAAAGTAATCAGTAAAAAGGAACATAAAATGTCTTTCTACTGCTTTCTGTAAAAGGCTTTTTCACATTTTTCTGAGCACCAGATTAGTCCATTATAAACAGTGGAAGAGAAATTCAAGGAATCCAGATAAGTAAATGCTGCTTTTATAACATCTTTTGCTCTAACTATACGGCACAGTGATTTAAAAGCAAAAGTTCTCACACCCTAGGTTCAGAATAAAATGGTCTTCTGGGAACTCTGCAATTCAGCTACTGTTGAATTTTTTGTCCTCAGTGAAGCAATGTTGGTGAAACCTTTGACTGCCAGGGCTGAAGTATTCCCAAAAGCATCTTCTGCTCACAGGACATTACTCTCTGTGTGCAGAGTACAAAAATATTGGCAAGACTAGTTCACCAGTATTGGCACAACAAATACAGGTTCACCTATCTCAGGAGTAATGGTTTAAGCAGAGACAGAGAGAGATGGAAAAACCTAAAACAAGCTATCTGTCGTGGCTAAAATATACTCCTGCAATTTTATGACTTATGTCTTTGAAACCCGAAAATGTAATAAAAGGAGCAAAACAGGAAGAAAAATACTTAAAATTTTAACCTTCCTTTTTCTAAATCTCCTTTCTGCAAGGCAGCCATGTCCCCTACAGTCTTTGCACTCTCAAACAGTAAGGTATCTAGAATGCTGTCTCATGTTCAGAGTTTGGTATGCAAAAGAATTAAACATCCCTCTGCTTATTGAAAAGGAAATTATAAATCCCACCAATGCAGACAAGGCTTTTATTTGTCATCAAAGAATTTATTCATCTCATGCAGAATGAGACTCAAAACTTGAATTATGGAGATTATCTGGCAGCGACCAGAAGTTTTTTGTATTCACTCTGTTCTAGCAAGACTGAGAAGTTTTTCGTCCATCTGCTTGGGAAGTCTCCACTGTGTTTCTTTGTGAAGAGGTGAATCAACTTGCATTGCCATGCTAGACACACCAACATAGAGTTTAAGACAAAGCTGTGACTCGCTGATGATAAATTAATTTTTAAATGAAAAGTTTTCTCACTTTGTACAAGTCACAGTCTGGAGCAGCCTTCTGATAGTGTAAGCTTCAAGCAAATGAACAGTTGTAAACAGTAACTAAAGGTATTGCTTTATGGCAACATCTGTGGAAAGCACCATGGTGTGAGAATCTGTTTCCATGACCCAGACACTCCTTTTTCCCCTGTATCCTATGCTCCTAAATTGCTAGGAGCTGCAGGGTTGTACCAGGTTGTACCAGGGTTGTGCTCTCCAATGAGAGTAGCCATTAACTCCTCAGACATGCAGGCTGTTCAGCTTTCTACTCTTGCATATATTCAAGTTAGCACCTAGTGTAGTAATGGACAAGCCACAGAATCCTTTGGAGTTAATTATTTCAGCTCAGCAATCTGTTTCTGGGTGTCACTAATATTAATTTGGAGGTTGTATGTTCTTATCTAGGACTGTATTTTTAGCTGGCAGAGACCCATCTGAAGGCATAGTTGGCTGTCTAGGGTTGGAACAAAATGTCAAACCATCCAACATCTAAAAATATTAATGTAATTGCATGCTGAAGTGATAACTGAGTAAGTAAATACAAATGGATGTCAGCTTCAAATTGTGGAATATGCTATTCTATTTTTTCTTGCAATTGGCATCAATCACTTTAATTTTTTAAGATTCAGTATCCAAATATTTTTTCATATAACAGTGAAATATTTTGGTTTAACTTTGAGTACATTATGAAATAATGCATTTGAATACTTGACAATAACAAAAAAACCTCAGTATCCTAACACACTGTAATATTTACAAATATTTACATATTCTTTAAAATAATAATTGTATCTAAAAATACTAAGCTCAAAATCTCATTAAAAACTCAGGTGCTAGCATGAGGATTGGAATTACCACTATAAACATTATAGAAACATTACAACTGCTTCTGAGGTAATTTAATCCCACAGTTCCTTTTAATGATACGCATTCTCAAATGAGGTTGCTGTACTTTGAAATTTTGGGGAACCTGAATTCAGTGGAGAACTGTTTAGATCAGAATAACCAATGATGTACTAGAACAAAAATCTAGGATAGTCAAAGGGAGAGAAAACCAGCAGTGATTAAAATAAATGAACAAAGAATAAAACTCATAGATATAAATGAAATCAAATACCTTTAGGCTCCTGTGAAGTCTGAAGCATATCACTACGGTCTAATTTCAGGGAGAAAAATCAGAGGAGGAAATCTGCAGTGATTCTAAATAAAGTATACTGTGAGCACAAGGATTAACCGCAGTGCACTACATAAAAAATTAATCTATTTTTGTCATCTGGATTCTATGACTCCATATTTTTCAGTTCCACTATAGGAGTATTTGTGATATTTTTTCTCCTCTTCACTACACATACATGATTTTTCACTGAGAATTCATTTGAATAACAGATCAGAAGCACCTCTGGCATGTGCACACAGCAAGACCGTATGACCAGGGAGGAGTTTTTCTCTTGCAAAATTCTAAACTCTGAAAACCTCCATTATTTCCTCACATGAAGTCCATGGCTCTTACTCTTTAAATTATGCTATGTACAGAACTCAGTGCTGAGGAGAGTAGCAATACGAGACTGAATCTAGAGAGTGAGGACTTGGGTCCCTTAACATTTGAGAGTCTGGGCTAGATGTATCTCTGTTAAAGAAGCTGGAAGGGCTCTGTAGTCCTAGATCTTGTTATGCTCCTCACCTGCAGGGGAACTCCAAACTGGGGAAGACCCAGACTGCTCTGCAACTTTCCTATTCCTTATTTCCTCAAAAAAGGAAAATATGGTTGTGACTGAGGTGGGAACTACTGAATGTTTCAGTTTGTGTGCAGAGGGGGAAATGAAAGGACCAGAACCCAAAGGTGGAGCCTCTGTGACAGGGCAGACATTGAACCAAATAATTAGAAGTGCTTTGGGGAGAAAAATCTAGCCCTTTCACACCTTATTTTTAAAATAGGAAATCCCCTAAAAATGGATTATTAACCTAAAAATGTTAATAATGTATTTATTAATATTTCCATTATTTGTACTTCTGCTAAGCCACTCTTATTTCAAATACATAGCCAAATCTCAACAGGATGTGTGATCTTAGGGCTTCTCATGTCTAGCTTGTCATTTCACAGAACTGGGCAAACAGAGCAGCAATTAATAAAAGATGAGATTTATGTTTGAAAGGAGAGAAATTATCAAGGCAGACTCAAAATGCACAAACATCTTTGTTAAACAGCAGATTACAAAACCCTGGGTGATATCCAGAGCAATGAGTTTTACTGCCAAAGGTTAAGTTCTGGGTGCATTCATCAGTTCAGACTTCATTATTTCTGAAGTACTTTGTGGGTCAGAAAAAAAATCTGCCATCATTCTGTCTGAAGATGGCCCCCTACAAGGGTGGAACTCATGCCCAGAAGGCATCAGAAACCTTAGAACCTCGGTGCTTTTAGAAACCAATGTGGAACTTGTCTTTTACACTCCGTCTTTCCTCAGAAACTCACACAGAGCAATCTCATTTTTCCCACCAGCATGGAGAAAGCAGATAGTCACAGAGATCCCTTTCTGTCTGTGGTGAACAGCTGTGGGTCTACAGATGTTGGGTTTCATTTGGTAGAGCGCACCATTGTATCCTCTGTGTTAAAAGGTGCTGAGCTGGGGTTTGATGTGCTGTTGTTAAGTGGCACAGCTCCATTTGCACTTCTTGGAGGTCTGGACCAGTTTCTCTGTCTGGGTTTGTCCTTTTGCTAGCTGAGCTCAGTGAACTTAGGTTCATACTGAGAGCACAGGCTTTGAAGTTATCTGAGGCAGGTGTCAATGTTATCATCAATAGCACTTCTGACACATGACTTCAACTGGGATTTTAACTGCATTTTTGCCAATACACAATCCTTTAACTTCCTCTAACTTAGCATAATTGCATCACAGGAATTTCAAGGAGTTCTTTGAACCAAGGGACAATTAACATCCTTTCAAAGAACATTCCCACCCAGCGTTTACCCTAGGTAAACTTCCTTTCTGAATAAACAGTCTGTTTAAGTGTAAATCAGCTTTTTCACTTGTGGAAATAGTTTCCAGTCTCTTCTCAAATACACTTTCACACCAAAACCAGTCTATAAGGCTTTGCATGTTGTAAGGTGCATTTTTAGCTAGAAAGCAGGTAAACAATGAAGTTAATTTTAAAGATTATTAGAAAATGAGTCTCTGCCTCTAGATTACTAGCCCATGAATTCAAGAAAGAAAAGCTACTGACAATGGATTCCTAGGTAAAAGATTCCAGTGGTCTTCCACTTTTAATCTAATTTTTAAATTTTCCTGAGAAATCCTTACTGGAAGCTTTGGTTGATTGGAAAACAAACAGCAGCTGTAGAAGACAGATGAAAACCAACCTGAATGAAGCAAAGACAGGATTATCCTGTCTTCTGTCTACTGCTGAGCAAAGAGGAGACTTCAGCCTCCAGAGCTGTCATTTTAACACCTCTATATAGCACTAAAATATAAGCTGAGAAAAATCCAAGTGTCTTAATCACCACATGGTGTCACTTAGGGTATCATTGGACATCAGCTAATCATGCACATCCTGTTCACTTGCCTAAGTCAGGCACTGCCAATGAATGGGAGAAGACAAGAACCCCGTTTTTAAAAGATTTTTAAATAACAATGTTTAATTTCATCATGATTTTTAGGAAAGAAAAACCTTTATAAGCTTTTTAAATAACAATCCACAGCCCTGTGGTAACAGGCTGGTGAGTGCAGGTGAAGGTACTGTGCTATAAGAAGCTTTGAAATGTCATAACAAATTCTTTCCTTTATATCTAATTATGCTGTGCTCAAGCCATGTAATTTCCAGAGGCAGCCCATTCATGTGCTGTGAACATTTATGAGTTTATACATCATATAGTATTTATTAGAATTTAGATAGAAACCCAAGAGTTTTAATGGTGGAGTTGTATCACATTTTGCTGAACACACACATGGAAGAGCTTGAACTACTGCCTCTATTTTTTTTCTTGGATTATCAAGGATTAACTTAATGATTTCTGTGGGGAAAAAAAAAAACTCATAAAAGGAAAGAGAGAAGGAGAGGAGAGTTTTGGTCATATTTAAACAAAATAAATCATTGCTAATAGGTAAGTAGATGTGATGAAACTATAATTTCCACAACTTAGAAGTTCAGGTTGTTTCTTTCCTGTGCCAAATGTTCAGTCTTCAGATGTCTTTGCATTGGAGATCTAATAAGCTTCATCTCTTTTCAGAAATATCTGATGCTGTGATTAAAATACAACCTCTTTCATCAAAGGTTTTTTAGTCAGGAAAATACTGTTCAGGGATAACACATAACCACTTTTGGATCCCTCAAAATACCACTTAACTGTCAAGCCAGGGTCACACATTTATTCCTGGACTGCAAGGGAAGGTGGGTACTATTGGATAATCCATTTCCAGAGTCCAGGGCCTGGAATAAGAAATCTTAATGATCTTTCACTTCTGGGTTTAGTGGTTTACACTACATATTGTGATATTTCTTGTTCAGGTCCAAATAAAAGTGCTTATAAAATTCATCCTACATCTGGCAAATACATGGTAGAGGAGATCTAAATCTGTGTTCCGGAACTAATTCTTTCAAAATGGAGTCAAAGGAGGATTTAATCAAGTAGAGTTAATAAATTCACCAAGCCCTTATGATCACTATGGTCATGCTTTTAGAAAAGATCACAAATCTCTAAGACAGCTGCTCTCAACAAAACAAAAACAAAAACAAACAAACAAACAAAAAAAAAAACAGAAAAAAAAAAATAAATGAGAACAAGCTTAAGCTCCCAGAAACTTATTTCTTGCTGTGCTAGTCCAGATTGTGTCTGGGGTGAGAAGATAAAGCACTGGATTCACACTGCTCCAAAATTGAAGGAGAGCAGGGGTGAATCAGGCCATTAAATTTGCAATCAGATCTGTTGATTGTCTGTAGTGCTTTTAGTTTTGCTCTGTTTTAAAATAACTGGAATTTTATTTAAAAAGAGAGCATATATCTCAAACAGGCTAGCAGTCCTGGAAAGCAGTTTGAAAAAACTAAATTCTCAGATTTTTCAGATAATTTCTTAAAAATTTCTATTCAAATTAATCCATTACACAATCCATGGGGGAACATTCCTGGGAGAGATTTCAACCAGTGAGCACCTCTTTTCCATTGAGATCAATGTCTTCCAACCTGTTGCATTAGGGAGGGTTTTGGTTGGATTTTTGTTTGGTTTGTTTGTTTTTCATTTGCACTGACAGATCACACCTGCTGTTGCTTCATTCCTTCCTTCCCAGGGAAAAAAAAAAAAAAAAAAGAAATACCCTAAATTTTCTCAGAATTTATTTAGCCAAAAGGTTCAAATTTTCCAATAAAAGAGAACGGATGGTTCATGCTAAAACAAATGTGTGTTCACTTACCTTTGCTCATGCCTGTTTCCACAGTCATTTCTTTGTCAGAAAGACATTAAAAAAAAATTAATATTTTAAATTATTTATTCATAGATCTATTTACATCTGCAGACACACATGAGTTCAGATATGAGGTTAAAAAGTTTTTCAATTGCAGACATAACATACATTGGCAAAATTGCCCAAATAAACATCAATAACAAAGAAGTTAGCAAGTCCTTCCTGGGAATAACCTTGAACAACACTGCTTTAATCATCTGGTGGTCAAGCTTGGACTGGAGACAGAGAGCATTATGTATTTCCCCCACAGCTATGGAGTCATTTGTCGTGTACATTATGAGTGTATGGAAAGGACATTCTTTAAACAAAGGCAGCATGAAATAAAGTCATCTTCAATCACTGTCATGAATATTCTGCTTAATTGCTGATGGCTTTTATTTCACTTCATTCCAATGCACAATCTGCTGTCTTGCAGGCAGGCGTTGCAACAGATCAAAAGCTACAGTGGGCTCCTACCCTTCTCTAGAGTCCAGAAACAAGAGCAGAACCTTCCAGCCCAGACCAGTAACTGCTGAAAGGCAATGACGGTGCTGCAGGAGGAAACAGATTTCTCCCTGAGAAGGCACGAGACAAATACCCTTCCCACTCACTCCCCCGTGATTGAAATGACACATTGCTACATCTTTCTCTTACACGACTCTTACAATCACAGCTCATTATCCTTGACCTGTCCTTAATGCTGTAGTAAGGGCTGAATAGACTTTTTGACTGCCCTGTTCACACAGAAAACTTCTGTTTTTCCTGTCAGAAGCCATATAGTTTTTTAAAGCGTCTACCTTGACAATTCCAAGAGGCCTTGGCTGTATCAGCAAAGAGTTCTGCTCTTTTAAAAGAAATATCCCCCAGCCTTGACAAGAAGTAAATATATCACCTAAAGCTATTACTGCTTTTCTCCTGTGTTTGACATCCAAAAGAAGATCCAGAATGTGTAGCTGGCTGGCTGTGGAAGAAGCGGTAATTCTGTCCTAATGAGGATAACAGGCAGTTCTGGAGGGAATCCAGTCTACAGAGAGAAGGAATCAGATTCAAAAACCATTCTGTTGTTGGTTGCCACATGCTATGGTCTTCCCATCTTAGAAAATTCCACATTCCTTTGAAGCGCTCACAGAAACATCTGTGGATTTGTGGGTTGATCCTTGTTAAATGTTAACTACTTAATGCCACAGAACAGGATCTCTCAGCAGAGCCTGTCACCTCTTTGAACAAAATACTGCAAAAGAAGCAGGGTAATTTTTGAAAAGCCGTCCATCCAAAACTTAGTGAACATAAATAATATATTTCTTCCTGGCCTTGGTCTGCTTTCACACAGCAGCAAAATAGCAGCCCTGCCATTGCTGCTGAGTGCAGCTAATGGTCTTTTTTGTCTAAATGACAGTTGGCCCCTCAAAAAGTGTGTTTCCTGCCAAGTGTGGTTTCACAAAATGATGAGTCAGAGGAGCTGGGGGGAGGGACCAACAGCAGCAACGGCAGCTGGACACAGGCCCACGGCATTAATGGCACTTCTAAAAGAAGGTTAAGAAACAAGAATGTTCCTGGGCAAAGGGTGCAAAACTGGAAGGCAAATAAACTGTAAGGCAGAGTAAGTTACAGTGTATTATTTCCCAGAAGGGAAGTCATACTATAGTTGCTTGATGACATATAGACTAATGCCTTAATATTTAGGAGTCGGTCCTTTAAAATATTCATGTTCTTCCTATTGGACTAAGGACTCAGATGCAGTCAGGTCACCATGCATCAGCACAGTGGTCTGCCACAGGAAATTTGAGGCAATTTGCCCTAGTTCAGGGTTCTGCAAGAGACACTTAAGTAAGGCAGCTCACTTTATTTTCGCTTGAGGACACACACATTTGCAGCTATTGTGTTCCAATTGATAAGATGTGGGCTGTTAATTAACACTATTATCCAGTGGACATGAAATCTGAATGCTTGTGAGGGTGTTGGCCAACTTTCTGTCTTCCAGCTAGGGTAAGGGGTATGTCACCTCATCTACCTGGGCTTGCCCTCAGCACTTCCACCCAGAACCATCTCTGAAAGACAGAAGACTACAGGGCCACACTGGCAGCAATGGCAATGATGAGACAAGATGAAATATCATTTTCTTCTTGCATTTCATGCCTGAAAATGGAAATAGGAAAAAGGTAAAGTGAGGTGGTGTTAAAAGTAGTTTAAGCAACTCCCAACTTCTCTGGCCACTTGTCCCTGTTCTGTGTCACCCTCAGTTGTTGTGACTGCAAAGCAGAAGTAGGAGAACAGAATGAGCAACATAAGGGATTACATGCATTTGCAAATTAGCTCCCACCAAAACTCCTTGTTTTCTACACAGAAAAGTAATTTAGCTCCATGTACAAACTCCAGGGTCAGTGTAACCAGCAGGACAAGAACAAGTGACTGCAGAGCTATTTCAGTAAGCACAACAATGGAAAAATGTCCATGTAACCACAACCACCTTCTTAACTTTCAATGTCTTTTCCTGCTCCAAGCTCTAATTCTAGCAACCCATGACCTGATCTTGTTTCCACTTAAATAAACTGTAAATTTGCCATTAACCTTGATATAAGTAAGATTGATTCTTGATATGTAAAGGATATGTTTTACCACATTTCTTCAAGGGTAGCATGAAGGAGTACATTGGCATTACTGAGTCCAGTGCCCCTCACTGGCTGCCCTGTAGCAGATATTTGGTCCCCAAGAAATCAGAGGCCAAACTCCACAAGCCCACCCATTCCCAACACCACAGCCTAGGAGAGCAAGGACTCAGCACACTGCAGGTGATCCCACAGAAGGACACATTACTCTTCTGCAATAGGACCCTTTTGTTAGGGCAGAGGGTGTGTCCCATGCACAGGGTGGAGACCCCCAGCAGCTATTGCTAAATGAGGGCTGTTCTGCCCAAATCCCTTCACAAAAGAAAAGCCTCAGAAGGAGGAAGGGAAAGACCACAGCAATCACAGAGATAGACTTCAGTTGCAGTGAAACCACATGTATGTGGTGTATGCTACCAAGTTCAAAGCAAATAAACACAAACCTGTTTGCAGTTTCGCCACAGGCAGGAAGCCATGGCCAAGAGGACTGAGCCTGGCTTAACCCTGCAACCTAACAGAACTGCTGAGCAAATTCTTAGCCCAGAGCAATGAAAAGGCACAAGTGCCCCACATTGGTCCTTTTTATCTCGGTGAAGAAGGTAATCACGGCAAGACTTTCTTTTTACCCCGGTCCCTATTGCCTCCTCACCTGTTTCTCAACTTTGAAAGGGTTTAGAGGTTTCAGATACAACCTGCTCTTTCTGTTTCTCTTTTTTCCTCTCCCTGCTCACACTTTAAATGGATTGTTGATGCAGATAAGCAATACAAAGGCAAGAGGCACTCTTTATGTTCTTGTATACTCCTTATGTTCTTTTACACACCTTATGTCCTTCTTAAACATCATTTGTGGAATAGAATCAGCAATACTAACCTGGAGAAGCCACTAATAGACTGATACAGTGAAGGTTCAGCTCTGATGTTGATGGGTCCCTTATGGAGCCAGTTATACAATGAAATAATAATAAGAACAATTTATATAACTGTTTTCTGTACCATACCTTTTCTTTCAGAGTTGTTAGGTTTTGGTTGGGCTGCTTTTTTTTTCAGGAGATATATTTGTTGCATTTAGCTGACTCTCGCCCCAGATTTTCACTTGTAAAGAATGTCACAATCTAACAGCTTAAATTTATTCATGCTTGATTTATTTATTTTCTCTAAGGAAACATTTTGCATATCAATGGAAAATACGAGGGTGTTTCCCTCAAACCATTTATTAGAGTAACTGTTGAAGAACGCTGTTCACAGTGCACTGAGGAAGCAAATGATACAGACCTTTTGGGCAATCAAATGTCAGGCTGGACATTTGTGTGCTGCAGGAGCAACCTGTGGGCTTTCTGCTGATGGCTCAACTCTATTTTACATGTACTTTTTATCACTACGTTTTATTGTTGTTCATAGTAGCTCACTTATACATTCCTTTTCATTCCTTAATATTTTTCCAGATGAAAATCTGCCTGAAGCATTTTATGTACTGATAGATGTTCTTCTTTCTTTTGCTTTAAGTTTTATTTCACTTTTTTTGTAAGAAAACTAGACAAAACTGATGACTGGGGTATTTAAGGACAACAGAGATACAAAAATGTAGAGAGAGAAATGGGACTATGGCTCAGGGAGGCAATTCAATTTTGTACAAACACCAAGCAAAGCGTCCTGGAATGCACAGAGAGTCCCTCCAAGATGTAACTGCTTAGTAAGCTACTTTGTCTTCTGTTGGCTCGTTTACTTCTCTTTCCTGTGCATTTCTAAGTGTTCTTTCCAGATGTCTCCCTCATTTTTCCTCATATCCTATCACGACAGAAAGGTAACAAGGTGCAGGGTCTCCAAAGTGAACAGACGGATTTGTGCTGCTTCACAGTTGTCAGTTTTGTTTGGATTATGTTTTCCTCTTCTGTCCAATTTTCAGCCCGTAGCTGCTGAAACAGTTCAGAGGAGCTGACAACTGTGCACTACTCTGTTAACAGGATGCAAGTGTTAAGAGGAAAACACCCATTTTTCTACTTCCAAGACTGGAAGGCACATTGATATACATGCAGCCAGTGCACTGCTACTCAGGGAAACCAGTTACAAATGAACTTTAAATCTCTTTGCTGTCTTACTTTTTCTAAAAGTGTTAAAGAGGTAGCAATGTAAGGCTTGGATTATGCAGAGACACTTGGAAAAGTTATGGCCTGCTAATAGCCCATTTAACATGTTAAATGAGCATAAATAAATGTAGGATTCTGTGTTTCACTATTTAATTTTATGCTAGTTTCTGTACTCATCGATTTTCCCCTTTTCTTTTCTTGAAGAGCACCCATAAAGGGAAACCCTATAGGCTAAACTTCACATCCTCATAAGGATGCACAAGGACAGTTAACTGCTGTAAGCACCTACATTTTCAGCTTTGAGGGAAAGCAGGACTAGAATACCAATGTAAATGGGCATTATTCAAAGCAGCTGCCTCTGGGCATAGCATCTCTGCCTCTCTGCAATGAGCTCCCTCATTAGCTGGCAGGTAGGAAGGGGTGAGGTTGGGAGGAGTGGGGCTGACAGGTGACTGTTGACTGTTTACTGGTGAGGATGTCACCCATGGGCTCTTTGGGAGGCTGGTGAGGGCTGCTGCTGCCTCAGAGGCACCGGAACCTTGAAGTGTTACTCATCCCATCTGTGGACTGGTTGGCACTTCTGGTAATTTTCAGTTAGTAAGAGCAGATAACGGGGAAGGAGAACAAAAGATCCATTTTGAAAAATAAATGTGGAGTTTTAGTCAGAAGGAAGGATTTGAGTAATCACATACTTCTATAATTTTGAAATGGCTGGGCTTGGTGCAGGGTCAGAGATCATACCTCCTATGGCATCCCATGATGGTTCAATATTGGCAAAAATGGTTTGGTTTGGTTTGGTTTCTCTGTTTCTTTGGGTTTTTTGTTGGTTTGGTTTTATTTTAAGTAACTCAAGCTTTTCCCTGGACTGGCAAATATATGGGTTTGGCTTGTATCTCAGTAATGCAGATTAATGATTAGTACCAGCTAACTTCAGTTTACCATAAGTCTTATATATTTGAAAACTGATTTTCCTTTTGAGAAGGATAGGTTGTTAAATACCATGATGCCTTCTTAGTATTAGACCTTACAGTGTTTCTGTTGAAATCATAGAATCATAGAATTGTTTAGTTCATGTAATTATGTATTCATGGCCAACTCCTAGAATTCCATAATCTTGTTTAGATAGTGCACAGAGTTTCTTAATAGCAAACAACATTTTTTATAGCTGGCCCTGCTCTGGAGCATTCCAAATTCTGATATTTATGGGTAGAAGAGAGTTTGATGATGTTTCAGTAACAACCAGGACAACCTCTAGACATAAACCTTATTTCACAGACCGAGCCACCTGCGCCTAATATTTTTGTGTTAACTTTGAAACCAGTAGACAATATATTTTAGGTAATGTGTCATTAAATGTAGTACCTTTTCAGATTAATAGTGTTACACATTCCTCATTTTTATGTTAGAGTTGCCCCATTGATCTTAAGTATGAAGTTAAGGTATACTAGGGCCAGACTGATTCTTGACATTGCAAGATACTTAAAAAAGCCTTGTAACAGCAGCTGAGGATTTCCACCCAAGTTCTTTCATCCACTGCTCTTGTATAGTAAGAATGAGGTAAATATAGCAACTTCCTTCAGTGATTCATGGGTATTGTAACTTCCCCATGGTACCACTGCAAACTGGCAGAGCAGACCAGACTTGCTCCTCCACCATTGCCCACAGGGTCTGATTTCCCTTTTGTCTGCTAAAGATGGAGCTTTTTTTTTTTCTGTGAAAATGAGCTGGCCATAAAGTGCAGTAAGGAAATAAAAGGGTGACATTTTTTGATTGCTGGATAGCTGAATTCATTGCTGTGTTTCAGTGTGGCTCCAGGAAGTGTTAGTCAGACGACTGGTGCTCTAGACAAGGCACTGCCAACTGCACTCATCAGGCCTCCAAAGAGGCAGAGAAAGCTTCAGTCCAGAAGTACTAAACAACCTTCAGACCCAGTGTCTCACTAAAATGAATGAGCCAAAGTCATCAGCATGCCCCAGCTATAGAAAGAAGATGTAAAACTAGTCTGATGGGTCAGACAAACACCGTTTGAGATTGTTTCATGTTTCTAAAGAAGCATAAGAGGAGCTGGAAGACTGGACCCAGGCTATTTCTAAATTCCGTCTCAAAGTCATTATGGTATTTAATTGCTAATGTTGCCAAACATATGGAAACCACGCAAATTAAGAGATTTAGATTGTTCTCTGCCTTAGTCTGCTAAGTATAATATTGATTATACTTTGTAAAGCATGCAATTATGTTTCTGAGCATGGCAGTAAAATATACTGACAAGTTTTCAAAATCATGCATTTCAGTGACACAAATATTCTTGGTTTTTGAAGGAATTGGGCCAGAAAATTACCTTCTTCTCAATAAAGAGATGAAAATATTACTTGCTAAATCCACAAAAGCATTTAGGAGCCATTGCTCAATAAAAATCAATGAGGAATAAGTGTTTAAATGGCTTTGTGGATTCAGCTGGTATGTAAATGACAGAAGTTTCTACTTCTTCTAGACTCCTCATTACAGGTGGAAGACAACATTGATTGCAGAATCTGTAAAATATCAAGGGGACAAGAGGAAAACCTTCCCATGCTGAGATTTCTGGTATCCACAGCACTAGGGTTATATCTCCTAAGTATGTAGCTGGGTTTTTGAAACAATTTCTCCTGATTTTCAAAAAGGGACGTGTGCTTTCAGAAGCAAAGCCTTCATCATCTGATTCTTCAGTTCATTCAAGGGACTGTATGGAAAATACATCAGTATGTCAAGCAATGGTTTGAAGCAAAAGTGGATGTTACAATTGAAGTAGATGGACAATTGAAATCTTTTCTGAAGTTTTCACACTTTAGGAAGAATTGATCTTCTTTCCCTGAAGTACCTTCAGCCCCCATGGATTTCAAAATGGCTATTAGATACATGACTCAGTTGTCTTTATTCTCCACACATATACACAACTGATCAGCAATTCTATTCAAATTTTATTCACATGAAAAGGAAGAAAAATCTCTTTCTGTCTGTTCACCTTTTATTTCATACATAGGAAGTAGAAAGCTGTGCTTACTAGGTTAGGAAAGACCTCATTAAGTCAAGGCACTGAAATATCTACAGTTTAACCTGTTATGGAGAAGGAGGACAAAATGTATTCACAAATAATATAATCATCACATCAAAAAGAGGTTGTCATATAAACTGTCACAAATAGCAGACAGTGAGCTCTAAGTTTGAGAAAAAACTCCTGAGTAAAGGATCTGTTTCTTCCTTCCTAACAATACTATAAATAAAAATAATTCTGAAAGTTCATGTAATTACACCAATAAGGGATAAGAAAACATCAGATTAATAAAATGCACACTGAATTAGCTCAAACAAGAGGTTCTAGATGGATTAGGAATAAAAGCATTTTTGAGCAGACCTCGCCCAGATTGCAGGCACATTCCTGCAACTGTATCTGTAACATGCCCTGCTCTTTTCAGTATCTCTTGCAGTGCACTGCTCCTGTTCCAGATATGAGGGCAGCATCCAGCATTTGTCTAGACTATCAGAGCAGAAGCCAGAGCAGCTTCCTGCTGAGCAGACCTGAATAAAATTATCCAGAGGACTTTGGTAAAAATTAGTGATCTTCAGTAAAATTACACAACAGACTTTGGTCAAAATTAATTGCATAGTCTAGCCTAGAGCACAAAGGAAAGCAGTACCAAATGAACAGCAGCAGAGTTTGGCCCACATTGGAAAGAGCTGATTTTGATGCTGGTCAAAAAATAAGAAGGGGAGAGGGGGGAATTGGGGGGAGCCTGAAATTTATTTTGTTACTGATTCCAGCAGGAAATAAAAGCAGATCTTTCTTTTAAGATTGTTTGTTGAGTCATACTGTTCTGAAATTTTCACCCTTGAATTTCTGGGAATTATTATGCAGTGCCAAAGTACCTTCTTGTTTAAACAATGTTTTGGATTGCCAAAGTGGTGAGGAATGTGTGCCACGTCACACGGTTTCTGTAATGCTGCAAAAAGAAGCAGATGAGGCTGGTTTGATTGCTGTAGAAGCCTCAATTATATTGAAGGTTCCTTGTGCTTTGTAGCACTATAATCAAAAGGTTCTGTATAATTCAACATCACTAGAATAATGGCTGATTTGAGAAAGTACAGGGATACAAGTAGGAAACTGAAGAAATTAAATTCAGCAAGACTGTAAGACTTTAGTGGGATTATGGAAAACACAAAACTATTCAGGCAGCAGGCTGGGTTGCCTAGAAATGGGGTAATTGTTTAAGGTAGTTAAAAAAAGAAGTCATTTACACTCCTGGGGCCTTTATTGTTAACAGATTTGTTATCTCTTAATTTTCTACCTTTATCAAAGTGCAGGTGATCTCCACATAGTATAACCAAGTCACATCACTCTGTAAAATAATATTGTTTTGTGCAGTTTCCCACATTTCCATGGAAAGGGATTCATTTTTCAGAGAATTATAGCCTTTGGAGAGAGAAAAGACCCATTAGGTCATAAAATCTGTACCTCTGCCAGCACAGGATTTGTTGCATCGTCTATGTATATTCATTAGTGTTTTGTTCAAGCTGTTTCTCAAAGAAGCAAGGGGACTTCCAGTGCTGAACCAGGGAAACAGAAATGTGGCTGAGTTGATCTCACCACACAGTCACCCCTAATACACGCTCTACATTTACAAGTGTTATGATTACATACACATTTTTCACTTTCAGAAATGCCTCTGTACTAGCCAAAAGTTTTTTACAATTCCATCTTAATTTAAATTAAAAAATCATTCTCTTTCAGACAGCTTTGTGCCTCATATTTAGGCAGAATTGAGGTTACTGACATTTAGGAAAATAAAATTATTCCTTTCTGTACTTTTCCATGTCTCTGAATATGGTAACTGGCATGTAGGGGTTGACAGGTGAAAACTTTGAAAAAAAAGCCATGTGCGATATATCAACATAATGTAACATTTCACCTGTCTGTGTCTTATCTGAATTTCAGACAAATCTGCATTATGGAAATTTATCTTCACTTTTGAAGAGGCTTCAGCCTGTGCTCTAGATCAAATGAGAAATTGCATATCATTAAAATCAAGCCCAAATAAGGGCTCAAGGTCAAGCATGTGTAACTGTTGTTAAACGTCCTTAAGGAACATGACAGTTCAAGAAAAATAGAAAGACATGTACTATCTCTTGTTCTCATTCATAAATGCTATTAAGTATAAAAACCTACTCATTTCCTCTAAATCCAAATTTCTTCCATGGAATTCAGCTCAACTGTGCAAATACAGAAGGATTTATTAAGAAGCACATAATCATAAACCTCATCAAACAAAATCACATCGAATTTCACATAATTGCATAGTAGACACAAGTCTTACTTTCTGGTAGCTGAACTCAAGATTGTTTTGGCTTTTTTGTAATTTTAAAGCAGGCTTTTTATGAATTTCGAAAGGTGTTTTGGGGGTTATTTTATTACTGTTCCTACACTTTTGGATGATGATAAAATTAATATGATCTCACTGATCTCACTGATAATGATAAAAATCCCCATGTCCACCCTGGCCACTCAAATCATCTTAGAGATTACAGGGGGATAAAATTGCTAAGATAATTTCCTTGGCCCCTTGTCCACAGAACTAATAGTTTTGTAAGCCAATTTGTTCTGTGGTTTGGCCACTTTGTGTTGACCAGTCCTGGTATTTCACCACCTTTCTAAGAAAAAAATCCTGCGCATTAGGATTGAAGAGTGTTGAATTTTATTTTTTTTTTCTGGTGAAAGAAGACCAGAACCTACTGCCGTCTTTTGCCCCTCCACTTTGTCATTTGGCTTTGTGAGAAAAAGCAAGCATTAGCAATCTCAATCTGATGTTCCTGAGTATAATACGAACATATTCAGCTATTGAAAAATCTTTTCAGTGGTGCTGGTCAGTGGCCATCTAGAATGACAAGCAGGAAAGAGACCTCATGTGTGTATGCTCCTGTTTAGGAGCATACCATACCTCACAGGTCTGAATGATCTTTCAGCATGCTATTAAAAAGGTTGCAAGGTTTATAAAGCAGAGGTGCTTCTAGATGGTATCATATTGGCCAGTCACACTGGTGCTGTAATCAACAAAATTGCTCAGCCTGGAGCTCTTTCAGTATAAACAGGAAGGTGGGACTGACAAGGTGTTTTCAAAACCCTCTGCTAGGGAACACATATTCCTGGTTATTGAAAAATCAGATCTGTCAAACTTTTGGCTTCCTGCGTGTCTGTATTCCCCCGGGCTTCCTGGGGCAGGTTTCCAGCCAAGATGATGAAGATTGAAGGTGGTTGATTGTCTTCACAATAGCTGGTGGATAGACACTCTGCTGAGGCCTGCCTGTCACATTATTTTTATAGGTTCTGACAACAGCACAGTTGAGTTTATGAAACAGATGATTCATCCTATGTATAGCTTTTTCTGCGCCTGAGATATATATACATATGCATTAAAAACATGGTGGGAACTGCTGTCGCAGAATATGCCTGCATAAAGAGAGACAGTAATTCCTCTTGAAGGGGAGAACCCACAGAACAGAAGCGACACGCTGGCACTCTGAAATGCTGAAATGCCATTCTAATGAGATAAGCAGCATTTAAAATTTGTCCTCCACTGTATTTTCGACTGCATTATTTTCCGTGCATCTAAAACTTTATTAGCAGTGTAAGGGTTTGTCTGGGAGTAACGTGCATTTATTTGTACACTTTTTACAGAAAGAAACATGTTCAAAAGCCCTGATAGTCTGTTCTTTGGTTGAATGATGGTCATGCGGGATTTACAATTGAATTGTAAGGACAGGAGGACAGGAAGAATACAAGTGACAAATACAAGAGTCTCTCTGCCAGCAGGGAAGAAGAGCTGTAATGAGCAAAACTCCCAACTTGATCTAATTTAGAGCCAAGCAGAGCTTCAAGAATGTGTGGGAATTAATCTTTTTATTTATCCAGAATGAAGGAGGAGAATTAAGGGTAAGCGAAATAGCACTGAAATGGACAGATTTGTATTCCCTCCTGGAAAACATTGCATCTAAGTGCCTGACAGCTGAAGTTCATAAGTGCAACAGCAGATTTTTAAGAAACTGTAAGAAACTGTTTGTTCTTTCCAGATGGGGGATGGGAAAGAGGGTCTGGATTTGACCAATAATGTGATCATTGTTGAAAATCTACAGCAGTACAGAAATGAATGGAGAATATAGTCTTAAGAAAAAGGAAAATAGAAAAGTAAAAAAAGAAGAAAAGAGTAATGAGTTTTCCTGACTTAGGCCCCAGCTAAGCAAAATGTCTAATCAGAGAGCTAAGGATTTGCAGTGTTTGGCCTCTCAGCTTGAAAAGATGTGATCAGCATGCTAGCATGGTTGTGGTTTCTGCTCATCTGGGTTCCTACAGCTTCCAAACAGCCATATCAAAACTCCACTTGTCTGCTCAAGCAATTCAGTTTCAGCCTAAATAAAATTAAATATATGAATGACTCATAGAAATAATTCCATGTTGGGAATCTCATAATGTCACTACTGTTCTTTGATATAAGCCAGGTCACATAGTTGGACTTAGCTTGCACATAAACTTATTCCTACAGTTGCTGGCTTTTTGCACTCACATGCATTTATATGCCCCCATCTCCACAAGCTTCTTTCATCTTTCCTTTTGGCAGCTTGCCAGTATAGTAGCCAGATCCCCTATTATATGCCAATTAATCCCCTCTTGATGAATTTGAGTCATTTGTATTTTATTGTACACAGTACGGAAATACATCACGGCAAAATGTAGTATAAATAGGGCATGGGTTAGTCAAGTATAAAGGCTTTTTTGTCCTCTACTAGATGCGTATTTATAATTTCAAATTAAAATAAACAACATCCTGCTACAGTAACCTTTTCCATTGTATTTGAAAAGCTTTTTAATATTTTTTTCCCATCAAAATGCTAACAGTGCAATTTGCCATGTTTTGGTTTAGAAACATAGAGATGAGATGTAGAGTTGCTATACTGTGCAGTTCTTACAACTGGAAGTAATTGTTTAGTAGTAGCATTCAATCAATTTTAAAAGACAATTGTTTCTAAGGAGGTTTCTGCCTACCTGCGGCCTCTGCCCAGAGAAGAGCAGGTTTGCTCATATTAGCAAAACACCAGGAGAGTTGTGTGCTCCCACCAAGGCAGGGGCATGTTTGTGAACCACAGTCAGAAAACATTTTAATTGGATGCCCACAATGGATTGTCAAATCTACCTCTGCTTAAAGCACATATTTAAATCCAGCTGAATTTACTGGCACTGCTCCTGTGAGATAAACGGGCTATTCAAGCACAGCTGAGCTGAAGACTTTGGCCTCCTTAGAGCACAGTCCCACACTGTGACTGAAGTGAGAAATGGTCCACAATGCCTGAAAGACAGATTTTGCCCTATCTTTTCTTTTCTTTTCCTTCCTTCCTTCATGCTGCTTCACTAGATATTTACCGTCTTCCCTCTGTCTCATCAGATTCAGTGTTTGGCTGACCCCTAGGAAAATTTGTCTGCTTTACAAAAAGAAAAATTCCATATTCACTTTTTTCCCCAGATTATGTTCTGCCATTTTATTTAGTTGAGGTGCTGTGCTGAGCTCCATCACCAAAGCCAGTACAAAGTAAGTGGGTAACCAGGAGCAAGAGCAGAGGAGAGCTTGGAGGAAAGGCAGGGTCTTCACCCTCATTGCAGCTGCTCTTAGTTCATATCAGGTAGCATTATGTACTCTTTTAAAAAAGTAACGTGACTTCTGAAATTGCAACACAGTGCCACTTCTTTAAACACGCTTGTGTTCATAAGGGCATTGGCTGAACTGATCTTGTTAAGTCCAGTTCCAGTTCTAAAACCCTGCAAAGGCATTTCATTGCATAATGTTATTATGATGCCTAGATGCTTCACTCAAAAGTCAAAAGGAATTAAAGCTCTGTTACACAGCAAAACTCTGTACCTAATTAGAATACATAAACTGTTCAGACAGAAATGTCTGTATGTTTCAGAATAAGAAGGATTTAACTTTTAACCAACCTTAGAACACATCCTTGTATGTATCCTTTACTTGTTAATCTGATTTTATTTAGTTCTAAAAAGGGGCTTTGCATGCTAATTCAGATTAATCAGGTCTGACTGCATGTAATTAAAAATTAGTAAAACAAAGGCAGACCCTAAATCAGTTCTTAAAGAACATCTTCCTTCAACTACAAAAGATTAGACTTTATGCATCAGTAGCTCTGAAAGGAAAAACAGCTATTATTGAAGAGTATGCTAACATTTTATCATTAAAAAATTAAGCACGTTTGCCTAACAAAATTAAATGATCCAGACAATAAAGCACATTTGCCGAGATCAAGAATGATAAAACCAACAGTAGAGTAAAATCCAATGCAAAAAATATTAAAGCCCATTACTGCAATGAGCTTTTGGCAAAGGACCTCTGTGCAACAGAGGTCATATAACATTCCAGTGTTTGCACTGGATATAACCCAGGGAATTAATTTCAAGCTTACAGTGGAAAAAATATTGGTATTTTTGTGTGCTTCATAAACAATGCAACCTGCACCTTAAATTGGATTAAAATTAGGAATGTTTCCTTAATTACCTACTCTTCTTTTTGAATGCAATTAATTGAATTAATTAATTGAATTTTTTTAATCCATTTTGAGTGAATTTGAGAAGCCTTTTTCACCCAGTTTAGTTTACTGCAGTTGGATACTAACATCACAGCAAAATACCAGAATTTCCAAAGCTTCTTTATAATTTCTTTAGATTTATTTTTACGAAAGAGAATATTTTGAATTCTTACTAAAGGAAAAAAAAAAAGTCAAATCTCTGTAAAACAAAAAGCTTCATTACAGGGACAATAAAATGACCAGAGAAGACACACAACCGTTTGTTTCACAGCTAAAGTCATGTCCTTGGTTATTTTATGTAAAAGGAGAAAAGGAAGGTTAAAATTCAACTGTCTCCAAAAACAGGCCTTCTTCTGCCCTTTGCAAGTCCCTTTTGTGTTGCTAAACATCTTTCAGAGTCTTCAGCCTGCTCTTGTATGCAAATAAGAATTCCCCTGCTCCCCCCATCTCCGTATCAGGGCCAGAAACTCCAGCCCTGGCAGCTGCTGTTACAGCTACAGTGAGGTTAAACTCATATTGCCAAGGGAAGTGCTCTTCTGGGACCTGAATGCAAACCGCTGCGGATATTATGGCCCATCTAGGATAATCTCCAGGAGCAACCAGCCTGGATGGGCTGGCTTGCAGTGGTGCCTCCTCAGCAAATGGAGAAGCTCACTGGTGAAGGGTAGAGCACTTGGCAGTCACCTCCAGCGGCTGGCATTTATTTGCTACAGCTGGGAAGGATGCTGCCCACCAACTCAGGGGGCAAATAGCCCCAGAGGTAAAAGCAGGGAAGAGAGGCAGTTACTAAATCATCCCTTGAGATCAACCACAGAGTGTAGGCTTTTTCCCATAGTAGGTATTTATTGATGCTGAAAGTCTTGAGTTTCCACCAAAAAAATGGAATCCAATATATTGAAATCAGCTCTTCATGAGTGCATCCAGACTGAAAAAGTCTTATTTACTTCTTTGGAGTCAGCATTTTAAGATGAACGTTGTCTTGTCCAGGTTACCTTCCAATTACTAATGGCTGCGGCAAGCATTTGTCTAACAAGGGATTTCAGAATGCAACACAGTTACAGTTGCACATATATTAAAATATAGAGCTTAAATTTATCTCAGGACACATAAGACATCCTCTGGGAAAGCTGCACAATGCAACCATGCTTTCTATTTTTGGCAATAATTAAACTATACTATGACGAGTTATTAGACTAAATGACACTGTAAACCCCAAAAGCAAAATATCTAACATCACAATATGATGTTCTTAGTCCTGTCTCATACCTCATTCTTTTCAGCTCTACTGCAAATGAAAATTAGAGTCAATGGAAACTAAAAAGGTCTTTTATGCATGGAATAACATATCAACTCAGTGAGAAAATAAATACTGTTTACCTTTTTCTGTTTAAAAATGCAAATTCTTCCTGCTGCACAAATTTGTAAAGTAAAATTGCTCAGTACTTATACATCTCTCATGCTTATCTTCTAAATCAACAGTGATAAAACCAGTGTTTTGAAAGTAATAGGGTATATAATAGGAAATTCCCTTTGTCACTTGAATTAACACAGTGCAATGAAGTCCAAAATATAAAAAATATAAACTATGATTCTGACAATAGTCACTCGGAAGATAAACTTATCATGGATTATATATCTTCTTTTAAATAATGCATCACACGCTTTTCTGAACCACTGAAGTTCCTTCTCAAGGTGTTGTAAAAGCTGAACAACCTGAAGCATATTTATACAGATTAAGTGGTTTCTAATACTCCAAAGAGCACTTAATCTGCATGAATGTGCTTCGTGTTGCTATGTGCTTCTAAAGCCTGAACAAGGAGCCTAAGTGATTCTGAAAGTCTGCTGCACATTTGTATTTTGATAAGTCAAACAAAGGCGAAAATGGAAGAAATATGTTAATTGGCCCTGGCAAGCAAGACAAGCAACTGGCAATCAGAGGCTTTCCAGCCTGAGCTTCTTATTCTCCAGCCATGTCCTTAAAATGTCTCAAATTATACTAATAATGCAAGTTATTATGCTAATATAGACTCAAAAATGGGATAATGCTGGAAATGATGTATCCTTGATAAAAATGTTCCATAATCACCATGACTAATGTTTATTAAAATACTGCCCTAGAAACTGAAGCAAAGGCCAGCTGGTTTACCTTAAGGGTTCTACTGTGGCATTTTTCAAATATTCTGTGTTTATCACTTTTTCTAGCAGACCATGTAAATGAGGAAACAGTGGTAAAACACTTGGCAAAAAAACCTTCAGATTCTGACACCTTCCTCTGGCAGAGCCATGAAATGGTTATTCAATAGACAGCTAACATATCTATAAGGTATGCTGAAAGTGAAATGCACAAAACGAGAATTTCAACATAAAACCAACTGATTTGTATATCAGTTCCACACTTTGCCCGGTGTTGACTAAAATAACGGGAAGAAATTACAACGGCAGAATTAGCACAAAACTGAGTGCTGTTCCTGACTAATGTGGGGGGACAGACTCTGTGGTGTGTTTTGCTGCAGATGTCCTTCCTCTACCACCGTTTGAGTTAAGGACGCAAGAAATGTCTTGTGGCGAGCAGAAGGAAGATATTCTCCTACTCTGTTTGCTTGTGGGAAACGAAGAAACTTGGTGGTAGGTAGATTCTGAAGGCACTGTGGCATATATGAAAATATTTAGTCATGTAATTCAGGCTGTTACGGAGGGTAACTTTGAAAGACTGTCAGAATGAGGTGTACTGTCAGCAAGGTGCACTGTTTAAGTTTCATCCAAAATAAATACAAAGGCATCAGCATTTTTTTGTTGTTTTACTCTATGCAAAGTAATAGTGTGTGGGATCTTGTAGAACATGTAACAAATATTCAGTACAAACTACTTTTCCAGCAACTGGGTCCCAGAGCTGTATAAATATCTCCAGAAAGCAGTGCCCAAGGCTTTAAGAGTATGTGAAATGAAAAGGATACATCTGTCAGCTGGTGTGTAGCACAGGAGGCAAACTGCTGAGTGAATCGGCAAGGGAGAACAGAAGATGATAATGAAGACAGCACTAAAGTCACTGGAAGAGATGGAAGGTAACATTTGCTGGTCGTCAGTTCAGCATGGTTCAGAGCAATGGATCATTTGGAATAGTTCATTGATTCCTAAGGCATAAAGGTAATTTCTTCACAGAGTATTCATCCCGGATATCTTCTACTGACACCTGTCCTGAGAGACAGAAACAGTTTTCCAAGCTAATAAACAATTCACATAGTGCTCGCCACAGTAGAGCAAGGAGTATTTGGGGTTCATAAAGGACTAGAGTAATAGCTGTAGGGAGAAAGAAAAAGTGAAGGAAAAATTATGTGTAGCTCAGAGTTGCCATTTCTTTTTCTTGTTTATATTTTCTGTAAGTTTATTTACTGTAATCCTAAAACAGCACTACAAGCTGACCCCAGCCTTGGGGGGAAAGGGAGGTCTGCCATAATACCTTTGGAAAGGAAAGCTACAAGTCAAGAAAAATACAGGCATATAAATGGATGTTCCAACCCAAACAGGCTACAATACTGAAAAATTTACACAAATACATTTGTGTGGGATGTGCTCTAATTCCAACTGTTCAGAATTTGCCATATTGAACAAGTCCTTTGTATGCATAGGGACAGGATGTTTTCTACCCTGACACCTTAAAATGTTAGAGGTAATAAAATCAGTGCAATGTGCAAAGCATGACACATACCAAACGGCTTCATCCTCGCATTTGTCACTTTAATGAAGTCATAAAACTTGGGCATGCAGTGAGGATGGAGGAATCAATGGTGTTTGGGGTTTTTTTTAAATACTTGGGTGGAATGTGGCTGTTTTGTCACAAGAGTGGATAGGTTTATAGGTGGAGCAGAACAGACAGATCTCCACCCTTTTAGGTTACTCAAGAGTTGGATATTAGGACAAAATTCAGAGCTATAAAAGAGTTTTCCCGGCAATCATTAGTACCCTCTTTCTATTGTTGCTTGAAAATTATAATATGCCCTGATGTGTCCCAGAAATGTAAGTCTGCAGGACAGCCAATTCCTAAAAAAACCTTTGGCTTTTGAAAAAGCAAGCCTAAAAGGTCCAGTGCCATAACACTGTATTTTATTTGCATGCTATAGGATGGTTTCTTCTGCATTTCACCACACACTGGTTCCAAAGGAAATTAGACCATATGGTGAGCAATTTGCCCATGTGTGCAGTTTACCAACTTTGCCCCTAACAGGTGTGGATATTGCAGCAGGACTGGACTAATGGGATTTTTGTCACCCAGCTGTTTGTCTGCTGTGAAAAGGCACCCTCCCTCACTGCCAGTCTCCATCTCTCCATCCTCCAGATGGCTGAAAGGCTAAGTGGAGAATGTTGCCTGATGCTTGTCCATCTCTTCTATGCCACTGCTAGGTTACTTTTTGAACTGGGCTTTTCAGACAGCTGTTTGCAGCTTCCCCATTATCCCTGTCATTCCTGCCTTCAAAATGCACCAGACACAACTTCTGCAGGACCATGCTTCAACTCCAATAACAGCTTCCACCTCCACAGGCTCTAAGCCTGCCACCCTGCTTTCTGGCGGTGCAAACACCATGATTTTCCTTCCAGTGGGCTGTCAGGGCCAAGGGGTCCTACCAGATCCCAGCACATTCTTGAACTTTCTTTTTGGGTGCTTAAGATCAGCAGTGGACACAGGGAGCAGAAGGTCCTTGTACAGCAGCAAAGGATCTCATTGTCACGTCTCTTTGTGTGCACCTCTCTTAACCCTGGGAAGAGATCATAGCACAAAAGGTGTTCAAAGCAGCAAGAGTGCTGAGTTCACCAGTATCTCCATGGCACAGTTTTGTAGATACAAATTTCTCCAAAAATTCCCCTTTCTTCTCCCCTTACCTTGCCTTCCTGGTTGATCCTCTGCCAAGCTAATGAATCCAACAAAAGCAGGAAAAGCAACATAATAATCCAACCAAGACAAAGGAGTTATAAATTATTACAGGCAGCTCCAAATTCAATCTGTTGTTGTCCTGGTGACTGACTGGAAAGCAACAATAATTTTTTTGTTTCTTCTCAGGCTGCAAAATGTCATCCACAATAGTCTGTCTTCCCTCTCCCCCTTCCCCAGCCTTCCTTTTCTAGCCCTTGATGTTTCCCCTTTCTCTCAACCTGTTTTCTAGTGATATAGCTTTGGAGTTAAGCAATCCCTCCACTTTCAGTGCTATCTGCTACTGTACCTTTTTCTTCATTGTTTCATTATTTTTTAAGAAAAGCTCAGAGGCACTGGACTCTCAGTCCTCTGAAGAGTTCCCTGCTCCCTGCAGTTCTTGCATTTCCTTTTTTACACTCTGTCACGCAGCCCCATGTGGCGTTAACTCAGTCCAGGAGCCAGAACGACACTTTGTCACCCTGCTGCTTTGTGCTCCTTTGACTCCTTTCTGCCAGGCACACCAGTATTTCTACCTCAGATCTCTGACTCGGAGCAAACAAATAATGAAGCTGACCTCATCTCAGAAAATAAAGCAGTCTTTTACCTGGACGCATGGTAGCAAAGGGGCTCAGGACTCCATTTCACCTTGGCTTCTCCATTTCACTGCTTCTTTGCTCTTTTTTTTTTTTTCATTTTCACTCATCCTGTGCAAAGAAGAAATCTTCTAATATATATCTTTTTAGAATCCAAACTTATTATTTTTGTGACTTTCCTTCTCTGCTATCTAAGATTTTTTTTTAAGTTTTCATGTTTCCTGTAGAACACATAGAAGTGAGGCAGTTTGTATGTTCTTCAGTTGTAAGAGCAATGATGGACACTCATATATCACATATTTACTTAAACTACGTCAGTACTCTGTCCTCCATCAAGAGGGAGTATAGAAATTTGCCCAGACAAAGCACATATCAAGTATGAAAAATTGCAAATAGAGAATGTGTGCACATTTGATGCCACAATATGTTATTTATAAACGCAAATAGAGATATGTAATACCTATCAAACTACTTAGCTGCCTTTGTTTCCTTCAAAAATTTCCCCTTTCAAAAGTGAAAGCGCTGTCTAAGAGTATTAACACACACTACATTTTGGAATTAGCTGCAGTGGTGCTGTAACACTCCTGTAAGGCAACATTTCTAAAATTTGACACAAAGAAGGCACAATGTTCTTTATAGAAGAACACTGAGGTGGGGAGATGTTTTGTTCAAATTGTCCATTGCAATAGGATCTCAGGGCCATGAGTTAAGACAAACAAACAAACAAACAAAAAAAAAAGAAAAATAATTACTGTTTTTATTACTAATCAGAGATTGTAACAGAGGTGGGCGGTTTTCATCGTCAGTTAAGCAGGTGTCTCATCTGTTTTTTCTTTAATTTACTGAACAGGAACATGAGAGTAAATTTCTTGGAAGTTCACAGTTGGGATTTTAAAATTTCTGATTCCAAAAATTGGTTGCACAGTTATAGGTGATTATTCACATTAAACAAAGAGAAATTGTGAAGAAGGCTAGAATTCAATTCAGGAGAGTAAATACGTGTAATAAAGCTATAAATGGAATAAATTCTTCTTTAAAATTCTCCTGAAATATGTGCTTGCCTGAACACATATCAAATTTACATCTGAGATCAGAGAAAGACCCGAGAAAGTTATGCCAGTCATATTCTTGGCAGCCATCAATAGAGTAATGCTGTCAAATATGGTATAAATTTTCTATTAACACATTGAACATTCTGCTCCTGTTACCTCACCCACGGCCATGCAAACAGGAGTGGGTGGAGGCTGGTGACAGCTTGGTCCCCAGGCAGGACCAACAGGTGGCTCTTGAACACCCAACAGCATTGAATGTGTCAGAGACCTCCCAACAGAGGGATAATCTCCACCAGGAAGAAACAAATGCAGGAGAGGACTCCTTCAGCTAGTATAATACACCAAGGTGTCAGAGAACATCAGGAATAATCCCATGGCCTTGGTGACCATGGCGTAGAACATATCTGTGAGCAGAGTATCCAAAAAGAGGCTGGCAAAATTACAAATAAGGGAAAAAAGCCAAGGAGCTGCACCCAAGAAAGACAGCAAAAATCTAGGTGGAGAATCAAGAAGACATTTGCTGTCATGATGTCAACAATTAATGGCACACTCTGCTAATAGCTTTTTGCTCAGCAGCAGTGAGGTTTAAAATGGTTTTGAGAATTCCCATCTACCTTTCTTTCCTACTGCTATTTTTTCCACACCACACCCTTACTTTTCCAGGCACTGTTGCTTCTTGCACCCTAAATAGAGGAATTGCTCCCACTTGAAAACTTAACCAGCATAAATGACAGTGAAAAGAAGGGCTGTTGTGAAAAGAAATAAATGAAGAGATGATGATTGCTCAAGACAGCACTGCTGGAATGTGAACTTTGCCATTCTGTCCTGTGTGCCTTCACAGTTACACTTCTTTCCCCAAAACTGCTACGCTCTTCTCTAATCCCTTGCAAAGCTGAAATAGAAGGGTATAATCAAATGACTCGCCCCTCCTGCCTGCCCAGGACCCCCATACCCTCAGATGAGGGCAGGCTGGGCTCCTCAGGGAGCCCAGAGAGACAGACACCCACCGTTCAGGCATCTGAGACTGGCTCTGCTGTTGCTTCCCCTCAGTCAGAAATCTGATTCGAAAGGACAAGCTGGAAAAGTCGATGGAATAGCCTGACATTCCCCTCTGCACAGACACACTGCTTCAAAAGCAGAGATGAAAGGCAGCCTCACCTTCCTGCTTCCCTCCCCAGGGGCACCTAACCAAGGGGTTGGTTGTTAATATACTCTTTGGGAAACTGGGGTGCTTAAAAACATATATTAAAAATGAAATGGCCTGAATCACATTTTGGAAGGTGCCCTCTGCAGCTGATACAGATTGGTGTGCATCAAGAGCACTTTCAAATAGAATGCAGTAGCTGTTCCTGGTTTTGGGATTGCAGGTGGGCCAGATGCCATAAGTGGATGCCTACAAAAACAGATGCTGGAAGTTGAAAAGCAAGCGGGGTTGTTCCAGAGAAATAATATGTTGAGAAAGACCACAAAAGCCACAAAGTTCACCCCTATCACCCAGAGCACACCATGGTTTAACCCCAGCTGGCAACTAAGTACCACACAGCCACTCACTCACTCCCACCCCATCCCCTGGCAGAGAGAATTGGAAAGAAAAGGTGAACTTTGTGGGTTGTGATAGGAACAGTTTAAAAGTTGAAACAAAGTAAAATATAACAACAGCAGCAGCAGCAATAATAATAATAATGTACAAACACTACTACTACTACTAATAATAGCTATTAAAAGAAGAGAGAGAGGAACAAAACCCAAAAAAAGTGATGCACAATACAACTTCTCACCACCTGCTGAGAGATGTCCAGCCCATCCCTGAAAAGCGATCAGTCCATTCCAGCCAACTTCCCAAATTTTTATACTGGGCATGGCATTTCATGGTGTGGCATATCCTTTGGCCAGTTCAGGGCAGCAGTCCTGGCCAGGCTCCCTCATGGCTTCTTGTGCACCTGCTTTCTGGCAGAATATGGGAGACCAGAAAATCTATGACTTAGAGTAAGCTCTGTTTAGCCACAAGTAAAGCATCAGCATGTAATCCACATGATTCTCATACAAAACCCAAAACACAGCATTGTACCAGCTACTAGGAAAAAATGAACTCTGTCCCACCTGAAATGAAACCAGGACAGCCCTGTCACAGCTGGGCATGTGCTGTGTTACCCACTAGCTGTTCGCCATTGCACAAAGCCCACCAAAGTCCCATTTTCATTCATTGCTACCCCCCAATTCTCAGTTGTATCTATATATGGCTTCAAGTTTTTCCAAAAATCCAAGCTGGATGCAGCCTTTCTGAGAGGTACTCAGACAAACCCTGTGTCCACTCTGTATCATAGGAGCTGTCCTGGGCCCTGGCCTGGTGCATAGGACAGTTATAGGACAGGCTGTCTGTGGGTCGTGCTTCCTGATACACCTACAGGCCAGGTGTAGGTGGTAACATAGAAGAGAAATGCCATTTAACACACAAATTTTTCCATTAATTTAACAGGAATAGAGCTGCTCTTTGTAATAAGTACTCCTGCTATGTTCATTAGCTCAGATATGTGCGCACATATGTATTTATGTGCATGTGTCTATGCAAATATACATTTATACACATTTTATATTATAACAATTTCTTATGTATAATGTCTTTTCTAAACAGATGGTTGCACAGAAAAATACAACAATTTTTGTTGGATGAGTACTAGACCTGTCAGTTGACACAAAACAATATTTTTTATTATACATTCATCTTATCTTACTGTAGGTTTGAATAGCAAATAAAAGCCAACATCAACCTGTTTGAGCATATCCTAAATGGGAATGATTTAAGGCTGCTTAGGAAAAGGATCACTCATTTTTTGTTGTGTCCCCACCTTATTTGCAAGTTAATGCACAAGGCAGACCTTAGGCAGCCTTAATTTAGTTTGGTCTCTTAGCTCTCGAATCCCTCATCTGTACACTGCCATTCAGCACAGCAGGGGTGTCAGGTTCTCAGACCAGAACAACTCCAGTCCCTCTAATTATTGAGTGAACTTTGTCTTTCGCTTTCACTGAGGTAATGGAGCCCACAGGGAGCAATGATCAGGTCTGAAGTATAATGAAGGTCATTCTCATCAAGATACTTATTTCTTTAAATTGATAAGAATGCAGAAAAACACCTATCCTGATCTGTAAGGACACTTGTGTTGCAGGCGAACTACAGATAAAACTGTACCACACGAAGAAACACGAAGAGCTTCTGAAATGGAAAATAAAGAAATCTGCATCATCTGCACTGCATGTTACCCATAAGACTCTCCGAGGTCTCATTTTACCACTAGTGTATCCCTGCTGAGGTGACTGGCATTCAGCCTGTGGAGTGGGAGAGCTGCTTAGAGTTTCCCAGGTTTCCCAGGTACAAGCATAGATAAGCAGCCAGAGGAGTTCGAAAGACAAACATGGGATAAAACGAAAATCTTTGTGAATCACATTCACTCTAGCTTAGTCAACTGGGGAAGATAAATCAGCTGTACAAAACCTGGCTGCATTTGTTGTCTAGACACAGTTAAGCTGGATGAAAAGGTAGATCCTTTCTTCTTTTAGAGAAGGGATGTGTTTGTGGAAGATACTGCTGAGATAACCCTGAGGGATGAAATCTCCCCTTTGCTCACAGTGCAGGGAGCACACATGGAGTAAGTAGAATTATTGAGACTCCTGTGCTTTGGGGGGGCCTCCACAGTCATAAACTCAAGGCTCTCGACTGTTAATCACAAAATCTAACAGGAATATGAGGGTAGGGAATAAGACTCTTTTTTTAAAGACTTGGGGAGCAATGATAGAGAATGTTATGTTTCAAATAGTTAGGGTCAAGAAGCGGGTGCATGGTTAGTGGTGTTAAGGAGTGATTCAACTTTAAATTTCAAAAGCCTTCAAAAAGCATCAGAACACAATGCCAGTTAGGGCTGCAAATCCAAGCACTGCTTTGGGGGCTATTGCAACTGATACCAAGGTGACTTTGTGTTAAGTCAATATGCTTTAGCAGACTCCTCTAATGAAAACAAACAAACAAGCCAACAAACCAGCCACTAAAAATCACCGCAAGTAAAATGTCATTCCAAGAAAGTCGAAAGGGTCTTTGTGAATGAAATTTTCTTTCACAATATTAAAGACATAACATGCCTCTAAGGTCTGAATGGGGCACATGGCAATGAAGTTGATCCTGTGTTCTTTTGTTTTGAGTTTTCAGAGCTCTACTTAATTATTCTTTCCTCCTACACAGAATAAATGAGGACAAGAAAGACCTTTGTGTCTTCTAAGTAATTGTAAGATAGACAAAGAAAACATGGCATGTAATTTCTTTCAGCTCTTAAAGGCTCTTAAATAAAGCACATCTTCCCCAGTGAAGGATTCACAGTAGCATTGAAAGACCGCTTTGAAGGACCCAGCTTTCTTCCAGAGAGGGTATCTCATGGTATGTTTCTATTCCTTCATCTTTGGTTTAATTAGATATTATTCAGAGCATGCTGAATCTCCAAATTTTACTCTAATATGCAAATATCAAGCTACCAAATTTTACAATAACTTTTCAATTCTGCCCTTTTCTTTTTTTTTTTTTTTTCTCTTACAAGGGAATTTAAAGCTGATTTGGGGTTTGGTTTTGGTTTTGGTGGTATTTTTAATGGCCTGCCTGCTTGATTCCTAACCACAATCCTGCTAACATGACTTTTGGACAAGCTGACCTTCATGTCTGGATGATGTCATAATTGCATCCTGTTCTGATCCTCCAGACAATGCATCCTGATGGTATCGTGCAAGCTGGGAATGTTTTCCTCTTGTGCAGCTCCTGGCCCCTCCTCACAAACAGAATCTTCTGCTCAACAGAAGTACATCCAAGATTTTCTTCAAATTAAACACAATTTCAAATTCATTTTTCTGCCTGGGATTTTGAGATAATTCTTTTCCTCTGTTATTCAGAAAGTTCTAAAAATTCCTTGTTTTACAGATATAAATATAGGTGCACTTTTTCTCTCTCTTTTTTTTTTTTTTTTTGTAAAGCTCTTCTATTTTGTTTCCTTCTAGTGTCTCTGTTAACTATTTAGGATATTCCTTTGTAGCCTTTTTTGAAGTGTGACAAGCATTGTTCTATCTTCACAGTTCAGAACTCAAAGTAAAATTTCAGTACTCTATTTTGCCACACATCTGTCACTCATAGAATGTAATGTAGCTGAGATGAAAATAAATGCAACTCTCTTGAAAAACTCTGAACACCCTGCAGTCTTACTAATTTCAAGGGAACTGTAGCCTATTTACAGCTCTGAAAATTAGTCTTGTTCATGCAGTCCTTTGCTCCCCTGCAAAGCACATAGTGAATGCCACCACAGTGGCACACACTGAGTGACATGTGCTTCAGTTAGAAGGGTTTAAAACTGTCCCTTTGAATTTACTCAGCAAAATCTTGTTCATAATGTCCTTTTTGCCTAATTTTCAATTACTGTTTCCTGAAGTCCCTTCTGTGTGTAAAGAAGGGAAGACTTTGCTCAGATTTGTGAAATGGACAGCTGAACTATGATTTCTGCAGGTCCAAAATATTGTTTTGTAACCCTGACAAGGCTAAAAAACATCTTTAAATCAATTTTGAAAACAAGATATTCTACTGAATGTTGATAAACTGAATATATTTTTAACATAATTTCATGCAGCTCTTGTTTCTATTGCATTTTAAGGTTCATAACTAACTTTTCAGATGGTTTAAATGCACATTTCTCTTAGTTCTAAAGAGACTTTGCTACATTGCACTAATTGAAGATCTGGTAATTTAAATGTATAGCATTAAAAAGGAAATACATATCTTTTATGTTCTTTTCTGTGCTATCAACACTTCCTATTAAAGAGCTACACAGTCTTCTTTCTTCTACAAAAGATCACACATCAAAACCAACCAACTCAGTGAAGAGTTTTATTTGCCACAGTATCTTTACGCATTCAGACAGAAAGGAACTTATTAATACAATATAATTCTACACTGGAAAAAAATCAGACTTGAAGCTATCTAGTTTTTCAGGAGCATTAATGGGAGTGTTAGAGTGAAGATAGCATAAGTAACTGTCATCCTCTGACCAAGCTTTGAACTTATGCCTGCTCTATGTTCTTCCACCTTGGCTGCTACCAGTGGAAAAAGATAAAAGAACGTATTTTCAAATAAAAATGAATGCAAAATGTACCATTGGATTCAAATACTTAGCAAAACTTCTGACCTTCAGTCCTGCTGAATTCAAAACACAAAGGCAGCTTTGAAATGCTGCAAATTGGGCCCAGCTGACATTTAAACATCAATTCTGAATCTGTCCACACCAAAATATCGATGCATCAGAACTGGGGCTATTGATTCTTTTCAACATGTTTCAGCCATCTGCTTTCCTTCACTTAGTTTCACTTCTGTCAGTTCTTACAATGAATAGACTTTGGTTGGAGATTCACATGCAAAGAAACCTCTTGTTTGAAATAAAAATGCATCAAATAATAGTGTTTCCCTGAAACTGTTGCCCAGACCTTGTATGACCACACTGCTAGCTCTGCTTACCCAGCCCTGCTAGCAGGAATGTTCTATAAAACAGCTGTGGCCTCTGAAACTCTTGCATGGAAACCCTTGCCCTGAAAAACAGCTAGAGTCCAACCCACAAATTGCTGGGATCCTGGGATTCCTGCTTTTGTGGTTTTGGGCTATTTGGATTAATACCAGTGTATGGTTTAGCCTGGGCTTCTGTCTTCAGAACTCCCCAAGCCATAATTTTGAACAGACCCCTCTTCTTCACTCCTCTACCAAGTCAAGCAGGATACCTTAAAGCACCTTGGCTCCTCTTCATCTGTGGTCAAAAGGGAAAAGAAAACTCTCCTGGACAGAAACATCTACAAGTTTCATCAAAATGTCCTTTTTGCCCTCACTCAGCTGTTTGATCCCACCCTTCTCTCTCTTCAGATCTTGGCCTCTCTGTCCCATGACAAAGGATTTCAATGCTGAGGACAGAGGCTACCAAAAACAAACTCAGGATTCACCTTGAATGATCTCTGAATTAGGCAAGAGCTCAGGACCAAGTCAAACCCAAATTCACATGGTTGGTGATATTTTTCTCTCATTCACGCCTAGTGCATAATTGTCTCTAGAATTTTTAAGCATTCTGGGAGGGATCTCTGGAAAGGAAAGCTGAAAAGCAGAAGGGCAGTAAGACAGGCACCTTATGTTGTAGGTCTGAAGAAGACAACGAAAGAGGGGATGTACTGGAGGAGTACTGCAGGTACTATTATTATTCTGCCAGTACCAGCAGGTGGGGTGCTGCAAGGGAATGTTTATTTGGCCAGGCATTTCTGAAATCCATTTTGATTATTAGTGCTAAATTAAGCCTTTAATTGCTGTTTGTTCTTGGGGCTTTTGGCTTTCTTGTTGTTGTTGTTGGGTTTGGCCTTTTTTGAGGGAGGACTTATAATTTAATCTGGGTTTTTTGTCTCTGAATGCTGGCAACCTGTCTGGCCATATGGCCTTGGAGAACAGTACGGTTTGGCTCCCATTGTTTCCTATCACTTTGCAATCAGATATACCCAGGTGTTCTGAAAAGATGGAGGCAGATCATTGTCCCCATTTTATGAATGAGGAAACTGAGAAAGGGCTCACAGGGTTTGCTTGGTCCTTCTTGGGACACAGCTCCTAGAACAGAGCAGCCCACCCCTTGGCACACTCCACGCTGGAACAGCACTGTTGCCTGGGATGGCAGCGTGAATGGCACAGGTGGGGGGGAGCCAAAGGTAGGCACAAGCTGTTCAGTTTAGATTATCATCAGGTTTTAAGTGCACCCTTCACTTTGCATTTGAAAAACTAACTGATTGTGCTGTTATGTTTCTCCTCACTTCCAGATGCATCCAGCTGCATTTCTGCTCACACCAGAGAGAAAGGGACACAATTTCCACAAATCCTAAGTGTTGGTACTTGTCACAGAAAGGAGAAATACACTGACTGATTTTTTTTGTTTGTTCTTTGTTTAACTACTTTAATTGAAACGGGTACCAAAACCAAAAAAAAATAAAAGGAAAAGTGGACAGAAACTTTCAGGTAAATTAAATTAGGTAGAAAAACAACAAAAAGAAAAAATGAAACCTACTTTTAAATCTTAGACCTGGGATGTAAAGAGATGTTTGAAGCCAATGGAGAGCCTGATGAGTAGGTTTCACTACCTGATCTCCATCTCTGTTTGTAATGTATTGTCCTAAGCCACTTCATCTGAAAAATGATTCAAAGAATAAACATGTTCCTAGCTTTTGCTGTTATGGCCCAGTATATTTAGTTAAAGAAATTGGGTCAGTGTACTTTTTATTTTCTTTCCATTCTACTAACTCAACAGGATACTGGCCACATTCCAAGCATGCTGTGTCCCATTCCAGATTTCATAGACACTGAAAAAAATAATACCAATGCAAAAATGGACTGTGGATGGCTCAGCTGACACAGCCACAGGCAGAAAATGGCTGGTTGTTGCAGCATATTATCCACAAAGCAAGGCAGACTGTAGGTTTTGTTATTTTACATTTCATCCTGCCAACCATGTCTATTGGTTGTTGCAACCAGAGCTGCTGCTGCTGCTGCTGCCGCTGCTGCAGGGTAGAAAGTAAAAAATAAAATAACAAAGATGGAACAGCAGAAGCTTCTGCTGGTGCTATGAATACATACAGTGGAGCAGTGAAGGTATAACCTTTTATTGGCTTGATTAAGTAATTGGTCTCTTATACTTATTTTATTGTACCTTGTTAGAGGACTGAGTGATAGTGATTAAAACTGGTCATTTGGAGATGGGAAAGTTTTGTGAAGTAAAATAGCTTGTGAAAGAGACATTATGGAAGTCTTTTTGGTGCACAGTGGAGAGGCAAAGGAGCTGTAGCTGTATGCATGTATGTGTATCTGTATATATATATATATATGAGGGAATATTTGTATGCATGCACATTATGCATGTATATTCAGATATATATATATGGGGGACTAAAAGGTCCTGAAATCTAAAAGCATTTTCCAAATATTATCTTCTCTCCTTAGTCATCTTAATATGATTATATAACTAAGCAATTTCACTATAGAGGAGGAAGCATTGTACACCTACTCTTGGCATAATGATAATATACAGGAGGGTGTTGGAAAAAAGAATTAATAACTAATTAGCTTCACAATATCACTCCGGAATAAAAACAAAGGTGTCTTTTCATTTCTAATCCCTTAGAACAATTTATGTGTGAAAGGAACAGCTATTTTAAATCTTCCCTTGTTTCTCAATTGTTGGGATTTTTTGGCATTTGTATTTTTGGTACATATTTTTGTCAGCCTGGACAAAGAAGAGACAGAGAAGTTGAGAGTCTAAAGAGTGTGTGTGAGTGCATGTTTGTATATTTAAACACAGAGGTGGGGTGGAGGGGTAGATAAAAACAATCAGAATATTTTAAACAGATTGGAAATTTAATTAGGAAAGATTAAACGAAGTTCAGATGCTGCAAAGAGCCTCATAAGATATCAGTTGCTCAGATTGCCACAGCATCCTCCAATGCTCCCATTTAAACCACGGAGAGAGCACCCAATAGAGCTGGGACAAGAGTGATACTCAGTTTATGCACAACATTACACACCAAGACACAGGCTGTAACCTTCTGTGGAATATCAGTGTCTCCAGCTATTGCTTGAATTAGTTGAATGACTGATCTGCCCTCAGTAAGTGCAGAGCAACTTCATGTTCAGTGGAGCAGCAAACAACCCAGGGATTTTCCTAGCACTCCTATCAAAAGGTAAGTAACGCCATTATTCGGGTAAAACTGAGGTGCTGAGAAATCCCAAGGTAAATCATAGACACAACTGGGAATAAAAGCTGGACTCCCCAGTTCCCAGGCTTGTGCAAAAACCAGTAGAAAACTCATCTTCTTTTAGTCAGTGGGGAAAAACAGCTAAATTCCCATGGGAGAGCTGGGAATTACTCAGCATAATCCTACAGTTAAAAGCCAACACTTTTACTAAGATAAATCCTATTGTAATACACACAATCTGCAAAAATGAAGCCAGGATGAAATAAGGAAGCCAAACCAACCTGGTCCATTGTTAATGAACTAAGATTGTTAATGGTTTATTCACACTTATCAGACTGGTGTCAGACAGCAGCCATGTTCTGGGAAAGCTTGTTAAGGACAATCTCACAATCATTAACAGGGATACACCTCCAGCTTCCCACAAGAGAAGCACTACCTTATCAGAGGTAAAATGGATTTAAAATAATTGTGAGCTGTAGCCTGTGAATTCTGCCAGGAAATATATAAAACAATTTGGGGATTCATTTTCCTGATTCTTGTTTATTCTTTTCTTGTGGAGTAAACAAATATTCTGTATAACCAAACATGTATCCAGAATGCACTGCCAGAAGTCAGGAAGGCTTTGGCAGAATTTGGAATACAATCCTAACCCCCAAGTCCAGGCACTCTTTCATCAGTGAAGAATTGCAATCAGGGCCTTCAAACAGCAGCAATCAAACAGAAGTGATTGTCATGAGAACAGAGTACATGGAAAAGTAGGAGTAAATTGGATGGGACTTAGGACAAGTAAGAGATAAAGAGGTGTTATTGAATAAAACTAGTAGCAAGAATCCCTGACCTATTTATGACAATTTGATTAAGAAGGTGAGAGGTAACTATCAAAGTGGGGAGATGATAGCTAACAACTGATTATGGGATGGTAAGCATTGACACTGTGTGACTCTGCAGTGGAGTACACTCGGTGGAACTCTTCTCTGTTTTAAAAAGCAGAAGCTTTTTTCCCAGGTTTGGGGTTTTTTTTGGCGGGGGGGGTTGTTTTGTTTTTTGGTTTGTTTTTTTGTTTGTTTTTTTTTGTTNTTTTTTTTTTTTTTTTTTTGTTAATTTACTTGGATTTTTTTTATTTTTTTTTTTTAACTCTTTCTCCTGCTGGACCTGTCAAAAGAGTGATTCTGCTACCTTACAAACCCAGTGACATTTGGAAGCAAACCAGGCACTGGAAGAGACAAGTTCAGTGCTTTTAGCTCAGCACCCTCAGCATAAAGGTCACAGCCCGCAGCATCACCCACGTAGAGGAGGTGACACACAGTGTCCGGGCGACTCAGTCACCTGGCTGAGAGCTTGCATGCAGCTGAACTGTCACTCACCCCCTATCTGTGCTCCCTCCACAAGCCCAGTGTCGAGGTCAAGCAGAGGGCAGTGTCGGAAGTAACACTCACCCAGTCAAGGGCTGGGCGATGACTAACCTTGAAATTAATCAGGGTCTGAGGTTTTCCTGAGTTACCACTCATTCTAGCCTGATGCAGACAGCAATTCTTAGGAAAGGAAAGAAGGAACTGGTTGGCCCGCCCGAGCCAGATAGTTTACAAGTAATTTCAATTGGCTTTTGCACCAGCATCATAAGAGAGCTTTCCCCACTCACTTGACTAGAAACGAAGCATCCTGCCACTGTATCCAGGAGAAACAAAGCTGCTTAAGTCAAGAAGCCATGAGTAAAAATTCAGGTTGCAAATTAATGAGTGCCTAATATTACATGCTGAAATCAGTTGTCTGTAAAGAAATCAGGGCAGTCCTTCACAAATGTGACCTGAATTTTATTTCTTAGCTTCAATATGCTGTAAACCACTTCTCTTCCAAATAGAGTGCATACTTAAAAAATCACACTTAATTTTGCATTTTCACAAAATCAGAAAAGGAATTACTAAGGTTCAACATGTTTGAAAGAAGTAACTCTTCACAGTCTGTCAATTATAGCTATAACAAGAAACTTCCAAAAATAGTTATTCGGAGGTGACTGTATTTCTGTGGTGAGAAAAGTGATTTCCATTGCAGCTTTGCTTTTTGCAAGAAAGTAAAATATTCCCTGGAAACACAGATTTCTCCTCCTTTTTGGGTTTGATGGGTTTTTGTACAAACACATTTATCACAAATTGTTCCTGGGTCAAGAAAATTTCAGCAACACAGTCACAATTTGTTTTCAGTCACTGCTAGATCATGGATATTACAGGACAGTTTTTTGGTGCATTTTTGAGTTACAGAATAGGTTGCAGGGAATCAGACACATGATTTAACATATGTTAAATCCTGCAGACAGATTTGAGCTTAGCAGTAAGCATGTGGCTAGTCTAATTTAGAGGAATTATAAAATTAGGCAGGACTATTTCTAGGATTGGGTAAGTCATTCATTTTTAGACTCACAGCATTTGAAGAATCTGATCACTTCTTTATTTCTGAAGGATAATTCCCTTCATTTTGTGGCATTAACTAGCTTACACCAATCAGTTTCTCAGTGTCAAAGATAAGTGTCTGCTCGGGACAGCAGCCTGGGCTCCTTAATTCCTCTGAGTAATGTCCTAGCAGCAGATGCATTGCCAGTAGTGAGACACAGGTATTCGTGAAGCATGGATCCATGTTTTACACTGTATCCCCTGATACACCTGATCAGACACCAAACCTTGGCAGCACTGCCTCTGACAGAGAACAACTCTATTATGCTGCTATGGCAAATAGGAGTAACTTCTGCATATAGCCATTTACCCCTAATAGGCATCTAAACAGTCAAGTGGGTTTTGCTTTATCCCTTGTAGCATCTTTCCTGCCTGGGTATTTTCTCTGACAAACCTTCTTCAAAAGGATTGGTCTTTTTTCCTACATATTTAAAGTCATGCATTGCATACGCACTGTGTTTATCTAAGAAGCACAGGGAAGGGTGGCATGGCATAAATCTGCCAATACTTCATGGATAACCTTGGATTAACCATGGATGATATCCCATTTTATAGAATTTTACAGGCTGAAATTGCCAAACAAAGACATGATTTTAATAAAAAATGTTATTAAATGCTTTTTTTAAATTATTTTTTGTCCATAGAATATACATTGAAAATAGAATCAGAACACTTTAGCTTAATCTTTTACAAACCTATACCACAACAGAATAAATAGGCTTCATCACATGTGGAATTTGGCTTTCATTTATAAAATAGAGTTTAACAGTGAAAAAAACCCACACAATGTAGCATTTTTGCCAGCAAGATATTTTATCACCTTCTCTTGAAGCTCACAATAGAGAAATGACAAGGTGAAAGGGCAACTGATAACCATCTTTACCACAGAATTCTTCAATTATGCTTTATCTTTGATGGTTTCTTGTAAAAGAGAAATATCAAAAAGTACTATGCAGATTATAAACCTTACTGTGGGCTACAGTAAACTGACTGCTACCTTAAATGCAAGTGTTAGCAAGTGTCATTTACTATACTTTGCAGAAAAAGTCTGTGCTTTTCTGATTTTTTTTTCCAGTTGAAGCTGGCTTTTCCTTAGAGACATCAGGAGTAAGTTATTGCTGGTATATGAGAAGAAATTATTTTGTTGCTGAGCTCAAGCTCCATTTCACACTGCTACAAGCATTGCCCACTCTTTCTGAATCATAAAGCACGACATCCCCAGTTTCCTAGCATGAAGTTTCTCCATGAATAAGGTTTAATTGCCAATGAGAGGTCCATAACTTTTACTCATCAAACACTTTTTCATCAATTACTGCTTGGTGGAACAAACATTGTCTAAGCTTTTAGTCTAACTTACATTTCAAAATTGCTTCAGGAAAGTTAAAAATGCCACAAGTTAATCTATAATAAACCCACAGCTTTGTATGTGACAAGGCATGACAACTCATTGCTGTAAAAGAAACTCTAAACTAGCACGCTCAAAAAAACATGCCTGCTAAAAGAACATTAGATTTTCACCACATGCTTATACTGGTTCTATACCATTGCATAATTTTTCTTTTGCTGCTTCTTCTGTTTATATTCTCTAAATTTCCCTCCTCATTTTCTAGATCTTAGTTTTCCCAGACTGGCTTCTTGAACAAGCTCTCCTTCACCATAAACTTGCACTAGCATGAAGAAAGAAGAGGCACAGGCAGGGGGAAAAAATGTTCAAGTGCACTCCCTTAACAGAAATATCTGTCTAACCCACACTGCATGATTACCTGATAAAGAAAATATTTGTAAACATCCAGGTACAAACATCTCAGGTTTTTCAAAATGTCAGAAGTAGATGCTGGGTCTTCAGCATCAGGTAAGAGTGCATTGAAGTACAGTTATTACATTTAATACAAGTAGTGCTGATATGTCTGCTGATATTTCTAGTCAAATTTTTTTTTTTCCTAGTGAAGTCTAATAATTTTGGAATGAACTGATTGATCTAAATACAGCTTCTGTAATTCAATAATGTTCATGTTTAAAAATTAAGTTTCCCATTGGGTTTGCTAGACTGATGAAATACAAACTTAATGGAGCCTGTGTGTTACTTTTGGCATGGTTTTCTCCCTAGACTCACACTGGCAAACCCCACAGCAAAACTGATTTGTTGGGGGATTTTTTCATCTGACAACTGGGATGGGATGGGATTGGCAAGCCAAAAGTTTGTATAAAAATGCCAAGGAAAGGAACGAGGATAATGAATCCCTAATGTTCTAAAAGCAACAGGTTTTTCAATATCCATTTGGGGAAGTTTGAATCTGAGGTTTTAGTGCTCGACAAACAGATGAATCACCTAAGGATACGTGACAATCAGTTTATCAGCTGGACTAAAAAGCTGAATATTCAACAAGGGCAGACACACATGGTTAAATAACTGCTACTGCATGAACACAGGGCCCTGTTATATGCCATGATCTGAGGTTATATAAACATAGACATGCTCGAGCATTTGTTAGGGCTTTTTCATTTTTTTATAGCATTACTGGAACCTTCCCGAGAGTGCGGAAACAGCATTTGTTGGAGAATAAGCCTCATTAAAATAAATGACAGTGTTGCTACTTCCTCAGATAACTTTGCTCCTGTCTCAGCAAAGGTAGACTGGTTCTATTACTGGGAAACACTCTCTACTGCCAATTCTGTGGTAGAGGAACAGCATTCTAAATTTAAAAATCCTTTGCTATTGATCTATGTTTATCACATAATACTACGCTGGCTTGCATTAAACAGCGGAGATACATTTTCATCCCTATGAAGGGAATTAAATGCCCAATTCTTATTATTGTTAATAGTTGTGTGCCTAATGCCCAGTGTGCCTAATGCCCAGTGTGCCTGCCTGCAAACATACCCCCTTAATTGCCTAATGTGCAGTCTTGAAAGAAGCAGATTATTCAGCTTTATGTTTCTGCATTTGCAAATATACTGAGGAACTGGTGGCTGTGGCACAAAGTACAGATTTGTCAATTTGTTTATTTTCAAAACAGGACAGCACAGGGTCTTTGTTCTAGCAACTCTTGGCTACAGAGCTGTGAAATTCTAACAAAAAAAAAAAAAAGAAGCATTTTAACATATAGATTTCTACAGTGTGGGAAGGCTTTGCTTTGCATTCAGGACTCTTTCCAATTAAACTGAACGTTAGCTCAGCCCATTTAAAATGCATATAAATTGTGCTTACGGGTTTCCAGTTATGCTTACCCTCCTTCTGAAAGATACCATGAAGGGCATGAACAGAAATGTAGAAACGTTTTAACCCTGAAGCTTACAGCTGGGGTTTTGTTATTGGGTTTTTTCCCTCTGGATGGAAAAATATAGATACCTAAAGACCATATTTAACACTGTTTTTTTGAAACAGTTGAGGGAGTTGTACAGTGAAAAGCATATATCCTGAACAATTATTGTTATTCTGCATTACACTAGGGTTAAAACAATTTTGGCTATGTTGAGTAGTCCCCAGAGAACATCATTAGCTTCAGTGGGATTAAACCAAATGTCACATTACTTCCCACAATGACAACATGAGAATTCAGTTATATTAGGTGAAACATACTATTAAGAATTATATACTTGCAAAACACTCCAAGGTTGGGAATAAATCTGAAAAATTAATGCACATGATTTCATAGTGACTGTATCTATTTTGGAATCCAAGGTTTATTGGAGTCCATAACACAATAAGTCACTGTATCCTTGGTAAAATCTTGTGGCTGAAGTTTTCTCTTTTAAAATAATAAAGACATTTCAAACAGGTTTCTTGCAGAAACTATCTTGAGATTCATTTAATGCAAATCAATCTCTCCACATTATCTCTATTCACACATCCCAACCACCTCCATTGTCAGAAGGGAAAAGCACAGCCCAGAAAAACATCTAAACAAATAAATATATCCCTTTTCCTGTGCTTTGAGAAAAGCAGAATGATTCCTTCCCAGAGAAGCCTCAGAGAATTAGGTGGCTAATGGAAGAAGGATACATCAGCCAGAAGTCTCAAGGGTAACAAGGATGATGAGTTGTTTCCGCAGAGGCAGGCAGAGCTACATCCTGAAACTTTTGGTGTGTCTGAAATCAGCAACATTTCTGTTCTTTCATCCGGGGGGGGAGTGTTTTGCACAGGGGAGCCCCCTGGGTGCCTCAAGCCATTTCTCATAAGGCTCTGCCTAGGATAGCAGCTCTTGGCTGTATTTTCTCCAGGCTGTTGCCCCTGGGTGTTGATCTCTGTGCAAAAAGGTCCCTCCTGCAGCTCACAGCATCATGGTGTCTCTATGCTGTGATAAGGTAGGGAGGAAAGCATTCTTAGCTGCTTCATGTCATCAGGGCTGAGGCAGGGCAGAGATTTACAACTCCTCATGTTTCTCATTTGCTTGAATATTTTCCTCATCTCTCAGACGGGGCAGTAGCACACAGTTTATTTCTCAGTAGCACACTGAGAAATAAACCTCTTTACTCTGCCATATCCCTGTAAGTGATATATCCTCATTAGCAACTGCCTGAGCCAGTCAGTCAAAGTTTTCCCAAATGCTTCTTAGCATCAGCTAAGTCCCATAATATTAATACCACCGATGTCTGCTACATCTCTATGGGATTTTAGTAAAGAGAGAATGTTATTAGAAGAGATAGTGTGGCTTTCCCTTCATTTGTTCTTTCCCCATATTTGTTAAACCAGAAGCAGTTTTTCAAGTCACACCAATCAAACACAAACATCTAGGACCAATGTTCACCGTCAGATGCAGAAATCCAGTCCATGCAAAGCCGGATGGGTGCCTAGGAGTGCTGTAATGGTACCAGGAGCATTTGTTCCTAACCAGCTCTCAAAACCAACCCTGTTGGTTACTAAGTGAGTAACATTGTTACTAAGTGAGTTGTCACCTCCTCTTCACTAACCACAGCAGAAAAATCATTATTCTTTCTGGCACTCATTAGAGGCACTATTACCTTCCCTGTTATGATGTCCCAGGTTGTCTGGATCCCGTAAGACCCATGCAGTTCTTGGGAACGCTCCAGCTTCATTGGTTCATCTGGAGGGGATTTATGGGTGGGAAAGGGCAAGCATAAGATGAGGCAACATTTCTCCACGTGAAAATAAATTTATTCTGTTGCACAGGCAGGAGCGAAGTGACTCAAAACTGCATGAGCAAAAGCTGAAGACTCCTCTAAGCTCCCCATACTAGTCTACCTCGACAGGATACAAAGTGATAATTTATCCAAACATTGAAGACAGAGTTCCTCGGCTAGCATAAACAGGAGTTTACCCATTGGCTCTGGCCCTCCTGAGAACAAACTCCCATTGACTGATAAGTGATCCTGAGGATAAGGCACTATTGTTGGGCTGTTTCTAAGAGCTGGCCCTCATAAACTAATCCTTTCATGGGTGCCATAGGCACCACATTCTAAAGCACTAAATTCACTTGAGAAATCCCACAATTAGAAGGCAAATTGACTCACCAATTTCGCCTGTAAAGGTCTTATTTTGCCAACCTATATTTAAGAGGGCACGAATCTAGGCATGATAAGATTAGCAGTGCACAAATAGATGAAGAGGAGGCAGGGCTACCCCGATGTATTTTCAAATCAAATTTACAAAGGAATTCTGTGTGCTCAAGGGCAATTATAGTCACGCAACTGTAGGTGACTGAAACCCATGACTAATAAAAATTAAATTGGCCCAAAATTAATCATATGCAGCAGGACTGATTTGATTCAACCAGATTAGCTGCTAAAATGCCTCGAGAGGGTTGGATTAGCAGAAGATATACCCTTCTATCTCAAGGCTCAGGGAGTAATATCTTACAAAGGCAAATTAACATTAGAATACATTAGTTAGTCCTCTCTTGATCTCTGCAATGAAGAAGAAAACGAGGAAAACATGACTGTATATGTTGGGTTGTTTCTGCATTTTCAGTTCTTCCATCAAACTTACTTCAGCAGATGCTGCAGTGCATGGTTGATGGCAGACTGAGCAGAAAGCAGATCACTCAGTGGTAAGTACAGCACCCCAGGTTTTGCATTATTTGACAGTAAAAAATTGGTTAGTCAGGACAGATTTCTAATATTCAATATAAGAACAAGATTTAGATCAAGGAGATGGGCTAAAACCAGCTGGTCTTTTCAGCTTCCCTCCAACCTTCTCTTCCATTATCTGAGCAAGCAGTGGCCTAACAGTCTCATTCATACTACTTTAATTTACAACAGACCAGGAGACAAAATGGCAAAGCAAAACAGCCTTAGATATCCTTACTACCTTCTTCCCATCTCTAAATCTAGGATTAGACATCCACAGGTTCCTGTTTTCATTTATCTCTCCATAAAGCATTAGTGGTTCAAAAATAGAAGAAGTATAACAAAAATGTAAAGGAAAAAAAAAAATTCTTCTCAGTTACTTCAGAAGAAGTAGATATGTCTAATCCTTGTATATTTAGGCTAAGGACGAGCTTACACATACCCAATAGCACTTTCAAAGACTTCCTTCTTCGTTCCAGGCAAAGGTATGCAGCTGGATTTCCATTAGAATAAATGGCACTGTGCCCTTGGCTAACTTTAAACATGGAGAAAGCATAACCCTGATATCCCATGGTTTGCTCTTGATTTCTTGTGTTTATTTTTAGGGACCACTAGTGCCGCCCTGTATCTTTTAAAAAAATAGTTGGACAGAATAATTCCCTCCTGCAAAATACAGTTCTGATAATTTTTATAGTGGTCTGTATCCATCAGTCATATTCATGTAGCTAATCAGATAAAGCGAGAAAGAACCCCAACCAAATCCCCACGTTTTCTAAAATGCTGCCAAGATGGAAATACTGCACTAAATAGGCAAAATATGCATTTAGTTTTCTCACCACCTGGATGTAGCACTGTGTAGGAATTTTCCCATCACCTAATATAGACTAGAACACCATCCCAAATTCCTGCTCACTAAAATCTTTCAGTCCACACACTTGTACAGGAATGACATCGGTTCCATAACTCTTTCACTTTACCTTCTGGAGCATATAAAAATAATTCCTGCAGTTTTCAAGTGGTAGTTAGGACCTGTAACTCTAATGAAACTTTTTTGTAATGTAGCTGGCTAGGTTGCACAGTGTCTGGTCACTGTACTGGAAGCTGGTTTTAAATTTGAACCTAATATGAATTGACTGAATTCAGTCAAAATATGGACAGGGCCTCATTTATCTGAACTCTGATTTATAGTAAATAGAAAAATTCAGGTTTCATTTACATAACTCCCTGAAGATCCATATTCTACATAAATTTACTCACCTGTTTTAGTTCCTTTTTATAAACCTAGGAAAAGACAATCTCTCCAAGAATATCTATTGGAAAGCCTGGAAGAGAAAATATAATTTATATGTGTGGATGATATTTTAATATTTGGGAGGCATTTAGTTCAAGCAGTAAACATTTTTATTTTTATGAATAGTATTACTGAGATTCCATGATGTTAAGAAAGCTTCATTATTATAGCTTTCCTTGAATTCACTATTGAGTCAAATATAGCTGCAAAACCTTCAGTATCTTTGGTACTTATGCTTGAATCATCTTTTACATTTTTCATAAGTCTCAATCCAAAGAAAGTAAAAAAAAGATTGTCTCCATAAAAATTATGTCAATTAATCTTTTTTTAATCATCTTCCTATGAAGATCAAAATATGTCCAATGTGAGCATGAGCTCTGTCTTGTCCCCTTACAGGAATTTTTAGACAAGATTTTAAGCCTTTAATCACCAATTGAAAAATATTTACAGTGCTTATGGTACACAACAAAAATTACAGAGGCTTATAGGGAAATCTAATTTGGAAGAGGGCTCTGGGCATGACCTAGTCCAAACCCACACTCAGAACATGGCTACTTTGGGGTGGGGTTGCTCAGGACCTTGTCCAGTCAAGCACTGGGTGTCCATGGGGAGTGAGATTTCTCAGCCTCTCTGGGATCCTGTCCCACTGCCACACCACTCTCTCAGTGAAGGACTCTCCCTCTAAGCCTTGCTGCACAGTGCCATAGATGCCTTAGCCTGTTGGCTTGCAAAAGGCCTTCTGCCTGCAATGTTGTAGACCTCCTTTTCTCATTTTTCATGCCCAGCTTCACTCCTTCTCACACCAGCTGCCAGGGCAGGGCTTTCCAGAGCCTCTGCCAGGGTGTCTTTCTTTTGTTGCTCTCAAGCTGCTTCTTCATGCTGTTTCTCTCAAGCAGCAGCAAACAGTGATAGTGTTGTTGTGGCAGGGCTTCTGCTTGTATGACAGCCACCTCTTCTTTTTCCCCTTCTCCCCTTTTCCCTGCAGCTGTAGCATCTGGATTACATCAGAGAACCAACAAGGTACATGCACAAAGCTCAGCTACCAAGCAGGGCGCAGCACCTGCTGCTCATCAAAGCACGCTCCAGGCAGTGCTAACGTTCCTCAGTGGGAGCAACCAGCCAGGAGTTTGAGCAAGGGCTGGAGGAAACTACAGAGTTACTCTGGAAAAATTACTAGAGGGGAGCCCTGCTGCAGAGGAGGCAGGAAGATATTCCTCTGGGGACCCTCATCACTTCCCAGCTGGCCCATGAGCAGTTTACTCACCACCTTCTTTCCATCTGTGTGTTTTTCCTTCTCTTACCCTCTTCTTTTTCCCTAGATATTACTCTGTACACCATCAGCTATGGATGGACCTTGCTGATACACCTCCATGCATGTGAACCTGTCTCATCACACTTTGTGTTGAGAATATTTTAGTCAGAATTCCCCTTTCTGCAACTCATTGGTGTCATCTCTCATGCCCTTTTTGTGCATGAAGAAGAGTCGGGCTCTGTGCTGCCTCTAACGCTTCCTCAGGTAATGAATGACTGTCATTAGACACACACACACAAAAAAAGTAGACTTTTCTTGTATGTCACATCCTCCAGTCTCCTCAATGTCTTAGCAGCCCTTCGCTGGACTCTTTCTAGTTGTCAACAACTCTTTTGAGGCGCCCCTAAACTGGACCCAGCACTCCAAGTGTGGCTTGTCAGTACTGAACAGAAGGGAAAATCACTTTGGATCGACCTCAATGTCAGATTCCCAGGAGCATCAGACCACTGCCAATTCAACTTCCTGTCATTAACTACTACTGCACATCCAGACCTTATCTCCTCACTGAAGTTATGTTTTTCCAGAGTATGTCAAAAGGTTTGCTAAATTTGAGGCAAACATCCAGTGCTCTCCACTTATCCACAGAGCCTGCCATTTCACCACAGAAGGAATTCAGGCTTTTCAAGAACAAATTGCTTTCAGTAAACCTTTCCTGGCTTCCCAGGCTTCAGAGCTCTCTCAGGATTTCCCAGTTGCTTTAGCATGGTGTCCTTAACTCAAACACACATTGACAAAAGCAACTGAGATTCCTCATTTTCTGTAGTTAATATTCTAGTCTGAGCAATTTTAATGATATTGTGAAAGCATATAAAGATCAAAAAACTTAATGGCTTAACATTTCTTAGATTTTCTACCACGACTTTTTAAGAAGATGTATAGCACAGCACTTTCAAAGGGGACATCCTCTTTTACAAGTGGGCTTGTAGTCCACAAAGCACAGATGCTTTTCTTTTAGTGGCTAAGACTATGAAATAAGTGAAATCTTAAGGGCCATATCTTTACTTATTTACATCAACCTATGCATTTTAGCTGCAGTGTAACTGTACTAGTTCATGCAGTTTATGCCAAAGGACGATCTGGGCTCCAGTTTCTATTTCCAGCTCTGTTTTGCTCATGTGAATGCAGCAGTTAATTCAGAACATATGGAAGAAGTGGGGGAGGAAGCTTCTGCTCTCACAGCTCATGCAGCTAGATTGATTTTTGCTAAAACTTAAAAAAACCCCACAGCACATACCACGTGTCACCGTCCTGCATTTCTGATATGAATTATACTGTATAACAAAATGTGAGTGTAAAATTTAGTTGCACAGCAGTTATGCCATGCAACACTTCACCTGCCTGGGAGTACAGTTATTTCCATTTTTATAGTAATGGGCTACTATTGTATCCCAAAATGTGCTGAGAGAAAACACACTAATAGGATTTTATGTGAACACTTGGAGAACAAATTTATACAATGGAACTGGACCGGAATTATTTGATTAAATGCAAACCATTAATGTTGTAAACAATACAAAAAAAAAAAAAAAAAAAAAGAGTAAACCGAAACTGAATGTGAAATAATGAGAGAAAAATGGTCTTTATATTGCTTAAAATGCACAGGTCAGATCATGCAGCTTCCACAGTATCTGCTAAAGCAATTTTAGTAAAAATGAGAGTTTTCTGTTACAGCAAAACCAGCTCCATTTGATTGACTGGGAGAGATGTATTGCAATACTGAGCATGGGCTCTAGGTTGACAAAAGTATTTCTAATTCTTATTTACCTCCTTCATTTCCCACTGAAATCAACTGAAAGTATGAATACTGTATGATTTTTAGATCCAAAATATGTGACCTAAATCCCTTTAAAAATGGCCTTGAGTTGGAAGTTTTCTTTTTCCCAGAAATGAAAAAAAGAGTATATCACAAGAGGAAAGGAAAGAACAGCTTATATTTCACAATCCTTGCTTGGATGCAGCTCATTCCCCTGCTTCCACAGATAAGAGAGGGTGTTTAAATGAGCAAGATGGCAAAAGCTAGAAGAGACCGGAGAGCCAACAACATAGGCAAAAATACTGCAAAGTAGGAAAAAACACAATGAGGACAGCAGTTAAGTGCTTATAAATACCCATTTCCTATGGCAAAGCTGTAATACAGATTCAAAACTGCTCGTTTGTGTCTTTTACTGAATTTTCATTGCATCTCCAGAGGCAGGAAGGCAGGGAGTAGAGATGCCAAAGCGACACTGTGCCCTCAAATTTCACTACTGCTCTGTGCTGGGTTGTTTCAAGTGGAGTGCTTGAACTGTAAAGGTGCAAAACACAGTTCCCCTCAGGTACTGCTCACATTTGTGAGAACTACAGAAATGTGACCACCTTAGGAAAGATTCCTTTTTTCTTTCTTTTTTCGTTTTTTTTATTTTTTTAAGCACTCTCATTCTAGATTCTAGATTTAGATGCCTGACTTTGGACACTAAAGGAGTTTTAAGATGTCAGCTTTCATGCCCAGCTTGAATGCTTTTTTTTTTTGCAATAATATATTTAGCTGGGTCAAACGTATCCCTGAAGTAATTCGGTCTATTGTGCTTACAGTCTGCTTAACTTTTATTTTTTGTTTATTTCTTCTTTGGTTTACCTTTGTTTTTCTACCCTGTGGCAAATAAACAATCCTTTTATTGAAGATAGCTGGAATTGAATGTGAAGACTCATATGTATTACCCACTGAGGGTGCCTTAGAGCAAAGGGAACTACCTTACTTTTTCTATTCTCTCACCAACCTCTCTTGTAATAGCACAGAGTATTGTTACTATCATGGCATGACTCAGAGAAGCAGCCAAAGAGACATTTTAGCAGACAGGATAAACAGCTTCTGAGGAACTGGGGCCCTATTTCTGTCTTTTATGCATCCTTTTCAGCCCCTTACTGAGCTTTCACCAGATGCTCTTTTCAAATCTCATGAGTTATGGGGTTTCCCTACATAAGAGTCAGCTCAAAATGCGCTTCTATCTTCTTTCTCCAGGAGACTCTGGAACAAATAAGATTCAAAGACAACATTCAGCCAGACACAAATTAGTTCGGGGTCATTTTGAGATTTGGCTTGACGGCTGAGTGAATTCTTACTGCATCCCCTGCTAAGCCAGGTTGTTCATCTCTCATTTTAAACTCTAGGTACTTTCAGTAGTGTGGTATGTGCAATGCTTCCTGTCAAGCTGATATGAAAAGACTTTCATATGTGAAAAACATTCAGATACAAAATCACCAGGAAATTTGGAAGATGGGAAAATTCCAGCTTTACAATATCCTCCCAGATGGATTTGCTGCTAAATTGAGATCTATTTGTTTATCACTTTTTAACTCTCTGTGGGAGACACAGCACTGGGACAATGAGACATACAGATAATGAGCTGGTGCAGAAGATATGCTGTAAGAAATATCCCCAGCTTCAGGGGTTATAATCTCTCACCTTTTTTTTTTTTAACTAATTTTTCCTGTAACTTAAAGAGCACTGAATTTCCAGCCCTTAGTAGATGACTACTACCTCTACTACTACTACTGCTGCTGCTTCTGCTACTACTACTACTACTACTAGTAATAATAATAATAATAACAATTATTATTATTATTATTGTTGTTGTTGTTGTTACTGTTGTTGTTATGTATAATTCCATAAGAGGAAGAACTTATGGAAGAAGATTTTTTATGAGTGTGCTCTTTTGCCCTCATGTCCATCTCACTGCAGGTGCCCCCAAGCAACCTCTGTCTTTTATGATATTTCTAACTTGAAAAGGATGATACATGCTACAGTCAGTTTGGAACTAAGGTCAATCAAATAAATTTTGTACATTTGTAAGTAAATAAACACAGAAACATGCATAATACATAGAAAAAGGCTTGAAAGAAAAGAAGAGCCTGGAGTCATTTACCGCATTGAGGTAAATCCTATCATTCACCATCAGGACCCATCATACCAGCAGGAAGAATTATCTGCATAGGAAAAATGTGAGTGAGTAATAAAGGTAGGTTTTAAAAGTCTAGATCTGCTTTGATCAAGCACTGTTGTATTTAAAACACTGACAGCTAATAAGACTTAAGTCATTGCTGGAGAAACTGATGTCAGAGCAATTGCACAGGAAAAGGGCTAATTTAGGAAGTCAAGACCACATAAAATGGAGCAGCTTCACTTGTAAAGGAAAAAAACCTCCATTCCTGTCAGCCTCAGAGTATAACCTCAGTCCCATCAGGACCAACTCCCTTAATGCCTTTAATTTAGCAGAAAACATCAGTGTTTAGCTGAGACAATGAAAAAGACACCTGTATAAATTCTATGGAGCTGATATAAATTCCCACCTGCCTAGAATTTACAGCCCTAGTATTCAACCCCACCATGAATATCCAGTATTTTTATGAGTGCCACTGTTTAATCATGGAAGACAGGGTCAGTCCATGGTTAAAAGTCCATGGGAGATCCAACTGAGATCCAACTGAGATCCAACAGCAATTAGAAAAGTCAATGTGGAAGGTTAATAGTGCCCTACTTGGATCTCTAAATGATTTCAAAATTTAAACATAGGGCTCTCTGTCCTCCTCAAAAACACACATCAAACAGATTTCATAAACTTGTTACAGGGCTGGGAAAATCCCTATTCCCTATTCAAATTCCTTTTGGAAGTACTTTAATTTCTGTTTAGCTTCCAGTATCAGAATCTTGTGAAAGCACCCTGCAATATGCATATCTGTAATTCTCTTTTGACTCTAATATTTGTATTAAACCTCAAGTTCTTTACAAATTCAACACTAGTAATCCTAATATACATCTGAAGTTACAGAGGACAGCAGCTAGCTCAAAGCTCAGAAATACAGTGGTATTTTAAGCAGCATTATCACTGCCTTGGGGAGGGAAAACTTTGTTCTTTTTGGACTCAGCAATTTCTTATCTAACTGAGATTCCAGTGGGTAGTGTATAGTCATCTTAGGGCATTCTTTGTACGTGAAATGTTACATGGGGAATATTTGAATAATCAGTCAAGTTACTTTTTAAAATGATGATGTCATGCTTCTCTTCCATGTGACAGCATGTGTAATACTGAAACAGTAATCCGGACCTATGAGAAGAAAACAAGATATTACAAAACCAATCCCTTTTTTAAAAATCATTTTATAAGAAATTGCTTCAACATCCAGTTGTGAAAGATTTTCCCAGACCTTTATAGATCTGTTCCTTAGGCTGCAGCTTTTTGCTGTGTGTTAAAACGTTTTCCCAGCAGGTCTGAATGAGGAACTCTTCTCTTTTCAGTCATCACAGAAAAAAAAATAGCAAGATTCATTGATGTTAAACTTGGAAAGGGCTAGCAAAAAAGCAGTGCTATGAGTGATTTTCCCCCTTTTGTCAGATGATAAAACAGAAATACCCCAAATGACAGAGTCCAAGATCAGATTTCTGATTGTAGCAGTTTCCTCTGAAGAGTCCAGTATAAAAATAATGTCATGTTCTTCATGGACATAGTGTCCCATGATCATGGCAGTCCTTGCAATTGAGAAGATCTCTGTGTTCAGGCAACATTCCAGATGAAGCTGGCGAAGGAAAGTGCAACTGTTCCTAAGGAACCATTTACACACTCCAGAGTGTGCATTTGTCAGCCAACATATACATATCATGTGTAGCTGATAAAGGAGGTGAAAGGAGGCACACTGAAATATCTGTTTTGTATGAAATCACCACATGTTCATGGGTTCACACACATGTAACTGTGTCAATACTATTACATTTGACATTTCATCTGACTTTGGGAGACACTGCTTTCTCTGGGACATTCAGATATTTGGTCTTTCAGACATTTTGTGATTTCCAATATTAGTATCACATCTTTGACTCACTCCTCAATTTACTTTCTCTCTAATCAACCTAAAAATTGATAACTTTCTGATAACTATGTGCCTACACGAGGTTGTTCCCTTCAACTCACTCACTGCTGCATGGGGTGCTGTTAGCAGCTGCAGCAGCAAACATCACTTTAACAGGGAGTAGCTTTTATCAGAGGAGGGCAGACTTCTTATTTACTTCATGCACAGCAGTGCTGTCTGTCCTAATGCTCCCACCTTTACTACTACCAAGAAAAGCTTTGGATTGACATTGAAGGTAATGACTGACAGAACATGCCAAGTTAATACCAATAACTTAGAAGCAGGACATAAGCAGGCTGGCAGGCTCTAATCTAAAAGGCACATAACTCCTGCTATGAATGGTTGCCGCTCTCTCCTACACAAGGGAGCCACGCCCATCATTCTTATATTATGTCCTTCTTGGTTTCTAATTGTATTGGCATTGTATGATATTATTCCTTGGCTCCAAAAGCTATATTTCAGATTCCTTGTCTGTCCAGAAGGAACCAGTCAAGAGGTGAATATTCTGATATTCCCTTTCACTGCTGCCATGACTTCAAAAGAGATGTCATGTCAAAGCCACGTACAAGCTATGTTCCAGTCCCAGTTGCCTTCATCTTTCCATCCCCTTTCTAAAGTCTGTAGTTGTAGCAAGACTGAAAAGTCTTGGGTGGCAGAATATCTCTTCCTATGTGCTTGTGCAACAAAGAGAAATGGGCTCCTATCCCAGCTGAAATCTCTGGATGCTGTTTTAGACCACAAAATGCTTTTGGATCTTGGCCCAAAACAGATAGCAGCATACACGGGGCTATAATAGTGCAGCTCTGCCTTGTTCTTTTTCACACGTAGCAGTTTCCTTGACACCAGACCTGATAATTATTGAATGAATGGCCTCTTCCACTCTCAGCCCCCAGAAGCCATTATCCTAATTACAGTCAAGCTGGAATCAGGAGAAAAAAAAAATCCCACAAAATCAACATCATCAAGTCATACCTTCAGCACACAAAGCTGCAACCACTTAATTCAAGTCTGGGATGCTGTGTAAATCACCTCAGCATATTCCACCTGTGCTTTGGGTAAAGTCCACTCAACTTTTGTAAAAGCTTTAAATGTATAAAACATGTTCATTAGAAGGAGGTTATTAGCATGGCAAAATCACAGTTTACTGGTGAGAAGGGTATTTTAAATCATGGCCAGGTGGAGTTTTTTCTTTCACCAGACAGTACATAACTCAGAATCTATTAACTTCTCAGGACTTGTATCTTAAAAGGAAGTTACACATGAACAATGAAGAGTACCTTAGTCTGACAGATCTGGATTCATATGGATATTTTAATTTTCCAGCAAGCATAAGAAAATGGTTAGCAGGTTGCCTACTGAGGCTTCCATATTCCATATTTGTGGGAGCAGTACAGACCCAGATACAGCACTATTACATGGTTTATTCTGACAACACAATATGTAATGAATGAAAGAACTTGTTACCAAGGAGATAATTGGACTTGAACAGTGAGAATGTCTCAATGTGCCAATTTTCAACATCAGTTTTTCTTTTGCTGTGGCTGTGAATTGTTGCTGGCCACATTTTTATAATAGCAAACTACTGTCTTTATCTTATTTTTGTATGGCAGATTCCATAGTTTAATATATTGCTCTAACAGGGATTTTATGCAAGGCTTGACCTGCCATGCATTAATAATCTTAAAAAAAAAAAAAAAAAAAGGAAAAAAAAAAAAAAAAACCCCAAAAAAACCCAACCAAACAAAAAAAAACAACCAAACAAAAAAACCACACAATTAAAATAAATTGAGCATCAGTAAGGAAGGAGAGTTTGCAGACACATCAAAAGAGACAAAGTATTATTAATCCAGATATCCTCACAAGAAAAAATAAGAGTGTATAGACAATATTTTGCAGGAGGCAGGAATGGTATATGTTGATGCCAAACACTGAAAGGAATCCTGCCTACCTGTCTGGCCAAACTTCATTACCATGTTATTCTCTAGTCTTATAACTTTAAATTCTATTACCATCTACATATAAATATATTTTTCTAGGCCTCTCTGATACCGACTTTTTGCATATTATCTGTAAATGAAATCTCTTTGACTTTTTTCTTTTTTTTTCAAAACCAGCTTCAAAACAACAAACTTCTGAGACATGCATATCACACAGAGTATAACAAATTGATTAAATTGCCTTCTTCTCAGTCTATATCAAAGCACAAATACTAAGCATATATGACAATTATTTTTAATCTTTACTGATGTTTGATATCTGGTTGTTCACCATGAGGAGAGGTGTCCCCATTTGCCTTATTGTTCCCTGTCCTACTTGTTGAAGGTGAAGCAATCAATACCACTATTTTTTTCATTATCAACAATAGCTTGTACCCTACACCTCAGTGTTCCTAAGTTTGTGTATCAATAATTCCTCCCACACATATAGAGTTTGGGAATAATTGAAGGGACCATCCAAAGGCTTGTCTTTAAAATTTTCTTGCACCTTGCTAAAGTTCCTACAGTGTATTTTTAGACAGACATTGCAATTAAGTCTATTCATGATCATCTTCCAGTACTAGCAGTGCCATCGTTTCCTTCCTCAAAGGCTCCCACTGCCCCCTTGAAGACTGACAATCCTTCAGATCCAGGGGCCAAAATGTTCCTGCAAGTCTTCCTTAACCAGCTTCAGTCTGAATATGCCACGCTGGTAAATCCTGGTGAAATGAGCAAGATATCCCATTTCCGTCTGGCTGCAGAGGGTAAGCAGTGCTTCCAGGAGCAGCTGCCAGATGGTCTGTGATGAAGCAGCCCCTAGACTAACTTGGAACTCAGGAGCAGCCATCAGAAGGAGCAGCAGAGGAGGGAAGTCTCAGCCAGTGCACCCCCTTTCACAGCCTGCACTGTGCTGCTTCTGCCCATGCTGGAGTCATTCATTCACATTGCTCTCCAGCCTCTAGGAAGTCGTCCTAAGTTTCTGAAGTCCAATGTTTTTTTCTTCTGTTTTTCTGGGGGTTCACTGGCAGAACTAGATGCAGAACTAGATGCAGAACTAGATGCAGAACTAAAGGGGCCTGTCTCCTCTGCTCAGAAAAAATATCCATGCCTTCTTCAAAGACTTCCCTAGTGCCACCATGCCAGAAAAAGACATGGAATGCTCAATCTTCTTGAATTCTTGTTTCTCATCCAGTTTTTCTCCCCTCCCATAGTTTCAGCCAGTTTCTTTTCCCTCCCATAGTTTCATAGATTTTCTCTCTGCTTCCAGTTTCCTGTAATAAACCAGTAATAACAGGATTATTTTCTAACTGCAAGTACATGGTTAATTATAGGAAACAAGGAGATTTACTTTGCAAGCCATAGGAAATCAGTAAGTAGCTATGGCTTTCAGCACAGGGACTGATCTCTCCTTTCGACAAAGAAATAGCAAGAATAAGTAGGGAGCATCATTAAGTTCAATCACCACAAAAGCCCCATAAGGCAAATGAACAGCATGTAGGAAGAGCATATATAGTCTCTATAAGTTTACAGGAGGCAGAACACCTCTGTGTGCTCTCTGCCCCATGTTTGAGAGTACGCCCTATTTGACCAGCAGTGGGTATAAAGTTGCTTAACCATTTGGTTTAGTTTGGCTTGCTATCCTGTCGTGTCACTTAGTGATGGGATGTGCTTGGTGTGGTCTGAATGCAACAGAGGAACTAGAGCTAAGCCGAGACCTCTAATTTTTTTCCTGAGCCTCCTCAGCTGTGTGAAACTTCCCTACTAAAACTCAGAAATGATGCCCACATCTCCCTAGACCTTGACAGCTTCTCTTTATTTTACTTTTAAACTCGTTAAGGCAGATGGGACTAAGGTCCTTGTCAAGATAAAATCTGTTAACTGGGGTCATTCTATCACTGCTTTATTGTCTTGAGTACCCACTAACCTTCAAGCAGCTTCACAAATGTGTCCTGCTTCATAGATATTGAAACTTAACCAGTGAGTCTTCAGTGATACAGATGGGCAAGACAAAAAATTATATTACTTCTTTTTTTCTCTCTCTCCAGATTCATAATAGTGAAACCGAGACAAGAATTTAAGTCAGTGAAGTCACTTCATTTTTATATTTTTCTAATGCAGGAACTCTTCATCAGGCCAAGAGAAATAGATTGTTGATGTACTTACGAGTGCGCTGCACACAAAGTGTATTCTGGTATCATCTTTCAGATTCACCAAAGAACATTTGTCATCACTTATGATGAAATTAAATTGTGGTTGCATCGAAGGCATTGGTTGAGGAATAAAAATGTAGAAATTCATGCAGAAAATACTAGTATCAACATTAGCATGCTGAAGAATGCAGTGATGCAGAGGCTTTGTACAGACAGAAATACAATATAATCTCTGCAGACAACTCTTACTGTCCCCATGCAAATTAAAGGGAGATCAGAGGATTTTATGGTGTGGAAGTAACAGTAAAATAAGGGTAGTGTTATAAGTCTAAATCCAAAATGAAATTTGGGAAAAGTTCGGTACTAGTAAATTTAAATGTTTTACTTCATAAAATTAAATTATTCCGATTTTGGAAAATATTTAGGTTTTGTTATCAGTAAGGAAAAACAAGACTCAAAATGGAAATGTGCTCAATTCCTCTCTGATTTCCAATTCTTGGTCAAGCTGCACTATTAAAATTTTGGCCAATCAACAAGTATCTCTTCTCCCCTCCCTTTCTGGCCTCCTTTTCCCCCAAACCAGTAATTATGCTGTCAGTTGCCTCCCATTTCTTTCCTAGGTATTTTCTCAAGGCTTGTCCACAGTACAGAAATTTATGATACAAAGAGCTGTGCTGGGCTTCTAAGGATGCTTGTAAAACACTTCACATCCATACGCCAAAGTGCTCCAAGTGGTTTGTATTTCTGCCAAAAAACACTTGGACTTTTCTTGTGTTCAGCAAGGGCTAAACTTGGCCTGAGGCCAGTAGGGACAGCACTAAAGGAGATAGGATGCAGCACTCATGCTGCAGCCCTACAGAGGCACTCTGTACATTCCCAGAATCCGACCCCTGTCAGAGCTACACTGGGAACTGGGAGATGGCTGCCCAAAGGGCTCTGCAGCTGAAAAGCCTTGGGGATGTAAGCAGAAATGCTCCTATTCAGAACAGCAGTTGGCAGGGTACCTCTGGATATTACAAATAGTTAGCATTTAAACCAAGGAACTGAGATAAGCTTAATAAGAACCCTCCTAATTATCAGGGTATTAGTAAGGAAGTGAGAAAATGACACAAGTAATAGAAGGGATTGCTGCTGCTCACCCCCTGCCCTGCCTGTCATCCTCAGCCATGCATGCAGTGCTCTCCCTACTCTCTTTTCAGTCAGCATCTAGAGAAGCAACATGAAGAAAAGAGGGAGGAGGGGGGAAACTCACATTCAAAATAGTAGCAAAGAGCTCTTCTGCAAAGTGTGTCTGGAGGTACAAAAGATAGAGCTGGCAGCTTACACTGCTTTACTGAAATAATGAGAGTAGAGTTGTACAAGCAGCTACCTAAAATGGGCATTATTAGTTTTCTTTATTAGGGACTGAGTGGGAAAGCAAGGACAAGCAGCACTTCCTTGTGCTTTGTTCTTGTCACTTGACAGCTTTTTTTATCCTTGAGATATTGTCCCAGGGGGCAAGGAGTACACATGGCTCCAAGTCACTCCAGGATTGGGAGAAGAGGGTGAATCTGAGCATATCAAGGGGCATGTGTCTGCAGAAAATTTAACTGTTTAAAATAATCTAGAATAATTTTTCCAAGAAGGTAAGATTTAATTGTAGAGAAGAATTTAAACTAAAATTAGAAGGGATTTTAAGCGTCATTACTTAATTCCCCACATAACACAGGACAGGGAATCCTGATTTAACCTAATGATGAGCAGACTGACCAGATTTTCAAAGTGAAATAATGGGATTCCTGTGGGGGAAGGAGCTGTGTTCAGTCACAGAGATTTGGAGTGAAAAGCAGTGCAAAAAAGGAAAAGACAGCCAGCTTCCCTCCTCCCATACTGTACCTTTCCTCTACCTTTGCTCTACCTTTCCTCTACTCCATTTGTGAGTAGCACAAATTCCTCACTGGACAAGCCCCATGACAGCAAGTAGCAAACAGTAATGTTGATGAGGACAGGCAGCAATGCTGGGTTTGTTGTGCTGATGAGATTAACTGGAGGAGAGGCAGAGCTGAGCAAGGATCCAGTTTGCCCATCCAAGAACTCCCTGTCCAAGAGCTGGTGGCTGCATTGTGAGGGGGACAAGATACACTGGTCAATACCCTCACATTCACACATACCCACAGTGTTCTCACACAGAGTCAGACCCACATCCTCACTGTGTTGTGCAGGTCACTCCCCTATAAAAGCCTAATTTCACTGTCTAATGGATTAATCATATTCTTTTAGTGATAACTATCAGAAAGTCTCCATCCTGTGTGTGCTAACATCTCATGTCAATCTCAACCACCTTGAGATTTTTCAAAAAGCAAAACTGTTGGGTTTTGTCCAGCCCTCTGACTCAGCATCCTTGCCTGAGGGCACAGGACATCTTCACCTTAACAGCAACTGGGGCATAGTGAGGGGCTCTTCAGCTCTTTGTTCTTTCATTTTAACCAAGGCCTGCTGACCTAGCTGGTTGTCTGTTAGCTTAATGAATCATCCTTCAAAGGAAACTTTCTTATTTCTGTTCCCTGTGCTCTCTTTCTCAGATGAGCCTCTCCTCCCAGGCTCTCAATTACCATAGACATTCTCATTTTCTCCAAAATCACTGCCCCTTGTTCTGCCCAGGAGACACCTGTCAAAGTCCTGGACTGGTGGTGGTAAATACCTCCATATGCTTTACAGACCTTATACTATTCTGTCACTTGAGTTGTCGCATAGGATATTTGTATATGTTGGATGATAAGCTTTTCCCAAGCAGGAATGAAATTTTTATGTGTTTTTTCCTCCTCTAGAATCCATCTTTTGCACATAAACAATGAAGATACTGAAGCCTCTACACTGAACTGGGGCGATTTAATATCTAAAAAGAAAAGGGCCAGGCTTGAAATAAGGCTTTCAGTTTCTACAACAGATGTAAAACACATGGGGGACTGATGGGACAAGCTGGAAATATGTTATGATAGTGAGCTCACAAGTAGGTAGCACCTCTGAGACTCATTTGTTATACAGTAACACACTAATGCCATCCTAGAAAAATACTACTGGGGTATTTAAAAATGTACTTAGACACTACATTTTGCTGGGTTTTTTGCCTCCTGTTCATAAAATCCAAATCTTGCTGCTCTGTTCCCCACTAACACAGTATTTGGTCACTTATTCTTGCTCAGGCAAACACTAACAATAAAAATAATACTAATACTAATACTAATACNCCTGTTCATAAAATCCAAATCTTGCTGCTCTGTTCCCCACTAACACAGTATTTGGTCACTTTTTCTTGCTCAGGCAAACACTAACAATAAAAATAATACCAATACGAATACAAATACGAATACGAATACTAATACTGGTCACAGCAATAACAATAATTACCATTAGATTTACCCCTTCAAGACTTAATTACTGTAACCACACTTTTTCTGGTCTCACTAAGGTCCATGTTACTTCTATTTGCTTACAAGGGTGTTACTGCTGAAATCACACTTGTTTACGCCAGTGGTGTAAAACATTGGTGTTTACACTAGTGCTGTAAACATTCCCGTTTGAATGCATTTGCCTCCTGTTTCTTTGCTACACTGACCCCCAAGTCTGCTGCCCACTGTTTTATCTGACTTCAGTATTTAGCCACCATTTACTCTGAGTATGTTATATCATCTTTGGAAATCCACAGCTCCCATTATTTTCACTGTGCTCGCTGTAATGCTCCAAACACAGACCGGGTCCAGGCAGGGCTCTCTCAGAGACCACCTCTTTCATTTAAATTCTGCTAGAGGTTCTTTTAGGCAAAAACATGGACTTGGCTTGCTCAGCCTGGAGAAGGGAAGGCTCTGGGGAGACCACAGAGAAGCCTTCCAGTACCTGAAGGGGACCAGCAGGAGAGCTGGAGTGGCATATACTGGGCATGTAGTGATAGGACAAGGAGGAATGGCTTCAAACTGAAAGAAGGTAGGTTTAGAATTTTTTTACTGGGAGGTACGTGAGACACGGGAACTGTCCAGAGAAGTTGTGGATGCCCCACGCCTGGGAGTGTTCAAAACCAGGTTGGATGGGACTTTGAGCAACCTGGTCTAGTGGAAAGAGGGTGGAACTGGATGATCTTTATGGTTTCTTGCAACACAAACCATTCTATGATTCTGTGAAAAATGCTGTTCTGCTTCAAGAAGATGAAATGAAAAGCAAAAAGAAAGAAAAGACCAATGTTTTAGCCTGCACCAGATGCTCCCTGACAACAGATAAGACTCACCCAAATAAGCTGCTGATTTCTCCCACACTTTCAAAGGCAAAACGTCTTAATGGAAATGCCAATGAAGACCAAGCCTGTATTATTTCTCATCCAATTCATCACTGTCACAGAATGGTGCCTAATGGATACAGAAGGGGTAAGCAGGAAGAAAGTCTGCATTTTGAATATCACTTGTCTTTATAAAAGTTGAAACATTTGCAGTAAACATTTCTTCATATTTACCTGGAGACCTAGATGAAAGAGAACGAAACATAATCAGGACATAGGACATTTCAATGTTCACAGAATCAAGCAATGTAAGTCTGACCCAGAGATGCAAAAGCATGAGGTCAGGAAAATTAGACCAATCTTTCTGTGATGCACCGTAAAATGTCCAACATTAACAATTTTGCTACACTTCTTGAAATGGAAAAGTTTAGATTCAGAATTCAGACAAAAACACTTTTCTCATTGTGAATAACAAGGATATCAGTGTTAGGATGCCATATGTTCTTACACCAGAAATGCCTCAGAGATTAACATAATTTTCAAAAATTCTTCCTAATAGCCCATTCCCTGAAGACACTCTGAGGGTCACCATGAAGGATGTTGTATTGATATAACTGTCTTTGTAAATGTGTTTGAATCTTTAAGTGTCCCAGGCAAATCCAATATTTGATTAAGAGAGAGATACTCAGTTACTTGCAACATTTACTACTGCCTGAGTAAAACAAAATGCCACAACAATGTTGCTGCAAATACTGGAGGACTGCAGAAATGCCTTCCAAGGACTCAAGAAAGATCAGCAGTCCTCAGAGAAGCTACAGGCATAGGTCTCATTTTACATCTATTTTTCAAAAAAATTCTCCCACTTTTACTGCTGAAATTAGGAAAAAATAAAAAAGGTTGTTTCTTGTAAACTGAAACATTTAATCTGACTTAAAAAGTTATCTTTCAATTTGGTTTGGATGTTCTCATTAACACATTTTGCATTGCTATTTTTTACTTAATTTGTAAAATCAAATACTTAAGACAAAACTGAATAGACATTTACCAAGCATTAAAACATTTTAACCTTCATCAACTAAAATAATAAGTCAAATTCAGTAGAACTTTCTGCAAGGGTTTTGCCATTCTCAAAAATGTATTTTCCAGCAAACACCATTTGACAAGCATTCTCAATTCAACACACCTCCATTGCTGCTTTCTGAGCTAGCATCACTGAGAACACCACTTCACACATTATCAGACATTATGAAACCAGAGATGCCCAAAATATCAAGAGATTTGGTCAGTCTCCCTTACTCTTCAGCTGGCAGCAGAGGGAATCCAGCCATAACGCAGTTGGGATAACAATAGATTTTCAGCAAATTGGGCTGCTGTGCCAAAGCCCTGGAGATCTTCCTGACCGCTGCTGTCACTCCTGCTGCTGAGTGGGTGCCAGTGGGAGGTCAGGGGTGAAGAACACAGCTTGTCCCCTCATCCATCGCAGCAATGAGCCTCCCTCCCCATGGCCACCCTTTGTCCCATCTCTGCCCATCCAGTGACAGGAAAGGACGTTGGCCTGGCCCCACTTTTTCTGCCCTCTGGTAGCATAACTCTGTTTTTGCTATGCAGCTGAGAAGCTGTGAGCTGGCGCTGCGCCAGGTGTGCTGTATTGCTGTGCTTTGGAGGTTTTCACAAGGATGAAAGAAAGCATTTAGGGAGGTTCCAGAAACGATGCTGATGGCTGCCATGCTAATGCTTGTAATGAATTCTAAATTGGTAATGGGACCACTTATGGATAACTAAAGGCTTATTCACTCCCCTGGATATCTGCTTTTTTTCCTTTACTACTCTTTGCTGGATTTAGTGCCACTATTCACTTGGCACTTTCTTTTCTCCATTTTTTTCCAGTTCTTTTACTTTTCCACTGTCATTTCTCATACTGTACTATTCCTCTAAAATTATAAGCTGTCTGGCTCTGCACTTATTCTAGTGGCCTTACTGCAGCAAATCTATGTCCTACTAATCTCTAGGTACCATTGCTAGTTCTCTTTTCCCATATGGGACTTATCACTGAAGTTGCAAGATTTTGAAACAATGCAGTATGGACAATAACATTTCTAGGAGCATAAAATTTCATTTTACTTCTACTGAAAAAAGCAAACTTCATTCATACCACCTAGGGATGGGTGGTTTAACGACAAGTGGTAAAATAATAGGTGATACAATAACAAAGGATTGCATTAATGGGCAGCAATCATAACAGACACAGACCTGTAGTTTCTGGCTGATGCAGTTTTAAATGATGTTAGTGTTGATTGTGGTGTGTCTTTTTGCCTTAGGAGATATGTGTTAAGTATAAAGGTTTGCAGTTTAAATTCTGTGAGGTGCAAGACTCCTCTGGAACATCTATCATGTCAGCAGAACTGCTAAAGTGTAACTCTGGTCAAAAATAAATGACACTATAAAAATTACATCTATCATGTACCCTATTTATTTTCCCTTGGTGATTTCCAGATTAAATCTGCTCAGTTTAAAAATAAAAGAGACTTTTTTTTTAACTGCTTTTTTATCCAACAGTCTATGCAGCCTGTTCAGCTTCTGCCTAAAAAAAAATGAAACTATGTTCCTTCTGTTCTATACATCATTTTCCATCCACTCACAACAAGAAATTCTCCAGCTAAAATGCAGGTTATATTTACACAGATATGAAATGAATCAGAACAAACCATATCTCACCTTTCAGATCAAAGTAAAACCTGGTTTTTTTCCTAACCAGTAAGCCACAAACATGTATAGATGACATGGAGTGATCAGACTTGTCATTTTCTCAACAGCAAACTGAAGAACGTTTCACACTAAATATTCAGCTAACTACATGCTACACATTTATGCCTCTCTCTCCCTATATATACTGACACACATGTATGTGTATGTATGTACACATGTAATACACATGTGTGTATTTCTATACATACATATGTGGATATGCTTTGAAGCATTGTCCTAAACATAGGCTGTAGATGCTATTTTATATCCCTTAAATACCTGTGCTAATACCTCCCTAAAATGTTCTTCCACATTTAGGAAAATTTGGGAAAAGGACAGTACCAGCCTTTACTAGCACCAAATGACTGCAGCCCTGCACTGCTTCGTCTGTGTTGAAAAGCATTAGGATTACTTTTATCATTTCCTACCCCTTTCCTATGTCTCCTATTTACTCACATTTCATTAACTCTCCCTTTTGATATGCTGAATTGTGTCAAACTGTGTATCTTTTCTATGTATAAGAGATAACACAGTTACCTAGTCCTTGTTATTTCTCCATAGAATATGAATAATCATGTTATAAAAGGTGCTATACCACCAAATGGATTTGGCTAGTTAGCAGGTATTTTTTCCCATAGGAAAGGAATATTATTTGAAAAACAAAATAAAACAAAGAAAAAAACTACTATAAAGAATGCTGCACTTAAAATACCAGGATTATGGAGGAAGCAAGAAATGCAGGGGAAAAGATGATATTTCAAGAAAAAATTAACTCTATTTTGTCTTCAGCATTAGTGGCTAGAATGGCAAGCAGATTATCTCATTTCATGAAGGAAGTATAGCCAACAGCAGATGGATCAAAGCAAGGCAAAGGTCATGCAGGTAAACAGAATATACTTTGTGGAGTGTGCTTCACCATGTTTGAGTTCACTTTGGCCAAAAGTACGTGCGAGCAGTTGATCAGTCTGACTCAGTTTTGGAGGAATACTTTACTTGTACCAGATTTCTCCACAACTTTATTTGTGAAATGTCTTTTCTATCAATACTATTTAATGATGTAAATCTGGTGGTGGTTCATCCCTCCATCTCAGCCTAGAGGAAAATGACACATCATCCATTGTCTTCCTGCACATTACTGCAGGAAGTTATGTGGCCAGGAAATTATCAATCCTTAGGAAATAAATAATAATAATAATAATAATAATAATAATAATAATAATAATAATAGTAATAAATCTTAAGCACATGTCCTCAATAATGTAAACTTCCATATGTACATTCGATCTGTTTTTCACTCCTTGTGCTGGGTCACAGTCTGTATTTTACAGACAAGATTTGGGGTGGAGCCAAGATAACTGAAAAATCATGTAAAACTCTCAAATGATGACAAATGGGTGGTAGTATTATTCTTCAGACACAAGGGCAGTTTTATGACAGAGGTAAAGCTTGTCTGTGCAGGAGACACAACTCTCTAGGGGTGTCTGCAGGACTATGAATTAAGCTACCACATGAAACAATGGCCTTTACCAATTTTGCCACTTTCTTCTACAACTGCATGTGATCAATGTTAATAGTTTCATTTAATGTAGTGCTGGAAGGTGAAGGGGAGAACAGGAGCTGAGATAGAATTTAAGCCTCAATTTGTCTATATCAGTGGTTGGCTTACAATATGGTCTTAATGTATTTGTGTCAGTTAATAAATTGCTATAAAACTTTACAATAAAACTGAGTTAACGTTGACAGCATATATCTGAAATCTATACTAAGACATATTCTCACACTGTTAAAAATTAAAACTGTATAGGAAATAGTTTAATCATCATGAAAAAGGTCAAGATTTTATAATCTCTTCCCACACTAAATCAAGAAAAAAATTAAGATCTCAAGAATATTCAGTACAATCCAGCTCAATTTAAACAATTCATTCAACAGTGCAATAAATTTCAACAATGAACTTATTTAAAAGGTTTAATTAACTTAAACATTCAATTAAAAAATTATTGACTCATGAAATGATTGATTCCATTGTTTTATAGACAGAGATTTTTTTTGCAATTTTTAAAATGCCAATTTCTTGTCAAAACAGAATCTTCCACAGGAAGTGGTTCTGCTCGAAAATCATGCTCAAAAAAGACCTCTATGTTTTTCCACCCAAAACCATCATACACAATATAGTCAAAAACAGAGCTTAGAAGTACAATATGCACATAAGTAAAAAATGCTAAACATTATTTCTAAAACCCAAACATCAGCTGTGGACAACAGAGGAACCAAATCATTAATTTCTGGTCTACGATATCCAGTGAAATCATGCAATAACCCCAGGTCATGACTGAGGCATTCATCTGGATCTTCCCCTTTGGTGGAATATTTATTTCTGCATATCGCTGACACATGCTCTCTTCTGCCATAAATACTCTCTCATAGTTCTTCTCAGCACACTCTGTTTAAATGCACACCTACACTGCCACACTTCCTTATCCTGTGCTTCTTACCTCTGCTATTGTTTGAACTATCAATAAAAACACAGAGCTGAAACTTGCTTTCATAAGAAGCTGGTGCTTTTTCCTAGTGAAAAAAAGAGTTTTTCTCTTTCAAAATGGCTGCTGCTTCCCTCTGCCTCCAGCAACACTGATGCTAAGACATGTATAAAGACAGAGGCTTCCTGCCCTGAAAGAGGAAAGGGTTTTTGGAATGATGTTCGTAAGAAGGAATTAGATGTTGAAATGTGTATCTGCTAGGATAAGTATAGTCATAGATTTATCCTGGCTGTACTCCAAGCTAGGAAGTTGTGCGTGTGCTTTGGCTTGGCAGTCAGAGAGGCAAATTAGAAGAGTGTTAATACACTCTGCTTTTCAGCTTTCTGCTCCAGGTACAGCTCTAGACCAGGCTGACTCATATTTGGGGAATTCAGAAAGAAAGATGGAAGAATAGTAGGAATATCTGGTACAGTTGACCCTCAGCTGTGAACAAAACGACATTAAGAAATAAGTTCCAGAATTAAAAAAGCCCCTGATCTGGTAGGAAATTTATGGCAAACCTCACTGTAATGCACTTATTCATAAGTAGCAGCATATTAACATTCATAAGTAGTATCACGTTAATATTCATAAATAGCATCATGTCATCTTAAAGTAATTAAAGGAATTTAAGTGGTGAAATTCTTAGAGTTTTAACATGTTAGCTGTTAGACAACTTAATGATAGCAAGAATTGTGGCCCAGCTTTGATTGTCGAGTTGTGAGATAGTGAAAATCTCACTGCACGTGCAAGTGGGAACATTGGTGGAACGTGACTTCAGAGATGACAAACAGCAGCCTCAGAGTGACCAGTCCTCTTAATAACCTCCAAGGTAACCCCACAGGGACCCATACATCTAACTTACCTGGGTGGCCCTTAGCTTGATCATCCTCTCCTCTTCCAGTCCTTACTATGAGACATGGAGATCTGGGAGTCCTTATATCACTACTCCTCCCCTATTCCTTGCACATCCTCTTTATCTCTGCTACATTAGCTTCCATGGACATAGAGAATAACGAGCAACTCTTCACATATTTGAAGTCTGTAATCATGACCTTTCCCTGTCTCTTTTCCTTATGGAAAATATCTCATGATACATCCTTGCCTGGAACTTGCAGGTGTTTCAAATTCTTGATTACATTCATTCTTCTGGTTTTACTCCTAGAACTGAACTCAGTCCACCATCTAATACCCTAGTTTCATTAAAAATACTGCAGTTTTCCTGCATACCAAGTATGAACAGCAAGATTTCAATCCCCCCGCCTTTTTTTTTTTCTTCCTTTTCTTCCTTTCCATACATTTAGATTTCATGGTGTTTAAAAGAAAAAGGACTAATTCTGTGCAATGGAACTCCATATACAACCTTCCCTGATTTAAAACTCAGGCTTGGGTTCTCTAGGAGTGATGTTCTCCTGTGTTGTTGCTAGCTGGGATGTTTAGCCTACTTCCTACTTCCAGGATGAAGAGGCAGCCAAAGGTACATCCACTACCTGGATGAAACAGTATGATGAGCAGCTGTAAGCATTGCTCAGTTTAATCCTCAACCTAAGGCTGTCACTATATCACTGCAGCTACACCTAGCTAAATAAAGCACATTGCAGAAGTTTAGTTTATTTTTCCCAGACCAGAACTGTGTGCAAGTTGGTTTACCAAGCATTGAAAGTAAAGACTAAGAGGTTGTTAAGAGGAAATGCCTAACCTTTTATCTTTTTCCTGCTTTTCTGTGTTTTGTGAATGCATGAATGAATGAATGAATGAATGAATGAATGAATGAATGAATGACTAAAATTTAATAATTTTTACTGAGTGTGCTGATCATAGGGTCTTTGACAGGGAAGATTTTGTTTTTGCTGGTTATAACTGGGTCCATAATGCCAACACAGCTGAGAAAACAGAGCTATGGGACTCCAAGGCTTTATCTTCTGTGATGGGTGAGGGAAAACAAGGGTGTCACTTAATGGATATCCTAGCAGGATCTAAAGCACAGTTTGTCATGCAACCATACCAACATGCTTGGATTTTCTGTGCCAGACACTTAAAAGAAACCTGGGCTAGTTTGTACATAATCCATAAATATCAGATTTCGCAGGAAATGCATAAACACCTTTCTGAGAGCTACCTGCCAGTGTGGTTTTGAATAATACAAATAACTCAGGTTAAGCACATCAGATGCAAAGACCTTCATGGTAGAGAGATAATGGTGTGATATGAGAGCAGTCTCAGTGCTGATTCAGAGCTGTATGCAGTATGCAGCATCACTGGGTAGTCCACAGAAGCAGATTAGCTGGTAGAGGCACCGTGCTTCCTTCTCTGGATAATACATACAACTGGGACTGTCTAATGCAAGAAATGGAGCCCTTCCATCCCTTCAGCAGTCTTCCCTGAAGAGAAGTACCTCTTATGAGAGATTGTACCTCTTATGTTTCCCACTGAGAACAGATTACCTCCTCCAGTCCCCTTCCTTCATGTAATATCAGAACTTTTCAGGGCATGTCAACATATAAGTGCATCATTAGAAAGAAAAAGAAGATAGATAGAAAAAGTTAGTATGCACACCTACCTGATCTCCAAACACTAACAATTTTCCTTTTGCAGTTTTCTTTTCCCAGACAAATACAAAATTCCATTTTTACAGTTGCTTCTGTGGGTGGAAGGATGCAAAAACATGAGTAAAGCTGGATTTCTAGCAAATCTTCTTGAGACTGAGTGTACTTTAATCTCTTTTAGGAGTTAGAAATTGTCTTAAATTTTACTTTGTTGTTGAGCAATTCATGTTTTCTTCAGTACAAGATGAAGTGATGGTAAAGTCTAGAAGCAAAAGCAATGTACAGAAAAAATAGTCTTTAGAGCTGAGTTTCACAGCCTCAGCCATCTTGAGGGATGCTGTTTTATTTGTCTTTTTAATATATTAAATCTTAAAGGGTTATTATTTCTAGTAACACTATAAACATGACAATTTCTCTGTACTGCAGTTTTATTAGTGGAAAATGGTTTTGGCAATGGTTGAACAGCATGTGACTGGACAGCCAGTAAAGAGAAGTCTATGATACATTGGCAGCAGCCAGAACAGCAAAATGGCCACTGAGGCATCAATGATAAAAAACTCTCTTAGCAAATAAATCTTTCAGGAATCAATTATCATTAAGATCAGATATTAAAAAATCAACAATTCAAGAAAAATGTCTGGATTTGATATTTTTAAAAGGAAATCTTAGCTCCGATTAGAAATAATTTCTGTATTGAAAAACATGACTTGTGAAATTTGAAGAGAGAGGACTTCTTCTGATCACATTATGGACCACATAAGAGTATAGTGGAAGTAGAAAGGAGAATAATTTTGCTGTTCATCCTGCCTCAAGTTTAGAAGGAAAGTGTCTATTTTTGATCCAGTTGTTTGCTGTTTACAACTAATATTTTTTATAAAGTTGTACTGCATAACAGAAAACTAGAAGACGTGAGAATGTGCACTTGTACAGAGGCAATATTGGCTTATTTTTTTAAGACAAATCCTGTGACTTAATTACCTTTACAACTTTACAAAGTATCCCAAATTGTCAGAAGTTTCTAGACTCTACATCTCTCCTTCAGACCATGCTTTCCACACCATGGCTCCAGCTTAAACATTTACATTTGCTGCATCTATGCCAAATCCCTGACAAGTCTGGTGATGAGATGGGAAGAATGATTCAAAGGGATACTTCAGTGTTTTGAAGGTGCTAGTATTTACTGTTAGCTTCTCAATTAGAAAAACATATTTCAGTCAAATCGAGAAAACTAACTTAATTATTTTGTCATTATAAAAGTTCTTTCTCCTCTATGATGGAAACGTGTCCTCTAGTCCAGCCTTGTGAACAAAGGGAAATAGGAATTTTAAAATATTTCACACTTGCATTAAATGGCAGGTATGTAGAGTGAAGATGGAAGAGGTACTGAAGATCTAACAGGCTCACATGTAACTTAAAGAGATGAGATTAAAGTGGCCTATTTAACATAAGTTTTACAACAAAGTAATACAAAATTGTAGCAGAAGTTGACAAGATTCTTTATGGGTGTTCTTCTGTATTTATTCACTTAGCCATCAAAGGCTTTTTATATGGATTTATATGTAAGTTATTTTTTAAATAAAAGTTTCTGTGGCAGTTCCAAGTTGTCTGTTTTTATTTAAACCTCATCAGAGTGTTCCAAAAATAACTGTAATGTAAGTACTTATCAGAACTCCAACAACCTAAGTCAAAGTTTATTTCAAGTACTATGTAATAGTGTACTGCTGGAAAGTCCTGTATTAAGTTTTATTATTACTCAAACTTTTCTAAAGTTTGGGATTTATGAAATTTAAGAATACACAGGACAGTATCTACTCAATTTACAGAGCCTCCTTTTCTTGGTTGTCTTAACAGGTTCATTCAACTATAACATCTCCTGTAGTATCAGTCTTAACAGGTCAAATCTTATGAGGCCAGAGATACTCTTGAAAATAGAATCAACACAGTCCCTGTTCACCATCCTTCTTGAAGATGAAGAATAACATCCTACTTTCACTCCCCCTGTGCAGTATAAAGCTTCTTCTTTGTTTACACAGTGCTCAGAACAAAAAGGCCCTAAACGCAGCAGGAGCCTGGTAAGCAGTGTCAGTAATAAAGGCATGTCAAAAGGCATTTTGGAAAGTTCATTATTAAGCTGCACTTATGTTCCACCTTCCATGGAAATTTTGTATAGTCTTTTATAACTTTTGAATACAAAGAAGAGCGGGAGGAGGGGAAATCAGCCCACAATTTTGTTTGTTTTTTTATCTAATGCTGAGTTATTTTGGTTTAAGTACCTTGACATTTATGAATGGCATTATGATTGGCATTACTAATACAGTGTAGGAAATAGAGAAAGATGGAGAAAAAACTGTGCAGGGAAGAAAATAATTGATGAGAGAGAGTGAACATAGAACAGTTAAAGAACATGAGCTTTTTTTTCTATTAATTTGTGACCAATTTTTAGACTTGGATTAGACTGAAGAACTAATTTTGCTATGAACACATAGATACGCAGACAGCATAAAGTGAGACGATGGCTTCTTTCCTTGAAGTACGCTCAGACTAAATAAAGTTCAGTTTGGTAACACTAGAACAGTACAAGGAAGCTTATACTTTTCCCTTGAAGAATTAAGCAGATCAAAAAAAGCCTCCAGGATGCCTGAAGAGACCCCAAGTCTAGGTACTAAAAGCAAAACGTCCATTAATGTTTTCATTTCTATTTCTTGACCTAAGAGGCAAAATTGGAGGAAAGGCTGGAGGCTAGAACGTTACGGCTCTTTCAGATTTAAAGCATCTACAACAAGAAGATACCATCTTTGTAAATGCAAAAAAAAAAAAAAAAAAGATAGGTTTTTCCCTTGTTTCTTTTTTTAACCTGTTAATGAAAAGGTGTCCCAGTTTGAAACAAATATGGGAGGAAACTGATTTTTTTTTTCCCTTGGAATGAGATCACAGATTTTCATCACTGCGAACTATTCTTTGAATGTGAATAAGACCTCTTGAAAAAATCCCAACATTTTAGCTAAGCAGCTTGTTCAGTTTTGGTCCACACCTTACTTATAACACTACTTAACCTTGGTTTTAATGCAAAGCTAGAATATATTGCCTACTTTTATCAAAAGCCAAAAATAACACAGCACTCTGTATTTTTCTGTGCAAATATTGTTAAAGCTGGGGGAAGAAGGGAAATAAAACTGACCTGAGCAGAATGAAAAATTGTGCTGCAATTAAAAAGACTCTGCTGTGGTAGAGAGAGAAAATAAGAAAAGGAAAAGTACAGCGGCATGTAAGAAATAAACAGCAATTAGTGAATGAGACTATTGCTGCTTAAAATTGGTATTTAAAACTTGGAAGAAGATCAAGCAACTTTCTTGTAGCATTCCTATATTAACATGTACAATGAAACTTCATATCAGCAAATTGCAGCATAAAGACGTTAACGTGTTATGCTACCATAAAATAGCGTGAAAAAGTCTTAGAGGGGAAAAGAAAGGAATCTGGGGGAGAAAGGTTTCTGCAGTTACACAAAATTATTTATTTTGTCTCATGTGTATTTGGCAATGAAGATTTAAAATTTAACAATGACAAGGACTGTTAGTTTTGCAGCTAATGTTCTAAACAGAGGTACTTATATTACTTAGGTTTCTTCTTATTAATGTAAGAAATCTGTTATTACATAGAAAGAGACAGACAAATCCTGTAGGATAACAATGTTTGCTTAAAAAGTGTATTTCTGGTATAACAAGAATGCTCCTCTAAGTGTACTTTATTGACTTTTAAAATGTTAAAAGTGTTCTCTGTTTCAGAGGTTGAAGTGATATTAATATTAATCTAAAACCTTCCTAATATTTCTTTTGCTTAAAACAACAAAAGTTGGAAGAGTTCAGTTACTGTAATGCATAATAATACACCTGTCCCCAAAATGTCTTTCAAAAATGTTATTCTTTGAGCTGGCCAAGCCCCCACTCTCTCTGGAAATTGTTTCAAACCCCATCCTATGTGAAGGCCTACTTTAGCTGACATTTATGTGATTTCCTTCATGGACATTGTAGGGAGGTCACAGACCAAAATCCAAGTGTTTGTTTTTCATTCCTAATAGCAGAAAGATTTTAAACATGAAGCAATCACTCTCTTCTTCAAGAAAGGTAATTTATCTCTTCCCTCAGCACAGTCAGATCCTGGAGACTTGCCACTTCAATTCTCTGAGATTTTATAACCCACACTACAATATTCAAATAAAATTTTATTGTATTGTGAAAAGGGGAGGGAAGAAGAAAAACTGTGTTAGCACTGATTGAAGTTGAAACTTCAATCTGTGAAGGTCAGGGAATTCAAAATAGCTTCTTATCTTTATCCAGCTTCAGTGTGTGAACATGTAAAAGTTTCTTTTCAGACAGCTGTGTGTTCATGGAACAAAATATAATTTTAAAAAGTTTGAAAATAAACTAATTTCAAGGTGATTAGGATCTCACTTTCAAAAAAAATGTGTAAAATGTGATTGACTTTTCCTTATAGATCAGTATGGTAAAGCTGTGTGTTCCTTGCCCATGTTGTTTGACAGGGAAAATTGGTGCTGCCCAAAATAACTGACTCAAGAAAACTTAAACTTGTTACCAAAGATAACAACAGAACAATTTCCAGTAAAGCCCGTAGAAGCCGAGATTGTGAAATCCAGACAACTTATTTAAAATGCATCCGTTTCAATTGTCAGCCATCAATTTGAAAGGTAGCTAAACTGTCTATTAAAGTATCAAAGCAAATCAAATGTCTACTGTCTTAGCATTTCCTGTGTTTTCCCTAAAATTAAACTTCTGTATATTCTTTAAAGACAACAGTAATCATGTCATTGCTTTTGGACAAAATGTCCAAAGCTGAGCATGCTTTTAAAATTAATCCTATTATTCTGTCAGACATCTCACTCCTTTCATCAGTAGAAAAAATAGCCTCCCGTAGAGAGTCAAATCTTTTTTTTATCATTTCAGTGCTCGCTACAATTAAATTTGTTATTTTAAAGAACTTACCCTCTTACTGAAGAGAGCTGAAGAAAAAAAGTCTTCAGTTAAAAGGATTGTTAGTCTTTTATGAAAATTGCCTCATGTTGTGCCTTTTCAATTTTATTTTTTTTTGTGAATACAGTATGTAATTCATACACACACATATGAGTGGCTGGATAACTGAATAATAAATATTAGACTTTATTTTCTGTTGTAAACAAATTGATTGCCTATAGCAACATGTCGCTTCTAGACTGATTAAGAAAAAAATAACTACAGGAATTTTAACACAAGAACTTGAACACCAGCCAGCTGTCCAAGTTTAATCACCTTGGCTGCATTTGTTTAATAACAAATTGTAGGAGAGAGTTCTTCATGCAACATTTGCTCAGAATGTAAGAGATACTTTCAATGGAGTTGAATGTAAATTAGGCTGAATTTAAGGAATTAGGATAATTCCTGGCCATAGAGGATTTAGGCAAGTCAAGAAGCATCTAAAGGATAACTAAAGTGCAGTACAGTAGAGGGCACGTTGCTCACTCCGTGCAGTAGGGGCCAGAGAAATGGCAGATTCTCAGGTCGTGACAAATTTAAGGAATTTAATAGAAGTCCATGGACCTACTCCTAGAAGTAAATATTACTTGAGCTTCACCAAGGAGATGCAGGGTTCAAATGTGACCATTTAATATATACTCAAAATATTCACCTCTCCTTTTTTCTGATGACCTGTGGATTTTATTAGCCAGTTCATCCTAACAGTAGGCTTCCTCTGTGAGTCAAAGAAACCTCCATCTCAGTGCCTAATTTCCAGGGGATTTTAAATTTCTGATTTTTTTTCTCTATACAGTGACTGATTTAACATGTAGGGAAACTTAAAGCTTTTATAATAGATTATTACCAATTGAAAAACTTTGGTCATTAAGGTAACAATGTAATGGAGGTGCAGATTCCGTTATCCAAGCCTCTGAGACCTTCCCAGCTTAGAGGTTATTAATTTTTGTGGTGATTATAGTTCCATGTTTGAACTGTTCGCAAGACACTTAGATATTGCTTAATGCCTTTAGTATAACACAAATAATTTTTTTTTTTTTTTGCTTTTTGGGTATTTATTTTAAGATTTATTTGCTCTGTAAGGACTAAGGAGATATCTTTATCTCTTTTCCATGCACTTCACCAACAAAGAATAGCAGAACTGATTGCTATGCAGTTGAAGATCTATAAAATTATTATGGTTGTGTAGATAGGTGACTGTATTGGCTGAGTTCTATTTCTGATTCTTCCATCCAACACAAACAGAGAGTAAATGGGTTTGGTTTCTTTTTTTTTTATTTTTTAAGTGAGCTCTCTTTTTTTGGAGGGGGAGGAGGGGGGAGAAATGTTTAGTTTTGGTCTTTTTTTGTTTTATTTTGGATTTAGATGAATCATTACCTGGGTGGAGTGCCTCATGGTAACAGTATTACTATTTAATTTCTGTTTGGTTTGAAACAAACAAAACCCTTCATTGATATCATATTCAATATTTTGCATTAGGTGTTTTCTTCAGACCCAGCATGACATCAAGAAAATGAATGTTGTCCTTCAGTTGATACTGGCAATATTTAAATTTTTTGCTAGTACTGTACAAAGCATTCTTAAAATGTATTGGCACCATACTCCATCATGACTTCATATAGCTAGGATAATGTACATTATTTTGCACTAAACACTGACATAATTCTAGTCAATGGGATTTTGCCTTGTAACAGTACTTAATTGGTGTAAAACCATGCTGACTCAAACTGCTTAAATGATCTCACTAAGTGGCATTGAGGTTAATTTTAATCCTGATTCTGTACTTCTGTGGTTTATGGGGCTGTGCCCAGTTTTTAGAAAAGAATGAGCCAGGGGAGAGCCACAGCAGCCAATAAAATAAACTTTCTCAGTACTATAAAAATACTTCCTGGTACAGGTTTTAGCAAACTATAGTGAATAAAAATAATCTGAAGAAATGTTTCACATACACCTTTCTGAGGTCGCACCTGTAATTAACCATACCCAACGTGGTCAATTAAAAACCGTAAATCAGTTTCAGCACAGCAATTTAGCAATATCAAACCCAAGTGGGTCTGTGTCACTTTAGGCACCAGCTTAGAGTAGTCTCACTGTAATGAGACTATTTTAATGTTAATTATTTTTTTCAAATGCGCCACTCTGTAGTCTGAGAAAATGTACCATGGAATGATGTTCCACTACATACCTCTGTCCTACATGTTTGGGTTGTTGTGGTTTTTTTCTCAGTGCAGGATAGTCCCTGAAAAAAAGAATTTCAAACTTTGACTCAGACTTACGCTCTCCTTGTTTTTTTGATATCCATTACTTTTGCCATTTCAGTTTTTGAATTGCTTTCAGGACACTTGACAAAATCTTGAATAATGCTGTGAATATAAATCGTATTTATACAAATAGGCTGTGCCTTTGCAACAGGAATTTTATAGCAGATGGATACCACTTGCAGTATTGTGTACCTTCAGATGTCATGGTCATCTGACTCATGGAAGAGGAGCAACAGGCTCCCTACGAATTGCATTGTATAGTTGCATTCCTGATTCCAGTAGGACTCATAGAGGAAAGTATATGACTAACCTTTAAAAGGTTTCAAGCCTTCATCTTTCAAAATCTTCATTTACAGGACAAAATATTTTTTCATGTTGCCACAGGGCCTCATCAGTTATTAAGGAAGGTCCCCTAATATTAATGTGGAAACATCAACATTGCCAGGAACTGTGGTTCATCTTCAACAGTGTTCAAAGGAAAATCTGTTCTCTGGATAATCTAGATATTAATGTTGGTGAAAATTCACAACTCACTAGGGAATATCTGATTTATTTTCAGTTCCCCAGCATATGGTGCTTTCTCTGTGTTCCACAGACAGCAAAAAATAATAGTTTGGCTTAATTTTTCTTAGTTTAAAATTGGAAAATGCTTTTGGCCCACTTATGGTTAAATGCTGAATTTTTCCCAGGGATGTATGGAAAGGCCTGTTTTATTCAGAGGGAAGGAAAGAAGGATTAAGTGATTGCTGTGGGAAGGTCCTATAGCCAATGCTTGAAAAGGTGCTCCCCACAGCGACAACAGCAAAGCTTGGGGCCATCCTCCCCAGCCTTTTGCTGAAGATTTCCATTGGCATCATTTTCCCACTCATTTTCTTTATTTTGACCCCTTCCTGACTCTTTTTATCCAGTTTGATCACTTGGTCCTAGCATAAGAAGCTATTTGCTTCTCAGTTATCTCTTTATGGCTCTCTTAGAGCTAATATAATAATCCCCCAAACAGATCTTTTCTTCTTTCCTTTCCTGTAGAGATGTCTGCTTCTCAATGGAGAAAAGGTACTCCCTTTCTGCAAGCAGCAGCATGAAAGAAACATCCCAGGAACCTGGAGACTCCTCTCCATAATATCAGTGCCAACAACATAAAACAACCCTCTTCCCCTTTCCCACCTCCCCCACAGTTTTTGGGGAGACATTCCCGGATACTCTTCTACCTTAGTCTTTTGTTTGACATCCCTTGAGAGGCTGAACTATGTTTGAAATTATTTTCTTCCTAAAGCTTCTGTGACAGCAGCTGGTTGTTCAACCCAGAATGTGTTAGACTGAGGACTAGGCAAAAGATAAAACCTAAAAAACAGCTCTCAATTTGAGGGTTGCTACTACCCTTAAAGCTGGTTTTTACATCTGAGGATGTTACCCAAAGACAAGACTTTCCTGAGATACAGAAGCATCTTACTCAAAACAGACAATGGATAAACTGGAAAGATGAACAAGAGTGGTCTTCATCATGATCTTTTCCTCACCTTACTCTCAACCATAGTTGCACTCTAGCTGCTGGAAGAGTAAAGGGAAATACCAAGTATCTGAACAAGCACAGGAGAGCTTTTCTTCCTTGGAGTCTGTGTCCTTAATTTTGAGTTCTTTTTTATTATACCTGCAAATAATTATCAAATACACTGCAAAATTAATAGCATTTTGTAATAGCCGTTTAAGGCCAAGCAGTTTTCAATATCCTACAATGTGTCTGAATTTTCTCTGTAATGTGATTTTGGCTGTTATGGAGCAGATCACCCTGAGTGCCACCATACAGCACATACAGGACAACCAGGAGATCAGGCCCAGCCTGCCTGAGTTCATGAAAGCCAGGTGCTCCTTGACTGGCCTGATCTCCTGTTATGACAGAGTGACCCACTTAGTGGGTGAGTGGAAGGCTGTCCACGTTATCTACCTTGACTTTAGAAAAGCCTCTGACACCCATTACCACAGCATTCTCCTGGAGAAACTGGCTGCTCATGGCTTGGATGGGTGCAGGGTTCACTGGGTAAAAAAACTAAAACCGTTTGGATGGCCAGTCCCAGGGAGTGGCGGTGAATGGAGTTACATCCAGCTGGCAGCTGGACTCAGAGTTGGGGCCAGTCCTGTTTAATATCTTTATCGGGACTGAGTGAATCCTCAGACTTAAACAATTCTATCATTCTATTAAAATACTGTCGCCAGCAGCAAAAGTATTGTTAGACTTTTGATTCCCTAGCACTCCCAGAGAAGAGCCAGTACTGTGAGCAGAGGTGCTGAGTCATGATATGGATGTGCATGCAAGTGTGAAAGAGCCACTGAAAGAATTAACCATTTCCAAAAGTTGTATGTTGCTCCAGTCCAGGCTGAAGTTTATGGTGCCCTGACACTGTGCAAATAACAGCACCTAGAAGGAACAGATGTGAGGCAAAGTAATATGTCCAAACAAATCTCCAAGCCAACCCAAGGCCTGTAATTCAGTGCATACAATGCAAAGTTACAGCCAAGGATCATACCAGTTGTGGTTTTGATGGATAACTAAACACTACATAATTCTTTGATTTGGCGCAACTAATATCCAGACTCCTCACAACTGTGGTACATTCATCATCATCAGTTCTCTTCTATTCTTCTTATCCTTCAGTTCTTTTGTTGCCATTCCTTAGCCATTGACACAAGGACTCATATTTGGAGGGATTTTGTCACTCTGAATGTGTTGCTCTGAACACATTCACAGTTCTGAATGCCTTGTATGTGTTTACAATTTACTGACTCATCTTCAGGTGGGATTACACATTCTTCTCTTCAGAAGCTTCCGATATGTTCAAGCAGAATCAAAGGGCACATGGCTGCTTTAATGGGTATGGAAACTCAACATTATTTATCAGCAATCCTGGCTTCCCAAGGATATTTATTTGCAAAGGCAATCTGGTGATGACTCCAAATCAGTGTCAGGAGAGAATACGGAGAGATATAAAGTGATGAGCGTGGGATGGAAGTGGAAGACTGCCAGGAGTGGAACTGCAAAGAATGTATTTACAAAAGCTTCAGTGCAAAGGAAAATGAAGGTTCTTCCTGGCCTGAGAGCAAATACTGAAGGGTGTGTTTCTGAGCAAAGGATATTATTCTGGGAAACTGGTTCTGGTGGGGGGTCATCTGGTAAGCAAAGCAAGGGTGTGACGCAAGGGTTAATATGATCACTGTATCTGCTAACATGAGAGCACTGAGTAGGAGTCTGGTACATGTATTACTTCTGTTTTTCAAATTACTACAGCTGGTGGTAAAATACAGCATGCAGTTCTAGTACCAGTATTTCAAGCAGCATATTAAAAATTAGAGGGTCAGGGAAGAACTGGAACATTTATTAAATTATTGGGAACTATGTATTTAATGAAATACTCAAAGACTTTGATTTAGTTAGCTTAATGAGGAAAAGCTTCATTTTATCAAAGGTAACTGGTCTGTTCCAATACAGTGAAAAGACACGTGAAAAACTTAACTCTTTCAGTGCTGAAAAAGGTAACAAGAGTGAATGCTTAGAAATTACACAAGTTAGATAAACATAGCTTACTCATTACCTCCCTGAAAAGGTTTAGGGCCAGGTTGGATAGAGCTCTGAGCAATCTGGTCTAGTGAAAGATGTCCCTGACCACTACAAGGGCGTTGAAACTAGATGACCTTTAAGGTCCCTTCCAACCTAAACCATTCTATGATTCTATGACATTAATCTGCAACATTTTTAAAGAGAAGGGTAACCATCCACTTAGTACAGGCAACATTCGACTTTCCAACACCAGCAATTTTTAAATGAAAACCGGAATTTTTTGTAGAAAAGAATAAATGTCTAATTAGGCAGCAACTTGTGCTTTGTTTCCAAAGTAACAATTTTAAGGCAAATCACAAGTATGTGATTTGTGTAAAGAATGCCTGACAACAAACCCTGTGAGGCATTTTCAGTATTTATTTGTTTTTCTCCAAAAACTATTCTTGGCTATGCAATAGCCATGATGCAATGTAGGTACCACTGCAGCAGCACAAAGCTCACCGCTGGATGCAAAATCCTTTTGCAAATCAAAGTGAACACTTGGGTGTTTAGTCCATGCTGAGCTCCCTGCTGCTGCCCACAGCTCAGAAACTGTGAAGAGACGAAGTTGTAGCAGCAGCTCATACTGCACCCTCTCCACAGCGGTTCAAAGAAAGGCCTAGGTGGAAAAAGTGTCTGTCCCTGACTTAAGAACTGCATTTCACTGGGAAAATCTAACTAGCAAGACTTCTGCTGGATTCTGTCAGTCTAAGTCAAGCTTCTATATCTGCCTCAAGAACATCCCCTTGCTCTGCACAAGTTCTTGGCCTTGTTAGGAAAACTACTAGGTAATATTTTTAAGCCTGTCCTTTGATGAAGTCAAAATAAATTATTAAAATGGCCCCTTCTGACTTCAGAAAATATAAAAAAACAATTAATATGATCCATTAGCAGCGGAGATAAAGAGATTTTATTTTAAAGCCAAAGAACTAAAGTAGTGGATTTTTTTGGTTAGCTAGTTAGTTGCTTTCAGAATCTGCACATGTACTGAATTGTGATCTTTAACACAGAAAATAAACTAGGGCTACAGTTAAAAGAAGAATCCTTAATTCCAACTCCTAAATACTTTTTTTAAGACCCTGGGGAAAAAAATGGACCAACTTTCAAATATGACAGGCCCTCAGGAACTCCCGAGGTGAGAAGCAGCAGAGGGTGTTTTATAAGCAGGAAGAACGCAGACTGAGGGCTTTGACAAAGCAGCCCTGTCTCATCTTGCCATGGCAGTTGTTAACACCTTAATCCAAAGAGCCCTCCCGCTCCGTGGCCTCAGAGTCACCACGCCATTCTCCAATCCACTGCCGGGCAGCTGCCTGGCAGCGGGCACCACTCGGCTGTTCGGCGCACGTCGCTGTTGAGGCGTCCGAACCAACAAACCGCTGAAGAGGGGTACAAGCACGTTCCCCTCAGCTCTGAGCATGGAGACCTCTTGGGAAGAGACAAGGTGGGCAGCTGTTAACAGTAGAAGACCACGGTGCCACAGGAAAAAGCCCTTTTTTTGTCTTTTTGTTTGTTTGTATTTTTTTTGTTTGTTTGAAGTTGCAGACACTGCTGTGCCTGCAGAGATCAGACTTTTCACAGGACATACCTGGCACTGCGAGGACAAAATCTCAAGTCTCCAGGCTGCCAGGGGTCTAATGTAACCAAGGGAGAATACTCTTCCCCTATAAATAAATCTTTGGAGACTTCCTAAAGTTCAGGTTAATGATCCGGTCTTGTAAATTCAGGTAGCATTTGGGGAGGATTTAGGCTTGCATTGCTGCAAAACATATAGAAGATCTGCAAAATTTCATTTTAAAGATAAAAGACATTTTTGAGTCCTACAAATGTAAAAATTATTCAAAAAGTAGGAGGATTTTCTTAAAATCATGAGATTTTTCTGCAAGTATGTAAAATATTTCTCCATGGCTACTTCACTGCGTGTCTAATTTTAACTTGGACTGAATTTTTGCAGACAAATTGTAAATGCTTTTAATAAGAGAACTACTATTATTAATATACTTGTCAATAAAAACAATTTTTCAGATGCTTCAACCCACAATTCCCTAACTTTCTAACTCTTCTAAACTTCTTGAATCCTTTTGCAATTTTTGAGAACATTGTCTGAAAGGGGAGCAAAAACTCATTAATATAGACAGCCCCTACCATCTCTCCCATGCTTAATCCAACAGTAAGTATTGGAAATTCCAGAGCATCTCCTCCATTCTCAAAATAAGGGACACTGACTTGTTCTATGAAGATGGCTTGTTTGCAGAATTTTTGCAAAACAGCAGTTGTTGGGGGAATAGGAGGTACATTGGATGCAGATGGATCTGTCAGGGGATATGGCTGTGAAACTCTTCTGAACTATAACAACATAATTTTCAGATCTGTAAAAATGCCAGATTTTGGCCAACTTTAACAGCAATTGAAAAAGGCATAACCTCAATGTAAGGGTCGTGCTCCTCCCAAAGTTAAGCTCTCTGCTTCAGAGCCTAGAATAAAATATCTGAGATGGCAGCAAGAATTTTTCAACAAAAATTAAATTACATATTTTCCCTTATGTCATTCTTCTAAAAGGACAAAGAATTTTTCTGAAGTTTTAAAAAAGCACTTGGCTTGAAACAGAGAATTAAAACTTATTAACTAAATAAAGGAAATACTACAGTAAATGAAACTAAGATTTGGTGATAGAAAATATTAGGCATATCTAAATATAGGTGTTAAAAATTCTACTTAATAATGAAAGTGACAATCCACATGACAATTTTATTAAAGCAAGTTATAAAAATTTCATTAAATTAAGTTATTATCTGTCTATGCTGGTTTACTACAAACAATTAGGGTTACAGTTTCTTAATTTTTATTACCAAGAAGTCAGGAATACTAAGATTTATCTTTTGGAAATGTCTTTGGTTCTTTTTTTGTACGTGTTACATACATAATTCTTCAGAGAAGTCAAGAGCTTCATTCACACCAGTGAATTCTGGTTATGGCTAAAGAGAGTGTCTGGGACTCTGCAGATTGCATAAATCAGAAAAAAGTTGAGACTTCTAATCCCAAGACAATAAAATTATCACTTGATATCATTGGAAAGACAATCAAGAAAAAGGAAATACTTCAAATCATAAATAATAAAAAAAGTATTTACTGAAGCCAGCTTTTTAAGAAGCAAGTCCACTCCTTCCTACTGGCCTAATCAATATGAAGCAGCGCTGTGAAACTCTAAAACTTTCTGTTGTAGAGATTAGAAATCATCATACGCCCTTGTTAGAAGTCATCATCCTTTCAGTCGATCATCAGTTACAAGTCGATCATCCTTTCTCACACCATATGATTAAAGACTTGTTCTGGAAAAGATTTTTTTTTTTTTTTTAAGATATCCCACTGAATAGAGATGCTATGCTGATCAGAAGTTCTCTATCTTGATTTTCAATAGAAACTCTCCATGCCAAACAGCTTGAAGGCAGTGGGCAGTGATAACTGAATGAGATTCCTGGAAGAATGAAACACAAGCAATCAGCTTGAATATGTTGATCCCAGATCTTCACACTAAGGGTATAAACATGAAGCCAATTACATAATATGCAAATATATTGTATCACATCTGGATTACATATGCTCAGCTTCTTCTCCGTAGAGAAATCCTTTACAAAATTCATTAGCAATTAACAGAAATATAACTATGGCGACAGATAATTTAGCTACCAGAAAAGGGAAAAGAAATTCCTTTTCTACAAATCATATATATATATATGTGTGTATACACACACACACACATATATGTACATCTCAATAAAAAGCGATTAATGCTGCCAAGGCTAGCTAAAGCAGAAACAGATCTGCTGTATGCTACATTCTTCTATCCTAACCCAGCTGATTTTCAAATGTGAGCATAACTGCACACTAATGCTGCAGCTCTAGTTACCTTTCCATGTCTTTCATTGCCTTGATGTAAGAAAAAACTGCAAAAACACGTACAGATATGCATCTTAAGTAATGATAGGGCCAGAAAAGCCCACCAGGATAAAGTGTTCAAGTTCTGTAAGGAATTACAAGATACAGTCAAATAAATACTACTTACTTACTGCTAAGACCACCTTTTTTTCCCCTCTTTCTGAGAATAAGTCCCTAAATAAAATGACAATTAGAACTTTAGGGGGTTTTAGTTCACATAGGTGATCAACATGAAAAAGCATATCAAAAAACTGAACACTCAGACCAAGTAATTCAGTGTCATAGTTATTTTATTGTACTTAAAGACAGCAACACTAAAAATAACATTTAAATTATTCTAATTTTTAAAATATTTAAGCTGTTTTAGTATCTGTGCCACTCAGTTTTTCTTACCCACTTGATGCTATCTACATAAAACTGCATTCTTCTTGGCCATATATAATTATTTACTTCCTAAAGCAATAAATCATTTTCATGTGGTGCCAACAACTAACAATCTCACTATTCAGAAAAAATCTCGCTCCGCTTAGGAATTTCACATGCATGAAGCTGCTACACAGAATATACAAATATGCTTTTTCCCCATTGCCTGTCACAGACTACTCAAAATAAATCTGGAGTCTTAGGATGATAACAGCATCCAAGTTAAAAACCACTGTTTTAAAAACTCAGGTTTTTGTTTCTGTTAGTACTTCTTTATTTTCTGTTAGGAGAATTTATCTGGCTTAGCTGATGGTGTATGCAGCCTTTGTGTCACAGTAAAAAACATTCACTGCTTTTTCCACTATTGTCATAAACTCATTAATAAGCACTGGATGCCCTCAGACCCATTAATTTATTTGGTTTGTTTTTTTTTTAAACAAATAAAAGCATTTCTTCATATGTCATGAAGAATACAAGAAAACTGGGCAAAATCTAATATGTCCTTAGTACTTTTGCTTAATGCATCTACGCCTCCACCTTGTAAATACCTAGACACAGGAACAGGGGTATGCATGTGTGCAGTGTAACTCAACTTGCTAAAATCACATGCATAAATGTCAGATAAGGGCTTAAAGTGTCGGTAAAGTACTTAATTTGCATAATTTGAATTGAGGAGAGGAGTAGTAGTGGCAGTACCTGGCAGATTAAATGTAAGAATAGACCCACAAGGGAAAGGGTCTCCTTTTCCAAAATATTTGAAGCCATCTAGTATGTTCCAAATTGAAAGCATTCATTTTTTTACAGAATTTTTATGAACCTTAGGAATGAAAATTAATTTGGACAAGTTGAAAGAGAGACTCAACTCCATGACTAACATGGGAATTACCCTAATCCTCTCTTCAACTCAATCATGGAATTTTAACAAGGTTTTTCTGGAAGCCCTTGAGATCTCCTTGCTTAAACATTAACTTATGTCCACTGTTTTCATACTAGTTAAAACACAGTCATAAATGCAATCTGAGGCTGAATTAGGAGATCAGCCCATTGAGTTCTAGATCACTTCTTTGAATCTTGGCCAGAAATTGCCAGCTTGATGGCTTTTGCATGATATACATGAAAAAAGTTGACTATCTCATCCTAGCAGCAGTACTAACTCTGAATTTCCAGCTATGCCTACTTAATGCTAAATTATTTGTGTGGGGGGGAAAAAAAAAAAGAAAGGTGTTCTCTTGGGCTTATGCTATAGATTAAGGATTCCCTGGGGAATCATTCATGTTTGGAAGCAATGCACAAGCTTCTCCTCTGCTCTGCTCTCCCAAACAAATGCCTCTCACCATAAAGAGATACGGTGCAGAGATTATACCTCAAAGGTATTACCCACCCCTGCTCTCTTATCTCCTTATCACAATACCCAGAAGTAGAGAACGACGAGCCAGAGGAAACTTTTGGTTTTAAGTAAATGAGGGAAGGTAAATGAGGGAGGTAAATCACTGCTTCATTCAAACTTGTTCAAGGCTAGAAGATTCAGTAAAATGATGTTGGTGAGAGCAATTTTTCTGCCAGTGTTACTAATCCTGCCAAGTAAATTTAAAGGCAGCAGTAGAACCATAAGAAGCATCAGCCAGAGCTCAGATCTGGTAACTTTCCAGATATGCTGCAGAGCCTTCAGTTTTTCAGGCCTTTAGGGATGGATGGGTTGAAGGATGTGAGGGGCCAGGCTCATTTAGGCGACAGGTAATTATTCTCATCGGACAGCTGGTTTATGGAGTAGTTTATAATGTGTGCTTTGCATTCTGTAAAACACTTGTAGAAGTGAATAAATGCTCAAATACAGCCATTAGTAAATGCTAATATTTTGCCTACCTATCAGAAAATACAAACAGGAATCTGTTAGGGAAAGTTATTGTTTCCTAAGCAAATCCAAGCATTTCTCCTTAGAATTGCTAAAAAGACCGAGCATGTGTCAAGTGCAAAACTGGGAAACTCGTCCTTGTAACAGGATATAAACATCGGCTGTGCCCTTCTTGCTTACTTTCCCTCAGTCTTTGGCTAAATTTTAATCCAGAAACTCATGACCAGCCGTAGTTTCTGCCTCTCAATGTACCTCACAACTCTTGGCATCGGTACAATTGCACGGGCTACAACTTTAAAGAGGGCGCGGGAAGGCAGGGGGTGGCGGGGGGGCTGTTTCGCTAGTTGAGGCCGCCGCTGCTCGGCTGAGTCTCATTTGGTGTTTAAGCCTTGCAGGTGGCGTCTGGCTCGCCCGGTGCCCGGGCTCTGCTCTGCCCCGCGGAGGCGGCGGGCGGCGCGGCTGCGGCTCCGGCACCGGCTGCAGGCACAGGCGGGCGCGCATCCCCCCCGCGGCTCCGGGGCCTTCTCTCCCTCTCCCCTGCCTTGGGTGCGCAGCTGCATCGCAGCGCACGAGTGCCCGCTGTTTCCAATTCCTAGGCTAATGAAATCAGCATCGTAAAAGCGTACTTACCCCGCCTTTCCCCGACAAAAATACAAAGGCAAATCCGCTGTTTCTTTTCAAAACATTGAGCATGACGGTTTGCGTTATTTTCTAAAGGGGGGGTGTGGGGGGTGTGTGTTGGGAAGAGTATTTTTCTTGCAAGTTCGGGTGTAAAGATGCTTTAAAATAAATAATGCACCATTTTGAATGAACACTTGAGGAGATTACCTAGGGGCCAATGCCTCCCCTTACTATGTCCCAGGATGAAAGCTCTAATGCATAAAGTAAAATGCGAAAACAACTTTGCCGACCGTGGGCGAGCGAAAATCCGTGCCAGCTCCGCAAATGACCCAGCACTTGGTACTTGCTTCTGTAACTGTTCGCTCAGCAGCACTCCCCAGCTCCGTTCCGCACGCTGACATTTTTGGACCCGCGGACTGCGGACCCAGCCAAGCTTTGGAAAACATTTGCTAATAAAATTCAGCAGGTAGTTTAGAAAAAGAAATACGGAATGAGGGGGAGGGAAGGTGGCTAAAAGAAAAAAGAAAAAAAAAAAAAAAAAGAGAGAAAGAAGAAAAAAAAAAGAGGAGAGCTAAGCAGTAACAGCTGAGCGGAACTTGCCGAGCCGCCAGCACCGGGCAGGGCCGTCCCACAGCCCCCGGGCTGGGCACCAGCGGCGCTCCCGCAGCTTCTCACTGCACCGACTGTGCCCTACCGAGCACATCGGGTACGGGTCCTTCCTTCCCCAGAAAGTTATCGCCCCCCAAACCATTGCAGTACACCAAGTGTGTGGGTTGGAATTTATTTCGTTCCACCGCTCTTTAGCTGTTGGCGTTGCAGGGTCAACGGGCGCGGGCGCCCGCCCGCTGTCCCCAGCGCCCGCTCTCCGGGGACCGAGGAGGGGCAGCATTATTCGCAGGCACAGCGGCGAATTTCCCCGGCGCTTGCCGTTCCCATTGGCCGCGCGGCCGGCAGGGAGCGACGGGAGGCGGAGAGGGAGCTGCCAGCAGCAGGCACCGGGCGAGCGCGTAGACAGGCGCACGGCAGGGAGAGGCTGCTGGGGTATTGTTATCATTGTGCTTCGGCGGAGGGCTTTGCCTGCAGGGGGAGGGGTGGAGGGAGGAGAAGAAAGAGGGAGAGAGAAAGTGCGGGGCGAGCATGCAGCAGGGCTGGGGCCAGCGAAGCGGCGGAGCCGGCGTGCCTGGGCTGAGGCGCTGAGAGGAGCCGCCTGCCCGAGCTCGCTGGGGGGCACCGGCGGGAGGAGCGAGGCGGGCACGATCCAGGCGTGGGGAAGGCTGCCAGCCGAGGGGAGCCGCCGCCGCACCGGCCTCGCAGCAGCGACTACTTCTTTCTTATCTCCCAGCCTTTTGTTCGCCCATCCTCCTCCTCCTCCTCTTCCCTGCCCACCCTCTGCACCGCGGAGGGGGCTCGGCAGAAAGACAAGCAGGCTGACCCAGAGCTGAGTTTCACCCATCCTCCGCCCCCCGCTCTCTCTCCCTCCGCTGCATCGCTGCCCATGAGCTAGAGCGGCAGCCGGCTCCGGCAGGCGGGGGCAGACGCCGACCGCAGCTCCCGGCAGCTGCCGCTGCCCGGCCCTCCCCGCCGCTACCCTCGCCCCGCTCCGTGGGCTCCAGCCGCGCTCCGGAACTGCTGGGGGCCGCCCTGCCGCCGCCCCTCCTCGCCTCCATGTGCCGGGTAGCGGGAGCGCCGCCGCGGATCCTGCCGCCGCTGGCGCTGATGCTGCTGGCGGCCCTGCAGCAGGTAAGCACCGCCGGCGGGGAGCGGGCCGGGCTGCGGCTCTTTGTTCCCCTGCGGGCGGCGATGCCCGGGGAAGGTGGCAGAGCCGGGGGAAAAGGGGAGGGGGGGAGCAGGCAGGCAGGCTCCGCTTCGTGGTGGGGGTCTTAGGGAAGGGGGTAGGGGAAGGCGGCCCCGCCGCCGGGGTGCCCCGGGGTGCCTCGTGGCCGCTCGTGCAAAGCCACCTGCTCGGGGCAGCCCCGCCACCGGGCTCCGCGCCGAGGGGAGAGAGAGAGGGAGAGCTCCTGCCCGGGGCCGGCTGAGAGGGAGAGGGTGGTCCCGAGACGCGAAAGGTGATGGGGGCACCGATCCCCCCTCATTCCCGGGAGAGCAGGTGCCGCGGGACGTGGGGGGTGGAGGCTGGTCGGTACCCGCGCCCCTGGCCGGAGCACGGGAGCTCGGCCCCGCCGCGAGTGCGGGGGACGAACTACTGGAGTGGGGGACGGAGCGAACATTCCCTCCTCCGCCCCGCGTGATGAAGGGCGGGCTGGGGTGCCAGAGTGGTGCGGGGCAAAGAGTAGCCCCCGCGCCTCGGCTACCCCCGGCTCCCTCACCCGCTAATCCTTTCCCCGGGAAGAATTTAATCAGCCTCCGCCTGGGTGTTGGGCTTCCCCACCCCCTGCTGCTAACGGGAATTTCCACTGGGACGGGCTCGGGCCCCGAAGTGTTTAATTTATTATTATGAAAGTCCTGCTGCTGCCTCCCCTCGGCGGCCTCGCCGGGGCGCTCCGGGCGGGCGAGTGACGGGGTCCCGGGCAGGTGGTCGCGGGGCAGCGCCGAACACTGCTAGCCTCGGTGTGCTACCCGTGGGGTGCAGAAAGTGGAGGTCTGGGGCGAGATGGGAATGACCGGGAGGTGGGGAGGACGGGGAGACAACAAAATGGATCCCGTTGGGGCAGCAGGGGCAGTGCCCGCGGGGTGGTAGTTGGGCTCCCCTCCGGCGGCGAGGAGTGTGCAGAGCGGGAGCGGAGCTGGGGCACCCGGTGGGTTCCCCATTCGCTTTGTGCTCGCTGAGCTCGTATCCGGCGCGGCACCGGGGGTGGAGAGGGCGGTAAGTCCGAGAGACAGATGGCGCAGATCATCGCCTCTTAATGGTATTTACGATTGGGGCATTTCTGTCGGGCCGGGGGAGCGGGTTGAGGCGAGGCCGGCGGCGGGGCCGGGGTGCCGAGGCGGGCAGGGCGCCCTCCCGCCGCACCCGCAGCGGCTGGCGCAGGGCAGGAGGGGCGGCGGGCGCAGCCACTGTCCATGGTGCGGCCCCGCTGCCTCCGCCGCACCGGGGGCGGGAGCAGCCCGCTCGGCCTCCCGTCTCCTCTCCGCTTCTCCGTCTGACACTCCCGTGCCCTCACGAGGTCCCCGGGCAGTTGAGTCCTTCACGCAGTTTCTGAGGCGCTCTCAGGGACTGATGACTTGAACCAGGCGAGCGAGGTGCTGAAACGCTGCTCCACGGCAGCCGGGGATTTTCCCTTGAGTCCTAGGAGGACGCGAGGCAGGGTGCCTGGCGTGACACGGGAGTGTCCGGCTGAGCATGAGCGGCTGCATGTGATAGCAGACACCCTGTTCAGAAACTTTTGTGCCACTTAACGGCTGTTGTTGTGATGGGTTGGTTTTTTCATGTGCTTTTTTTTTTTAAGTCTTTATGTGATGTTTACTGTACGTGCTTTCAGTTCTGTTTAGTCTTCCTATCTCAATAAATCTTTAAAGCACAAAATCTGCAGTAAGCTTTTATTCCATTTTTTTTTTTTTTCTTTCCCAAGGCAGGTTTGAAATTAAAGCACAGGCTATGAATTAAGGACAGGAACTAGCCGTGTTGCTTTTGTGTATCACTCAGTGTCACTGGCACGTTATGGGTGAGGAATCCAATTTCCCCCTTGTTTGGGTATCCATTAAATCAGGTTAGGGTTGATTTTTAATAGTGTGTAACAAAATTGGAACTTGGGTATGAAATCAGATTTATAGACCTGTGCCTGTACAACACTTTCATTTTAAAAGCACTTTTTTCCTCACCTCTTCTTCCATCATGCATACTGCAAGAACCTTCACGAGCTAGGTGCAGTGCCAACTTTTTTCCCGTGTCGTCAAACCTACTACTTTTGGTTTGTAGGAGGCTATTTGTATCGGGTTCTTCTGAAGTGTTGAACCTTTTCACTCCGTTTTCCCTCTCTGCAATACAGCACCTTTATTTTCTAGAGTTATTAATCAGTTTGTTATTCATTAGTGGTGTATAAAAGCTGTCATTATGGAATTACTTGAAAGATTGTAACTGAAGTCAGATTTTAAGGGCAGATCTGTGGCTGTTTATGTACAGGAAATACAGGTTAAGAGTTTTGGCAGTGTGTAATCTGCACAAGAAAGAAGCTGCAGTCTCTTTTGCTGGTTAGCGTATCAGTATGAGTCTGGGAGTATTACATGAAAAAAATCCTGACAGAAGAGAGTATGAAAGGAGTGAGTCTTGTTTTTCTGGCTAAAACAACAATTCCAATCCAAAGAAGGAATGGGAAAGGTAGTATGAGTTTACAGGAGTGAAACTACTATTAGAAATAAACTGGAATGCAAATTGAAAATAAAGTGCTCAAAAATCATTTTTTTTTAAATATAAGCTGATTGAATCACTACATGGATATTGTCTGTTTCTAAATCAAAAGCAAGTAAACAATAAGCAGTTTCGGAGCCTTTTGAGCTTAGGTGACTGCTTTGAATTCGAATTATGATGACAGAGGATGTAAGTTATTACCCTCTGCAGGCAGTTTTGGTCTTATTCCAGATCTTAGTGAATGTATCCACGTGATGAAGCCACTACCCTAAATGACACTCCTGTTAAGCTGCCTCAGAATCCGGCAGTGGCATTGCTTGCCAGCCCTACCCCTCTAGTAATTACCCCCAGCAGCAGTAGTCTCTGGCAGAATTGGGGTGAGGAATACTAACGTCGTTTTGTGCAGATACAAGCAAGATGCCCTATTGTGGGTAAATCTTCTGTCTCTCGCAGTATACCTGTGTCATAGATTTTTTTTTTTTAATCTGTATAAGCACGAGTTTTATGGTGTCTCTGAAAAATGACTCCATTAACAGACTCCAACACCATTAACTTCTTTCAAAGCACACTGAATGTAGTGAATTGAATGCATTTTATAACACATTCGTAAGCCCCTGACCAGGGTAGTTATGTGGAGTACCTCAGCCTTTTTGGATGTAGATCTTTGTGTTCTGGTTTTCCTTTGTCTTCAAAGACTCCATTGGAAAAGTTACATGTGGCAGGGTATTGCAGCAGAGAGCTCTCCAATCCTGGTGTGTCTGGTCTAGGTGATAGTGATTCCACTGACACATCCTCAAAATTCAGATAATTGCAGAGCTGAATTTCACTGGATATTAAATGGAATATATTATTTAAATATATTCTGTTAAAATACTTCTTAAAAAAATCCTTTTGACATCTATTATAGGACAGATAAGGTTGTGTAATTCAATGAGTTTTTTGAATTTAAGTCATTGGTTGACAGACGAGATAATCAGAATTTTTTTAATACACAAAATTATCTGGGCAGATACTGCAGCAAGCTCAGATATACATATTCTGCTTATGTACCAGAAGGCATATATTCTCATGTTGTCAATCTATGTATTTTTAATAAATGTGTGTTTTGTAGAGAGCCTTCTACTGCTCTCTCTCTTCCTGGGTAGTACTGCTACCTAGGCATGCAGCTCAGTGTGCTGGAAAGATGAATGTATAGTTTTATGATACCAGCTTTTAAAATATTGCCCAAAATTATAATATTTTTGAACTACATCTAGTCAAGAGTGTGTAATTCAAAAACTTCCTATCTGTTATTTTCTTTTCTGTTTCGAGAAGTTGGAGGACTTCTCAGAAACGTCATTGGAAGAACCCTGTCATGTTCTATCTTACTTGGTTTCATGGATGCTTTTATATCAATAATATAATTTATTACTACTTTTAATAACTGAGCGCTAACACATGAGACAATTTAGTTGTGACAGAATTGCATGTTTATATTTAAAAATAGCTGGAGGAAACTGCGAGTAAAGTTATTTTTACTCAGCACAGACAATATTGTGTAAGGGACTTGTCATGTGGTAAGGAACAGGAATTTTTGAATTGCTTTTCCTGCTTAACAGAAAAATTTACCAGTTAAGCTCTATTTCTGTTTCTCATTGGTTTTGTAAGTGCTTTTTTTAGGTTAACAAAAAAGTTCAGGAAGCTTGTAATAGTTTCAGTAGTTACCAGCACTCCCATTAGGATGAGAGCGTAACTTATTTCGAGCAATGTATACACACAAAGCCCAAGTCCATTCCCAATCTCTAATGTTCCCTGGAATTTTTGTTTTAAATTCTTGTTACAAAGGGTAGGAGGAACCCATAGTGGCCTTGTGGAGTAGCCTGTGTCCTTCCATTAGGCCAGTGGCACCAGTTGTGCATAAGGTTCATTGAGACAGATCACAGAATAAGCTGATGATCCCGCAAGGATCATCTGCTCCAGCTCCTGGCCATGCACAGCACCATCCCCAAGAGTCTCACCATGTGCCTAAGAGCATTGTCCAGACTTTGGGTAGAGAGTAATGAAGGCAAAAAGAATACTTGACGTCCTTTGCAGGAGCAGTGGTAAAGCACTTCTGACCTACTACTGAACTGAGACTTGCTCGTTGGACAGCAGTGGTGAATGAGGTGAATCCTGAGAGGAAAGAAACATACATTATTGCAGGATGAGTTTAAGGAAGATCTGTATTTTCCTCAAGTGCATTTGTAGTTTGTGAGTGAGCTGAAAGAGACCTTTTTCACCTGGGTGTTGGACCATGTTGCTGTTCACCTTGAGAGGTAAAAAATACAAGTGTGCATGATTCATCATTTGATTTGATCCTGCAATTCTTGTTGAAAGATCATGGGAGCTCTGTCTGAATAAAGAAGGGAAATTAGGCTTTCTATTTTTAAATGGCTTATGAAAACAGATACAGTATCAGCAGCTTCCAAGATGGAAGGTAATTCACTGCCAAATCTTTTCAGCATTTCACTTAAAGTATTTGGTTTTAGTCAGCATTTGTATATTTAATTAAATACCATGTTTCCAAAAGGCACATTTATCCTCTCCTCTAGGCACTCCTTGACATATTTAAAAAATATATTTTTACCAACAGACTCCTGTAGGGACTCTCCCATTCCTTATAATTAGCATATAATTATCACCCAGCAGCTGAAGACATAGTTAAAATTTTGTGATCCCCCCCAAAGAGGCCTTGCAAGGTTTCCCCAAAGGTCAGAAAAAAGCAACATCCTCCTGTATGGAATAGCAGCAGTTTTATGGGCTGAGATGTTCAGTGTGAGCAATACAATGGCTATTATCAAATCAGAGAGAGGTAATTTCTTGTAGAGCAGTTAGAATGTGTGGTCAAATACAGGACCAATTTTTTATAAAAGTTATTACTACAACAATTATTAAAACTTAGACATATAGAAATATTAAGAAATCCTTCTCTGAGCTGTGGCTTACCTGAAGAACCATGTGTTTTGGAAGATGCAGCCACTCCCATGTTCTCCTAGTTGAGGGATCATGGCTTTGAGCTATATGGGATATACTAAATAATTGTCTCAATTTTTTATAAGAGCAAATGATTATTGTCTCTCATTGGGGTTTAACAGGATAGACTGTGAATATGGTTTGTAAAGCTGGGGGATGAACAGATGCAGAGCAGGGCTTGGTGGTGCTGGTGGATGAGAGGCTGGACATGAGCAGGGAGAGAGACTTTTTACATGGGCATGTAGAGATAGGACAAGTAGGAATGGCTACAAACTGAAAAACAGTAGATTGAGATTAGTTACTCTTCACTGGGAGGGTGGTAAGGCAGTGGAACCAGTTGCCCAAGGAAGTTGTAGATGCCCCATCCCTGGAAGTGTTCAAGTGTTCTTCCACTGGTTTAGTGGAAGATGTCTCTGCCCATGGGCAGAAAGGGTGGAAATAGATGACACATACGGCCCGTTCCAACTCAAGGCATTGTATGATTCTGTGAACCTTTGGTGTTTTAAGGCAAGTTACTTTAAACCAGATAGTAGCATAAAAGTTGTAGATTCTCTTACTTGGGGACGGTGCTTGAGAGCTGTAAGTGTTGACTTAAGAAATTGGATTTTCTGATATAAAATCTTGTGGCTCATGAAGTAGAGCACTGATTAGAAGTGAAGATGGTATAACGAAAGCTCTTTCTGCTGCAGCTGAATGACCTCTGGGAGGATGTGGCCTGGCACCCACTTTGGAAGCTTTTGGCTTCCAGAACAATTTGAATGAAAGGCACTTTTCTTTTTCTCTAGTTTCACTCTATGGTTGAAAACAAATTGTACTTGACTACATTTGCTGAAGTACTGAGTACTGTGAGAGTATAAACTGTTGGCAGCTTTGTTTGCAGCAAGTTGGAGATTTAAGAAAGTGTTGCTGAACATTTTGAATTCTAGTATCTAAAGCTTTTCAGAGATGTTTCTATCATCCTGGAGATCTTTCTTATTCCTTATGACAGTAAGTAGAAACTCGTTACTAAATAATACCACCTCGTACAGCATATCCCATTGTGTCAGATAGTGTCTGTACACAAAACTAAAAATGGACAGAACAATCTCTAGAGCGTCTGGAGTTCTCTAGAACCTAAGTTGCAAGTGAGTATTGGGTATCATCCTGGCTTTTAAATTAATGAGGAAACAGTCTTTAAACACAGTCACAAATGTTTCTGTGATCTGTGTTTAAGTTGAATATTACTGTGGTAGTTGTAAATTAATGTTGGTTATTAAGGAGGAAGAGCTCAAATACCTCGCTCTTGCTTCATCGTACATATAATTATGTCAGACATTGTTCTGAGCTTCACACAATAATATCCTGTGAATTGGCTAGACTTGGCGATTGGTAACTACTATGTTCAATTATACTGTATAGTATATTTTCTTTGATACATACCCTGCTTGGTTTCTCATTTTACTACCTAGGTTTCTTTTCCTATGGGACTAAGTTACAACGATTATAAGAGAAAGCAGTCTTCTAAAAACAACTTGCTGTGCATTTAGGTACAATTGCTGTTAAGAAATCTTGTGTTGTAGTACATGTAGATGCAAAAAAGTAGATGCAAAGTAGAAGGGACTTGGCTATTTCAGATTGATAGCTACTACTGAACTCCAGTGGTGTATGACATATGCAGAGGAGGTGGTGAGATTACATTTTGAAATACATGTTTCTTTAAATGGATATTTCCAGATGTTTGGAATTTTAAATGTGTCTACTTTTTTGAAACAATGGGAATTGGTTATGAGTCCAGACCTGTCAGTACTAGTGAAGAAATTCTGTCTGGCTTGATTCTTGTTTCAGTTAGAAACTTTTCAAAACTTTAAGGCCTGTATTGTTGGAAGGCTTTTACTGGTGGTATTTAGAAAAAGATGTAAATGCAAATCCCTTAGAATTATACAGTTGAGATTGTAAACAGGTTGTTACAGTATTTTTAGTGTTTTTTTTTTTAATTGAGCTGGAACACAGCTTTGGAATTAAACCACAGAATTAATATCTAGAGGTGAAACTAAAGTGCAAGAGGAGCAGGGTGTCAAAACTGCAGGCTTAACTGCCTAACTATATCAAAATGGTGAATTCTTTTAATTGATTGAATAACAGTTTTGACAGAAGACTCCTAATTTACATCATGTTGCTTCATAATTGCCATTTTCCTGTTACAGTACTGAGTTTATATGCATGATCTGATACCATGTGTGACTGTCTCTCTAGCATCTGGAGATGGTAATGCTTATCACTCATTTAGCAGTTAAAAATGGCTAAACAAGTCATAAAGGATGAGGAAAGCGGAATAGTTTTTTAGAAGTAACTGTCGCAAAGTCTGTTAGTACTTAAGAGGAGAATTTTGCGAGTGCTGAGGTTGTTCAAAGCTTTGTGACTCCACTGAGTAGGTTTTATGTGGGTACAAGCTAAGGTAATTGCTTTCTGTCTTAAAAAGATGTTTTTTTTTTTTAAACAGTGTCCTTCTGCAGATGAATGTACAAGTAATATTATCTTAAATTTGAAAGTGTCTTGGGAATTGTACTAATCACACAAAATCCTGTAAATTATAATAATGTGTCCCATAATCTTCACTAGCTTTCGCCTTTTGCCCCAGATAAGGGGATAAAAATATTTCAGCATCCTTCTTTTCTTAGAGTTAAAATGGTTTAAGTCTTGCAGTACACTTAGGCTGAACTTGATGTGACCCAGTGTGTCTGAAGTTGCGACTTCTACTTAATTCAGAATGCATAACACAGGGCGATTAAGAATTGCTGAAAATTAGAATTCTTCCCTCCCTTGTGTTTTTATTCTGAAACAATCTTTACAAAGGGCTGTTTTTGGAGAGCAGAGTACAGTCTTTTGTTTCTGGATAAAATTGATGGCTGCAAATGAAAGAATAAAGAAGGCTCTCTATTCATGTTCCCCAGCCTTTGTTTCAGTGGGCATTGTTTCAGTTTATAAGAGCTGTTTAGTACATATAGATTACTGGAAAGGCTGAAAGATTCCCAAACACCACCTCGGTGTGGTCTTGTTAAAAATCCTGCTATCTCCTCAGCTGCCCACCCCGTACCTTTTTGTTTCAAAGATACCATGTGGAAGACTTTCATTTGCTTTTCCACCACATTACTTTGAAGTCACCTTTTGTGCAGTAGTTTAAAAGAGTCTTACTGTTTTTCTTTCAAATTATGGAAACTTTATCAAACCTGTGATTTGAATTCTAAAGCTGGGGAAACTGGCTCGTTGAAATTTTAATTATTTTTGATTTGCCATATTTTTATCTTAAAAATTCAGTATGTAAACAGACTATTGGCACATAGCTACAGATCTTGGTTCCAGTTTTGTAGGGAACATAGTCCCATGGTAGCTAAACTGTTGCTTTATTTGCTTTCTCTTTAGGGTCTCCATATAAATATATTAAACTACATAAGCAATTGTAGATTGAGAGGAGAGATACCCATGTAGATCTTAAGTCACAACAGTTTACATTAATCTGAAACATCATAATTACAAGTTCTCTTACTGAGCGCATACCTGGATAGTGCATTAACTTGTGAGTTAGTAAATTTTAATTTTTTTTGGTTTTGCTAGTGTCAGTGTTGAGCTGCACAGTTAGGATGCAGTTGGTGTAGATGCAGTGCAATGGGTTAAAAATGCATCCTTGTATTAGTGATAAAACTGTTCCAGCAGAGGTTGACATGCTGAGTTTGGCCATGTTTGTCAGTGGAGAGATTATACTTCTGCCCAGTCCCTTTTCCCTGAGGAAACCCTTGTCGTTAGAGGTGCTCCTGTCCCAGCTCTGCTTTAATGCTCTCTTTCCCTGAGGCTACTAGAGTGAATGGGTGTAACACCATCATCTCCTCTTTTCTCACTCCCTTTTTTATTTTTTCCTGTAGGGCTTTCTTTGCAAGTGTTTGCAGACATGCTTACATGGCCTTCAGTAGGTCCGCTTGATGGAAGCCCATCTGGGAAAGCAAACAGGAGAATCAAGTCTTGATCAGATTTTAGTATGTTACAATCACACAGTTGTTTTTGCTGTCTGAGACCATAAACTACATGTGGGCATGCACGTGGATAGGCCTTTGTTTGGCATGTTGAGGTGTTTGAGATTGTGTGAAGGCTGTCACGATTTCTTGGACATAGCTGAGGCCAGGCTGGAATGGGAGCTGACCTCTCTGCTGTGTACAGTGGGAAAGGGCTTTTGCCAATGTATGGTCATGCAGTGACATGTAAGGTGGGCCATTGTCTTGTGCAGTACTAAAATGAGACAAAACCAATCCACTGAAAAGAAATCTGAGTCCTTTGCCACAGAAAATGTTTGATTTTGGTTTTGGTTTTTTCCCCAAATAGGCAACAAACTGTCCTGGAAAATAGCTTTGCTACCAGAAGGATCTTCTGAACACGGAAGACTACAGAACAAAGTTTCCAAATGCTGAATTATATTTCTTAATGGAAAGGCATTTTTGAAGCTCTTTTAAGAATGTGATTTGAGGGTAAACTTTTTTAATAAGTGAGAGAACAAACAGTTTCAGTGGCTCAGCTCTTCCATTGTGCAAATTTAATGAGCTACTCTCCTTTTAACTTAATGTCCCTTTGAAATAGGATATTGCGTTGGAAACATTTGGCATTATATGGTATCTGTTTGAACGCTGACACAAATGTAAGTTCTGTTAAGTTATTGCAAATGTAATATTTTGTCTTAGCTTACTTGTTCTGGTGCAGCCTCACATAGAAATACTCTAAATAAATCATTTTACACCAGTGGTTGAAGTGACCCCTTTCAAGCAATCTGGCTGTGAAAAAAATTGAAGGTGTATTTTGTGCAACATTTATTTCCAGAGGAAGGAATGTTTTTGTTCCCTTTATGATTCCCCTTCAGTCTAGATGTCTGGTTTAGTGGAAATGTTCAGTTGTCAGAAGAATCAAGATGGTGTATTATTTAGATCTTACCAGACAAGTGGGATTTGTTCCTTCCATTCCAGTTATCAGAAAGATTAACCCTTTGCCCTCACGGTCCTAATTGGAGTCGTTCAGAAACAAAGATTCTGCTTGTACAGGGTAGCAGCGAAGTGTGGAGTATGTGCCAACTGGAATGTTTCTCTGGTGAATGTGAGTTGCAAGTATTAAATACATTTTGTCTTCTATTTCAGGCACCCATAAAAGCAGCCTGTGAAGATATGTCATGCAAGACTGGATTTCCTGAAGATGTTCACAGCGCAGTAGTGTCAAGGAGTGTACATGGAGGACAGCCTCTTCTCAATGGTATTGTTAGAAAACATATTTTGAACTTTTTTGTTTCTTCTAGATGTAACCATAAGTCACTCCGGAGCATTTTCATCCTTAAATAGGACACAAAGGCTTGCAGGAAAGAATATCAGCTGCTCTGTGATTATTTCTTGATCACTGTCATAGGACTTGGAAAATCTGTTGGCATTAGTGGCAGCACATGCACCTCTGACTGTAATATGAAAATACTGAGGGTTGCAAAACTTCCCATTATTATCCTCTGATTCTCAGCACAGCATTCACACTGATGTTTCTTACTGCCATTGACAATGTGTATGCCATTAGTCCATACTTACAGCCCATGTATGTATGAGGAGGTAAAGAAAACTTCCTTTCTGCTTTACCTCTCATTTAACTGCAGTTAAATCCAGTGCTACTGTTTGTGTTAATGCAGAGATAATTCCCTTACTGCTTTTTCACGGCAATCTGAGGAGAGACACCTATGGGAAGCGAGTAATGGGACAGGCAGCAACACGAGGGTGGTTGTCTGTGAGCCCCTGGTCAGTGACCGCAGCGCTGCAGGCTCTGTAAGGAGGAGTGCCAGGAGAGGCAGGACAGTGCCAGGGCTGTCTCAGGGACAGTGCGCTGCTCTCTCACCCTGGCACCTACCTGCATCCGAATGGCACGGAGCCCAGGCTGGGGATGACCTGTTCACCCCGTGCTCAGTGAGCACAAGCCCTTTCCTCCTCCAGGGATGCCCTGCAGTCAGTACACCTGCCCAGGTTTGTCCAGGTTGGGAATTCAGTTCACTGTGCTTTTTGTGTCTCTATTTTGCAGGCATAGAGTAGGACACAGAGGCAGATGCTCTGAATGTTTCCTAGATTTCCCAGCCAGCTAAGTTTCAGTATACAAGCTTGCAGAAATACAACATTTTTTAAAAATCTGCATTAATTTGTCTGTTTTCTGAACCGCTAACATAATTTTTTTAATCTAATTTGGAAATTGTGGAACTAAGAACATCAGTTTTAGACAGTTTCAAATACAGCTTAAATAAGGACTAATTTAATTTAATTTGTTGTTTCTTTCACATATAAATTTAGCTACACAGTTCGAGACATTGAAATGAAAAAAATTCTAATGAGTCTGCAAAACAAATGAAGTAAAAGCTGTAGTCTTGATTTTACATGCTGTATGTAGCAGTCTCTTGTTAATTATATTTTGCAGACCTGTTTTGTGCTTTCTTAGAAGTATAATGGAAACTTGAATGCAGGATGAATTGATTAGCTTTAGTGTATTTAAACTTGAGTTATTAAAGCTTCCTCTGTTCAGTTTCAAGAAAGTATATTCTACTAGCACAGACTTTTCTTTTATTAACAGATGGCTTAGAAATTTGTGTATTGAAGTAAATGTTCTGCCAATTGAGAAAATAATAAAGAGGAAAGAGATTATTCCTCACTTTCCCACGAAATGGGAGTTAATAGATGGCTCTCCTATAGACTCCTGTAATGGACATCAGCATGTGATGAACAAACATGGGCAGGGGGCAGAAACAGGGACACAGAGCACAGCAGCTGAATGCTTTCCAAAGGTGCTGCCTTGAAACCACCTAATGTTTTGTTACGGGTTAATTGTCATACCATCAGTTCCTCTTGGAATGGTGATCACACAAATTTTGAGATCTACCCTGTCCTGTGGAAGTTCTCTTTACTCTGTGTGGAATCAAGGCTGTTTCTGCAGTTTTTCCCTTTTCCAACCAGTTAGGAACCGCAGTGGACTGGGCACTAATTGTCTGTTGTCGTTGCTCATGCAAACCTCATGATAATGTCTGATCAGCTTTAACTGAGTCCAAACTAGTAACATAGGATGACAAACTGACTTCCTGTCTCATTATTCATCCCAGTCCCACAGTCCCTTCCCTTGCTTCTCAGAAGTGAGTGAAGCATGACTATTGGTTTGTCCTTGAATGGTATTAAAATGCATAACATTTTAGGGAAGTAGGAATTGGAAACACTGTATGAAGCAAACAGTATGTATCACATCATATCAGCTGGTTGAAAAATGACCTGGGGGAGTCTTTTTCCTACTACCGTTTCCTCAACTGAATTACTGCAGTGGTTAATTCTTTTGAAAATTTTGACATGCTTAAAAGCATATAATTTGCTGGTTACACATAAACATACAGTCCATCATTGCATAGCTTTGACTTAAATTTAATTACGCTGTCATTTTGAAATACTATTGTTGTCAAAAGCCTATTTTCTGGTTATTAAACTAGATTCAGATGATGCTGGAAGTTAAGTATAGTTGCATGACATTTGCTTCGTAGGGATAATCATGTGCCTGATTCTGATCTTGGCCACCTCACCTATCTAAATGCATGGAATTAAGTTGGAAAAGACCTCTAAAACCATAAAGTCCATCCATTAATCCAGCACTTCCAAGTTTACCACTAAGCCATGTCCCTAAGCACTACATCTACACGTCCTGTAAGTACCTCCTGAGATGGTGACTCCAACAGTTTCCTGGGCAGCCTGTTTTAATGCTTGCCAACCCTTTTGCTGAAAAAATTCTTCCTGATATCCAGTCTAAACCTTCCCAAAGGATGGTGATGCCATCTTCTCTTGTCCTATCACTTGTTTCTGGAAGAAATGACCAGCCCCCGCCTCATTACAACCTGCTTTCAGGTAGCTGTAGAGAACAATAAGGTCACACAATTGGCCTTGGCTCACTGATCCTCTGTATTACCTTCCTGCCTGCCAGCAGATCAGCATTCCTGCCCAACTGAGGTGCACTTAATCCCCTCATCCCAATCATTGATAAAGATATCAGGACTGGCCCCAACTCTGAGCCCTGGGGAACACCTCTGGTGGCCGGCTGCCAGCTGGGTGTAACTCCATTCACCACCACTCCCTGGGCCTTGCTGTCCGGACAATTTTTGGGTTTTTACCCAGTGAACACTGCACCTATCCAAGCCATGAGCAGCCAGTTTCTCCAGGAGAATACTGTGGTAATTGGTGTCAGAGGCTTTTCTAAAGTCAAGGTAGATAACGTGGACAGCCTTCCACTCACCCACTAAGTGGGTCACTCTGTCATAACAGGAGATCAGGTCAATCAAGCATCTTCTGGCTTTCATGAATGCTGGCTGGGCCTGATCTCCTGTTTGTCCTGTATGTGCTGCGTGGTGGCACTCAGGGTGATCCGCTCCATGTCCTTCCCCAGCCCCTAGGTCAGACTGACAGGCCTGTAGCTCCTCAGATCCTCCTTCCAGCTTCTTGTAGCTGTGCATCCAATTTACTCAGCTCTGGTCAACTGTGACCTCCCTGGTCATCCAGGGCTGCTGATAAGTGATGGAAAGTGGCTCACTGAGCACTTCTGCCAGTTCCTTCAGTACCTTTGTGGGGATCCCATCTGGCTCCATAGACTTGTGTGTGTCTAAGGGATGCAGCAGGTCACTGAAAATTTCTCCTTGTGTTATGGGGGCTTTACTCTGCTCCCTGTTCCAATCTTCTAGCTCAGGGGCAGGCTACCCAGAGAACAACTGGTTTTTTACTACTGGACTGAGACAAAGAAGGCACCAAGTACCTCAGNAGCAGGTCACTGAAAATTTCTCCTTGTGTTATGGGGGCTTTACTCTGCTCCCTGTTCCAATCTTCTAGCTCAGGGGCAGGCTACCCAGAGAACAACTGGTTTTTTACTACTGGACTGAGACAAAGAAGGCACCAAGTACCTCAGCCTTTTCCTCATCCTTTGTCCTTATGTTTCTACTCAACTTTGATAAAGGATGGAGGTTCTTCTTAGCCCTCCTTTTGTTGCTGATTCCTAGAAAGATTTTTTTTTTAATTTGTCTTTTAAGAGTAATTTGTCACCAGATTATGTTCTATTTGGGTTTTGGTGCTACTAATTTTCTCCCTGTATAAGCTTGCAATATCCTTGTAGATACGTGTACTAGTTCCTGTATGTTTTAGAGATGAAGGCTTTAATTTTCTTTGGTTTTGTGCATTGATACCACCAGCACAGAGGCTTTATGGACATCTCAGATATCTACAGAGTAATTTGACCCTAACTTGATGCTTTCTTGACAAGTTGCTTCTTAAAATACTGCCCCAAAAAATGACCTTATGTTTATCACCTGTCTTGTTTATTTGCTTTTGTCTAGTACATTGGGGGACAGGCTTCTCTTAAGTTCTTTGGCTTCTGTCTTACCAAAACCTAAATAAAATTTGAGTTATCCTATGACATGTAGG
>VZSE01011226.1:423613-563074 GCA_013398275.1 Promerops cafer
ATACTGTGGTAATTGGTGTCAGAGGCTTTTCTAAAGTCAAGGTAGACAACATCGACAGCCTTCCACTCATCCACTAAGTGGGTCACTCTGTCATAACAGGAGATCAGGTCAATCAAGCATCTTCTGGCTTTCATGAATGCTGGCTGGGCCTGATCTCCTGTTTGTCCTGTATGTGCTGCGTGGTGGCACTCAGGGTGATCCGCTCCATGTCCTTCCCCAGCCCCTAGGTCAGACTGACAGGCCTGTAGCTCCTCAGATCCTCCTTCCAGCTTCTTGTAGCTGTGCATCCAATTTACTCAGCTCTGGTCAACTGTGACCTCCCTGGTCATCCAGGGCTGCTGATAAGTGATGGAAAGTGGCTCACTGAGCACTTCTGCCAGTTCCTTCAGTACCTTTGTGGGGATCCCATCTGGCTCCATAGACTTGTGTGTGTCTAAGGGATGCAGCAGGTCACTGAAAATTTCTCCTTGTGTTATGGGGGCTTTACTCTGCTCCCTGTTCCAATCTTCTAGCTCAGGGGCAGGCTACCCAGAGAACAACTGGTTTTTTACTACTGGACTGAGACAAAGAAGGCACCAAGTACCTCAGCCTTTTCCTCATCCTTTGTCCTTATGTTTCTACTCAACTTTGATAAAGGATGGAGGTTCTTCTTAGCCCTCCTTTTGTTGCTGATTCCTAGAAAGATTTTTTTTTTAATTTGTCTTTTAAGAGTAATTTGTCACCAGATTATGTTCTATTTGGGTTTTGGTGCTACTAATTTTCTCCCTGTATAAGCTTGCAATATCCTTGTAGATACGTGTACTAGTTCCTGTATGTTTTAGAGATGAAGGCTTTAATTTTCTTTGGTTTTGTGCATTGATACCACCAGCACAGAGGCTTTATGGACATCTCAGATATCTACAGAGTAATTTGACCCTAACTTGATGCTTTCTTGACAAGTTGCTTCTTAAAATACTGCCCCAAAAAATGACCTTATGTTTATCACCTGTCTTGTTTATTTGCTTTTGTCTAGTACATTGGGGGACAGGCTTCTCTTAAGTTCTTTGGCTTCTGTCTTACCAAAACCTAAATAAAATTTGAGTTATCCTATGACATGTAGGTCTCTGCATTCCAATTCTTACAATAACATAGGATATCTGGCTTTTAAAACAGTATTATAAGAAATTTCCTTGCACTGCACTTTACTGTCTGTTTTTTGAAGAGGTTTTTTCTTTCATCCTGTGTTCAGGTGGTGCTTGTTTTTGACAGAGGATCGGACTTGTTCCCATTGCATTTAAGAATAATTCATAATGGCTTCATTCATATGGCTAGGACATTGTGACAGCATCTACTAATTTTTTCCTTTTGTGCATGAGGGCATGAGAGGCAACTACACATTCAGTTGTTATCCAGATGTTCAGTTGTCCCAGTATGTGAAAAATAGGTGGAGCAATATATATTCAGAATAACTTAAATTGGAAAAGGAAAAAAAAACCCCTACATTTATTAATGTGGATTGGGAGGGGGAGAAAAAGAGAAAGAGCTGCCCTTGCTGCCCTTGGTTTCAAGATGAGGAAGTGGAAAAGATGATTCTAGTTGAGAAATCACAGAAGTTGGAATCTACTCCTTTTGTAGGGGCTGTGACTGAGCTGTGTAGGAGGTAACCTGCACCATATAGGCTGTCCCCTATTGCCTCCTTCTGGCACAGTGTCACCAGTGCCCCGTGGTCCTGTGTTCCCCTGGAACAGACTTCGCTGGTCATAGCCTTGGAGACTCTTTGAAGCTGATACCTTACAGTTTGTCTTGTACAATGTCTGGCAAGTCTGGCTTCAAGATACAATATACTCAGGTCACTAGATACATTTAAGATACGTCCTATAGCCCTAATATTAAGTTTATTTATTATGTTTGACATGTTGTTTCACTTGACACCAGTGACTTCCTTGAAATTACAGTGATATTTACCAAGGAACTAGGTGAGCTCAGAACTACTACATTAATTTCTGTAAAGGGAGGAAAAAAAAATAATTTCAGAAGCAGAATTAAGGGAAACTTCATTCATTGCTAAAAATTGTCTTAGTAATAAAACCATGGAATTACTTGATCCTCCAGCTCTTTTAAAATGTAATATACTTTGAAATTTTTTAGGACTTACATTCTCCAACATTTAAAAAAGAAAATAAGTAATATACAAGTAAGTCTCCAGTCATCAGCTAACAGAAGTAGATACCTAAATCAAATTTAAGGCACAGTACTTATGATTGGTTTCTGTAAATAAAATGTGATTTCTGTTTGGAGAGCCATAAGTAAGATGTAGTATTCGGAAAAGAAGCGGTTAAGTCAAGGGGGTAGTTCTGTTTAATATATTAAATGCCCTTGCTTGCGCTAGTTTTATCGCGTTTTTCGAAGTTCATCCAGGGAAAAGTACTTTGTGGCAGTTTGATATGTCCAACATGTTTATCTAATCTTTGTTCTATATCCTGCAAATTTTAAGATACAAATAAAGCATTTTCAGCTAAAATCATTCACCTCGAAAGGTTACTTGAATGGTTTGCAGAATCATTTCTTAGAGATTCTTACTCTGATAATTATTGTAGCAGTTTCTTATCTTTCAGGGATGTTATTTTAACATTGTCTGTCCTGTTACTAAATGCATGATTTTAGTTTTCTGCAAAGCAAATTCATTCCTAAACCATTCCTTTGAATGCTGTGTAGCTATAAAATATTTCTAAAGTCTTTGTGTTGCACAATGATAAAGAAAAAAAAATGTTTTGGTGTTGATCACAGAGATAAGCAGTGATTATGGATGATTAACACTGCAGTTTCGTGAGCCATTTAAGCCACAGTAAGCATCAGCTCTGCCAAAAAAGGCACGCTTATGCCTTCCCTTCTCTTTGAGCCTGGTACCAAGTGCTCATGAAACCATAAAATGAATGGGGTTAGCCAATTTATCTGGGGTAAACTTTCACTCCCACTCCTTTAGACTTCTATTCTGGATGACCTTGCAGGCTTAAACAGAGCCATGGTGTCCCTGCTCCCTTCTCTCCTCTAGCAGTGAAATGCTTAGAAAATAGCGTTTGTTTTGATGCTTCTAAACTGAGTGACAAAACTTGATTTTTTGCATTCCCACAGACTTACTTTGTAGTTTATGGTTGAAAATACCAATTGGTCTCAACACAGAAATGTGTTGTTGTTAGGGGCACGCAAGGCACGGCCCAGTGTTTGAGAGTAACTTGACTTTTCTTCATGATGTAGTGGAGGGTTGCTGTCTATCCCAGGTAAAGCTACTTGGCTTTGTTGCTAGTGTTGTTCTCTTATTCCACATATACAAGTGTCTGCCATCAGCTAAGAATAAAATTCCTTTTTTAGAAGTCATAACACTTAAAATTGAAGACAGCAGCACATCTTTCAAGGCGCATTAATTGTAGAGCCAAGGAAAGTGTTCTTAGAAGAATTAGATTTTCCAAGAGGAAAATTAGTCAGGAAAAAGATTTTGGCCTTTTTTTCTTCTTCTATGAAAAAAAAATGAAAATAGTAACCACTTTGTTTGAAGTCTCCTTGCCTTAAGCAAAAAGACAAGTTGACAAGTTCCTTCCAGGCAGACAGCCAAAGAATCTCAGATGGATGGGGTCTCTCTATGAGCTGCTGGCAAGCTGGGGAAAAATCGTTTCAATTCTTCCCAAATGTATTGTTTTCTGAAATTCTTTTCCTGTACTCTTCACCCTGCCCAGTCTTGCAAAAAAAGAAAAAAAACCACCACAACCTACCATCCCCTTCTAGTTACTCTTGTAAGGCTTAGTGGGAGTGAATTTTTTTTTTTTCCAGAAGCTTCTGTTGTTAAGATGTTTTCCCCCTCACTTATGGTTAAGATTTAGTGGGTTTAGTTTTGTCCTCTTCTGTGAGAAGCAGAGTAAATTCTATTGCTGTTACTTGGTGATGCTGTGCCTTGTTGTTTTATTGTATTTTACAGTTGCATTCTAGTTCTTGGTTTCTTGCCTTTTTAATCATTTTCATCTTCTTTTCTCAAACAGTTTCCTGTTTGTACTCTTTCCATACCCCACAGCATCCTAAATTCTCCAGTGTCAGTTTCGAGCTTGCTATCCTGGATTGGAAGAGCTGCTTCTGTTTGCTTTCACTATGCTAGCACAGTACCTGTTTTGTGATGCCAGTTGTCTATTCATGTACCAAGCTCTTAATCTGTTCTTAGATGTTTGTCCCCTGAAAGTTAGAGCTTTTTTTTTGCTGAAGTGAGAGACTGCTTTTCTTGAGATGTCATTTCCTTATTCCCTTTTACCAACTACTTAAACATGGATTATATCCTAGAGTATATATAGCATCTGTTCACCTTGCTGAACAGTGGTAATATACCTATTTGAATGGTGACTCCTTTTTGCTTTTTGGGTCTGATTTGTATGTGATACCTAACGTTACTTTTGAGTATTAAACTACTGACTGTAATTTAGTATCGTCTCATTTCAAGCTTGTATGTTGAATGTTACATACATGTAAATGGAGAATAAGCATAAATAATGAAATGCAGTGATGTTATGAATGTGTACAAAAGCCTAACGTTTCAGAAACATCATTCTGTTATCCCTTGGTGGACTTGGTAAAGCTCTTGTGGAATTGTATGTAGTATGTGAATCAATTTGTATATTCAGTATCGAAGAATTTATCACTTGAGTTCTAGGTAAGAAGGAATTCTAAAAAAATCCTATCAAAATGTACTAAACAAAATTTTTGCTTTTCATGGAATATTTGTAATATAGAAATACAGTTGGTGGAAATACAGTTTGTAGTAAAATCGTAAATAAATTACTCTGTCCAGTTTTTCCAAAGAAGAAACATGATTTTCTCCCTTATTCCCCGGAAAGGAGCGCTGCTTCTGTTTCTCGTGTAGACTCTTATAACTCCATCTTGCTGAAGAGGAAAATACACCTGCAGAGAAATTGCAGAAATCTTGAATGGTTGCAGTGTTCTGGGATCTGTAAATTACTATCTTACTTAATTAGTCCAGTTCAGATAGTAATTTCTGTCTGTAGTGCATTTACTTGGAATGCACTAAATTAATTAGTACTTATTCCCTTTTCCTATATTCAGCTGGTTACTTGCGAGGGTCTCAAATGTAGTGTCCTTTCTGTGTGCAGAAATCTGAATTACAACAGCAGAATTGTTAGCTGCCTCAGTAAGCTCCGAGCATGGCTTAATGAAGGATGGCAAAGGGGATGTTTCTTTCCGCCCTCTGAAGCTGGGTCTAGCATTACAGTCTTTCTAACACCATTTAGTGTGGCCTTAGTTCAATTTTAAGCTATACCATCTGGCTTTGATTCCCAAGGGGCTATTATTTTTCCTGGAATCATTGTAGTTAGAGCGTTCTTCAACGCTGACCAGTGCTCTAGGGAAGGCTGGGAGGAGTGGTGGCTGCAAAGCTGTGCAGAAAACCTCCCCAATAGGCAAAGGTGCCTTTAGGTATGGGTGATTTATTTAGTTACAGATGAAAGTTTTTGTTGTGTGCAAGAGCTGCATGGAAAAAAAAAAACGTTTCTTTATGTGGTACATAAGTATATGGAGTACCTGGAGCAGAAACTCAGGTGAGGCCTTTTGTGTTAGCATACATAATGTGAGAAAATGGTATTTATAATTAGGAATTCAAATTGTCACTTAGGACTACAGTACATCTTCTGTTGACTTGTCATTTTTCTAACACTCTGGAACACAAATTTACGAGAGCCTCCTACTGAACTGATATTACAGGAAATACCCTTTATCGGAAAACATATTACCATACTAAATACAGATAAACTCCTCTAGTATTTAAACACTTAAAGACCAAATTAAATCAAATACTGCTGCATTGAAGACTTGGATGTCAGTCAGCAAATCCCAAGTACAGTTTGAACAGCTCTGATTTTGGTTGAATGCAGTGAGGCAGATTTATTGCTTTTGATTGAATTTAGGACACTCAATGTGAGGGCATTTTTTTATTCTGGAAATAATAACTTTTGGAAGAGTTCACTTGCAAGCTTTCACAACATGTCCTAGGCATCAGAGCTGGCCTTGTTGAACTCTGGAGAAAGAAGGAGCTGAAGGAAGGTGCAAAGAAACAGGGTCGGATTTTGGATGGAAAGGGAATTTACTGGACTTGCTGTTAGCTTCTAATTAGACTGTAGAAGGAGCAACACGCCTTTGGTACCCTTTAAATCTTTCCAATTGAACACAGCACAGTAGAATATAGATGGTTTTCTACTTGTCTCCATATGCCCTTGCTGGTTGATGTGTCCTCCAGAGGGCAGGGAAAATAATGTTGGGGGATAAATGGAAAGAAATGCTGGGGTGCAAAATGGAGCTGAGGCTGGGGAAAGGATGGAAGCAGAAAAATCCAGGTGATGAATGATGACAGGTGGAGGTATGAACCCTGGTGTCATTCAAGGGGGAAGGGAAAGCACAGGTTGTCCACAGCCCTAGAAAGAGCAGAGAGACTTTGCATTAGTTGGAAGAAGAGGCAGAAGGAACCCAAGGTAAAAAGGAAAGTATCTTGGAATACTTTCAAAGTTACTCATGACATCCAGTTTGAGCTAGTCATGGGCATCCGATACCCACCCTAAAGGAAATGCTGAGGACCCAGTAGAGCTCACCAATATGAAATAAGTGAGCATGTAGTGCTGAGAAGCTTTTCTAGGAGAAACCACCAGGCCTTCTTGGCACCAGAATGACAGCACGGTGTCCCACATCTTCCATTTTTTTTTCGCAATTTAAGCTAAAAAATGTAATTATCTGAGTATTCAGCCAAGATCAGAACATGAACAAGGAAGAGCCTTTTGAAGATAAACTGATCTTACAGCCAAGACATGAGGTTAGCCAGTGTACCTACAGCTGCACATCATGACTTGTCCACTGTTTTGGAGGCACCCTTGAGTTTGAGCACTAAGGGTCCATCAGTGTCTGTGAAGTGGTATTAAACCCACTGCTGCTTCTTGTTACAGGTGATTCAGTACCGCCAATACTTTTTTCATTTTTTCTCACCTTGTGTATACAGATGTGCAGTTTAAGTGCATATGAAAACACCAGCCCTAAGTAAAGCTAGAAGAGTATATACCCAAAATGTAAATCTTTCCTATTGTTGCAAATGCATTACAGTGATGTGGCTGCAGGATGAGTAAGTTTGATCAGCAGGATGGATGATCCATCACAAAATTGTTCTTGCTTTTTCTGGTGGGCTCATTCTCTTCTGGGTCAGGTTAGTTGTTGATTTGCTGGGATCTGCTGTGGAAAAGGAGATAAATTAATGAGAAAAGAGGTGTGTCAGTGGTGATGAGATAAAAGGAGGTCATAACTGAATGAGACTCCACTGTGTTAGATTCTCTGTTAGGTTTTTTCCCACCCTCTTTTCTCTCTGCAGTGCTTTCTTCCTGCTGTTTTAATATATTCCAGAACTGGGCAGCTGAGGATCAGTGCCCTGCCATCCCTTGCCCTTGATGCCTGCTGCACCCCAGCACTACCCAGGCACAGTAGTGAATTGTGCCGACGCGTCTTAGCTGGGTTGCAGATGACAGTGAGCAATCCCATTAACCTGCCAGCCTGGCTGCAGATAATCCTGGACATCCAGGGCACCCAGTGCTGCCCACGGCTGCCATCCCTCACCCTGCTGGCTGCAGCTCCTGCCTGCCTGTAGGCACTGATGCTCTGGGCAGAGGAGCAGCACAGCACGGCTCACACCTCCTCCTCCTCTGAGCTGCCTGCAGAGCTCAGAAACTGGCCCATTTAGATTTTTTTTCCTTCTTTTTTACTGTCTGCTGTGTTTTGGCAGACCTGTGAGCAGTGGCAAATACTGTGATCGTGTCTGCTTGCCTGCAGCTCTTTCTTGTGCACTGTGCTGCCTTTCAAGGAGTAGATTTTGTTTGGTTTTGAAAGTTAATGGCATATGCCTCTCAGGTTGTAGAGAAGAGGAATTATTTAAGGCCCTCTGTGAGTTCCAGTTTAACATTCTTTTAAATAGGAAAGTTAGAATCCCTAAAAGCACAATTTATGACATAAAAACTATCAAAATAGCAGTGCAATCTGTTAAAGTGTTTAAAAATTTGATTCGCTGCAGTATAAAATGTGAAATAAATGTACACTAATTGTTTTGAATGGAGATGAAGATGGTGTTTGAAGCCAGTCTTTAAAGGAATTAGTGAGATAGCACTGCAGTTAATGGTGGAGCACTATTTTCCTGTAATGGGCTAAGCAATGTTCTCTAATTAGCTTGCAAATTGATATTCAAATACAAGTAAACTGGCAATCAAATACAAGCAAAACATCTATGTAAGTAGACTTTGGCGTCTGCATTTAGCATACCTGTATTAAAATTATGTATGGGTAAAGAGTAAGCTCTTAGTTGTTTTCAGCATGGAGCTTTTATTAATGGTGGCTCACTGGTTAGGTCATTTTAATTTAAGCACACGAAAAGAGGAAAAAGAAACTCCTTTTTTTTCCACAAGTGAGTGGCTTTTAAACATTAGTAACATAATACTAAGTGTGCATGAGTTTTTCCTGTCTTCATTTCTTCTGGTTTTGTCAACTAGTTGTGCACCTAAGATTTGATGCATAGCTGAGTCAGTGGAAGTTACTCTGTTGAGTTTTCCTGGATTTGGATCATATTTATGTTCATTATTAAAATCATTGCTATATGGTTGTATTTGTTTTGGTTTAGAGTAAATTTGGGAGAAAACTTCTAAAGGGATTTTTTTAGAAAGCCGATTTAAGTGGCGCTTTTTTAAACTGGTTTGGGAAAAGATTTTTTGGAGAAAAGTGGAAAAAATTGTTTAACAGGTAAAGCATTTATTAGCATAAAAATGAATAATATTAAATAATACAATTTTTTGTTGTTTTGAAGACATTATACATTTAGAAAGCTTTTTGTGGGTTGTAGTTTGGCTTATTTAGTTTGTTACTAGTTTCATTGGCACTGGAGATGCTGTGGCTTAAGTTAGGCCTCGGTGGACTATAGGTGCGAGCTGCTGGTGTTCTTTTGGATTTTTAGTTTAGAGTAGGTTTAAATAGTTTTAAGATAAAGAAAAACTATAGTTTAGGGAACTTTCCTGCTTCAGCTAGCTAAAAGCTAACTAAAAAGCAAAGAACTCTCTCTTGCTGTCTGTGCTGTAGATAACACAGTCTAGGAGAAGGAATGTGGAGGAGTGAGTGCAGTTTCTGAAAACAAACTGCGCGCTTCTTCTTCCCCCTAATCTTAAAGGTGCAGAACTTAATATCTAGCATAAACAGAATAGATGATTGGGGATACAAGCATCATAAAGTCACCCTAGGACAATGTAGCCATTTCATTTTCAAGCCTTGTGCCAGAAACTGGGTGCATAAACTGTTAATGGTGTTCATGTTGTAAGGTGTTCGGTGGTATATAGTACAGGGTCTTAAACTTGAATTGAATGCCTGGCACAAGTAGGTTTCTACAAAGGAGAATCATATAATGGTTTGGGTTGGAAGGAACTTAAAGACCATCTAGTTCCAATGCTCCTGCCATGGACAAGGACACCTTCCACTGGACCAGGTAGCTCAGAGCACCATCCAACCTGGCCTTGAACACTGCTAGGGATGGGGCACCCGCAGCTTCTCTAGGCAACCTGTTCCAGTGCCTCACCACCCTCACAGTAAAGAATTTCTTCCTAGCCATACAAGAAAACTGGTGCATAAGAACTCTTGTTGGGAAAGGTGAACAAAGATCACACATCTAGAATTTGGTTTGCAGGGTCTTTGTAATGTCTGCATTTTCTAACCTATAAAACATCTCTCACTCATTGATACCTCACACACTGATTGTGAGGTATCAATGATACCTTGCTACCTAACCTCTGTATGCATATTGTTTACTGACAGAAGTGTGAACTGTATCAGTGGGTCAGGTATCAACCACCTATATTGCTTCCAGCAGCTTTTATGGTGTTTGTTTAGCATCATCTTTCATGCTAAAAGTGCTTTGGAATGTACTTCCATAAGTCGAATTCTTATCACTGTGCATTCATTAAATCCAATTAATGTTTGCATAGATTTAGCTTTCAGTGCTGATTATTCTTCAAGGGGGAAAAACTCAAACAAAACAAAAAACCCCCTTGTGTTAAGTGTTTACTGTAAAGCAGTAAGTATGCATTTTACACCAAAGAAATAATACATCAGTGAAAGCATTTGACTTTCCAATTCAGTATGTGCTTTTCTGTGCAAATAACCCCAATTTTCCCTTTACAGTCCTTTAGTGCATGTATGTGCTTTTATAAAAAAATTGTCAACTTGGTTCTTGGGAGACGGTTAATAGGGGAGCGTAGGTCCCTCAGAGGTCACAGGTTCTGATCAGTCTGCATCCAGTAGCCAGTAACTTATAACTGCCTGGTAGGTTATGTAAAAGAAGCTTTTGTTGATTTGGTTTCTCCTGAAGGAGTCTCTGTTGGAAAGGTACTTATTGCACAAGAGCAGAAATACTGCTGAAATTAGTGGAAACTGGGTCAGCACATGTGGGCAGGGAGTGCTGGTATATGAAGGTAGCTGGAGAAGGTCAGTATCACAGTGCTTTCCTGACTGGAAGACAGAAGCACTGAAACAGAGTGGAATTTTAACCTCCTGAAGTGCATTTATGCAGAGCTGAAATATGTTAGGGCAGTAGTTTTAACAGCTTGGGGCAAACAGCACATATAGCATTTTAAGTACTGCAGGTGTTTTTGCCTATGTGTAATTGATTCAGTGTGTTTACCAGAACTGGAATGAAGTCTGTATCACACTGAAACTTCAAATACAAACTAATAGCAAAAGAAATCCCTCTCATCCTTACCCTGCATGTCACTACCCTCACTTCTGACCGTACCAAGCCTCACTGGATGAAAATCTTGTCATTATGCCTGTGTGCTGATTTATTATTTAAGAATGATATGTGTCATTATTTATAAAAATGGATCTTTTTTCGTCAGATAAAGTGATTATATCAGTTGTTACAGCTGCAAATGATCTGGAAGTTATTTCCTCCTTCCAGATTTTCAAACAAAGTCTCTGTAATTTACAGATGCATGCCAAAAAGCCAACGTAATGTGGCTAAAATGGAAGATTTTTGTTAGCCTTCAGTGAGTTTGCTGTTTAAAGGAAGGAAAGCCTACAAAAGCACAGGTGCACCTGGCTTTAGGAAGCAATTTTGCAAGAGATATCCCAGCAGAACATGGCTGTTCCAGTCTGCTGGGCAGGTCACGGTGCAGTGATGGAGCCTGGCTTAAGGTGGCCACTCAGGGTCTGTGGGTTTTATATTGCAGCTGATTTAAAACAAAAAGAAAAGTTATTAAGTCCTAAGAGTATTGAGTTCTGTGTTCCTCACAAAACGCAAGAATAATATACAAAGATTCTTAATTTTTTAAGCTCCGTCTATCATGCAGGACATGGATAAAAAACTGAAGAAGCTCTCTCCAAACATTTGTTCCTGTAAGTGACCACCAACTTTCAGAACGTACCCAAAGTTTTTGTAGGGTAACCAAATAAGGTCTTGGAAAAGGCTGCTTTTAAAGACTACTTGCTGTGTGCTCAAAGATGGCAGTGTGACTTCTGTTGCAAACACTTAAAAATGGTGAATGGGAGCCTAGCAGACGAGCAGAGTCTGGTAAGGGCTTTATATGTATTTTTTTAGCAGCAGTAACTTTTGTAAAGCATTTACACCTTTGTAGAAGGGGTAGAGATAGATAAATAGTTTGGTAAGCTGTTATACCAGTGTTATAATAATGTCTGCTAACCACATCTTTATGATGCAGAGAATTTCCCAGATTATGGGTAGTGTCAAAATGTCACTGCAGGTCAAAATGCGGGGTTTTTTTGCTTATTGGTCTTTGTTGTTATTGGTGCTGGAGTTCTAAAGTCTCTGTATTATTGTTTTAGTAAGACTCTTGCTGTCTTACGTTTTAAAATTTCTGCAAGCCATGCACAGATCTGCATGCCCGGGATAAATTAAACTCTGAGTTTACCATGCCATAAACTGAGAGAGAGGAAGGCCACCTTTATGCCATAAATGCAAACTGTGCCAATAACTTCGCTCATTTTGTATTGCATACTTTATGTTAAGTTTGTTAATATTGCCAAAAACAAAAAGTAAATTTTTGGGGTTTTATATTTTATTATATAATAATTGTTTTATTAACAAAATTATAATATTAGGCAAGTCTTTAGAAAGACTTGGAGATGCCAAGGGGACAGTGGGGTCTGTAATACTCAATATGGCACAGACAAGTGGTTTTAGGTTGTTTCAGAATGTACCCAATTAATTCTGATAATGTGATTCAGGGATTAATTCTCATTTATGCACAGTCTATTTGCTGCCTTTCTGAATGCATGTGGATGAACATGGTATATCTCATTTTTTTAACTGATGCTCCTCCTAAATATTCAAAATACGCTTTCCTCACTATAGTGAATATTAAAATTAAAGTTTATCTTGTAAAAAGTTTTTGCTACAGGCTGCAGAATTTTTAGTGGTTCAATGACTTGAACCATCAGGTGTTCAGAGCCCTCCGAGGTGGATCTTGCAGGTTCCAGGCACTATCTTAAAAAAAAGTTAAACCTCCGTGATTGAAAGACTTTAAGAGTGCTGTCATGGGGGATGTTGAAAATGGCTGGGAAGATTAGAAGGCCAGTTTGGAAGACTGATTGCCCCAAATCCTTTCATTTCAAGAGTAACAGTTCCCTTATTTAGAGGGTATAAGAATTGCAGAGCAGCATCGGCAGCTCCAAAATAGAGAAGCATATCTTGCTAGTGAGAGACAAACATAAAACAGATGCACATCAAAATAAGGTTTGCTGATAACAGTCCTGCTTGTGCCTCACTCTCCCAGACCTAAAAGCATTGAGAGATTGCATGTGGAAGCATTTGCATTGCTGTGGATGAGGGGGCTGAATTAAAGTTTGGTCTCTGTTTTTGGTTCTGTACAATGTAGTTGGACCAAAAAGGGGTGGGCTGGGGGTGGGCTGAAAGAGGTGTTTTGATGAGGAACTGAATGGTAAAACTTTTCCTGATGTGAGTCACACCACAGAGAAGACAACCCAGGGTGCATCGTCCCTGGTGACAGAGGAGCTCAGGCAGATGTTACCTCTCAAGTCTGAGGTCTAAATCTTGTATTGGAACAAAGCAATCTAAACTATCATGGGAGAGGGCAGTCCCACATCTCTTCCTAGCTCTTCCCAGAGGTCCAAGTGCATGTTTTGTGCTAGTTACAGTGGTCTTGCAGCCTCAGTATGAATCAATGCATTGGTCTGATCAGATGGCAGGCTTACACTGGAGTGAAAGAGAAGTGATATTCCAGTGGATCAGCAGGATGAATGAACTTGTCCCATAGCTGTACTGCAGTGGCCTCTGGGAGAAGAGGGATGTGGGACCGTGAGCTGCAAGACCCCATCTTTTCGCAGGATCTTGTGCCTATATCATTTTAATTGTCATATCAGAAGTGCATCCTAGCTGTGTTTGTAAATACTACTCATTTTCTACTGAGATCTTCATCTCTCACTGGCTAGCTATACTGCTTTGCTGTCCTTTTAGATCTGCAGAACCAGGGTGGTTGATTTGAGCATCTAGTATGCAAATCAGATGACCTTTTCACTGTGATTACTTTTTTTTTTTTAATGAATGTATAAATCATGGATATTTTCACCAAGCCCTTCTCTGAAATATGAGAACGATGTGCTGCATTTTAATCTTCAGTCTGTCCAGTGTCTCTCCCTCCACATTCAAAATCCAGCAGTAAACCCCTAAGCAGATGGCAGTCTTTTCAGACAAGAAGAGTCACAGGCTTATTGCAAAGACAAAACAAAGCAAGCAAAGCCGACTACCATAGTTGTAAGTCATTTTTGCATGTGATCCCTGTTGAACTCTCTTAAGTCACCTGGGGTGATGTAAAACATGACAGTCTACCAGGGCTGCTTCAGGGGCTTCAGTGGCATTCTCCAGTCTTCAGACTCTTCCATGTGTAGAGATTTGAGGGATAGCTCTGCTGGAGTCTCCTGCTGTAACAGAGGATGCTGCTGCCTCGGTGTGTGCATGCTGGCTCTCTGCTGGAGGCTGCCATCCTGCTGCAGGGCTGATGACGCAGGCTGCCTTGTCTGCGCTTCGCTTCTGAGGGTCAGAGCCTCCTGTGAATTATCAATAAAGATGTGCTGACACCAGGGCAGCAGCAGAAGAACCAGAGCAGCACAAGGATGTGCGTGGCCTTCTGTCAGGCCTTGCTCGTCACTGTCCTTAGCAAAGTCAAGATCTGGGGCTGGAAGTATTTTGTGGTGGGGAGGCAAAAGAGCCCCACGGCTCTTGGTCACACGGATCTTTGAAGTGGTCTTCAGAGAATAGTCTGCAGTGGTTTCTGCAGTACATTCCTGTGGTAGCCAGGCTTGCTGCCCTTCGGCTAAGACTGCAGTCTTGTTCCTGGTGTGTGTACTGTGGCAATTGGAGTTAAAAATAAAGAGACACATTCTCCATGACTTGTAATAATCAGTTTGATTAAGTTTGGGGTGAAAACAACAGGAATGTTTCCTTTTAATCTGAAGGCCGTGACTTGTCCTGGATAATATTTCTAAAGCTTCCCATTAAGGGAGGAAAAAAAGAAAAAAAACCCAGCAGCCTTGTAAACTATCTACTACAAAGTTCTTTAAATAGCACAATCTATCTCTCCTCTTAAATTAGTGGTCAGCTTAAAAGTAATTCATCAAAACCAGTGGATTTACATAAGTATGTGGTATAAGAAAGAGGAAAACCAGGTCTGGAGTTTCTGAGAATACTTGAAATTCAAGGCGAATCCAGCTAGTGTAAAATCAACCGCAAACTTACTAAGTTTCTAGTATTTAGGGGTTTGGGCTTTTCATTGTTTTTTATTTTGGAATATCTCATCTGGAAAAGGGAGATTCTGTAGATCTGCTATGGATCTTGCATTCTAGAAAAGATTTGCAAGTTATTTTTATGTATCTTAAGTGAATGTTTCAGGGAATGACAAGGATGCTGGTTTTCTGTTCACGGACGAATAGGAATAAAGGTGTATCTCAAGATTGTTGCGTGTGATGAAGAGAATGTATTGGATGGTATCGATGTGTTTCTTCAGATAAAGAATTTTTGATACCTGATTTTATTATAATCTGACCCAGTGGTCAGGACTTCTGTTGCTTTTTCTTATGACTTATATATTTTCCCATAAAGTTGGCTGTTTGTTAGTACCTTTTCTTTTTAATTAGAATATTGATGTGCAGTTGCATAATCTAAACATCCAAAGTTATATTAGTATTTCCTACTGGTTTACATGGATTATTTTCTTATTTGCCCTTGACTTGTAATGAGCCTATGAGCTACAAGCTATCTGTGTGCCTGTGGGCAGATCCTGATTCTAAAAGTAAAAACTGACAGCCGTGGCCAGAGGGGCCTTTTCAATGCAATACAGTGTGGCTTTGCCAATAATTTTAATTTTTCTAAGCAGACTTAGGGGAGGGGGGAAGGCTTTCATTGTTGAGTCAAAAATCTAATGAAGACATTTCTTTTTTTATTTTTTTTTGTACATCTGAAATATTCTGTGCTCTTATGAGAATATTGTGAAAATAAATCTGCAGTATTTAGACAGATGTAGTACAGAATGACTTCCTCATCTGAATTCAATGACTGCCTGCCTTGCATGGGTGAATGCTTGTCATGGTACAAAACTTTAGAAGTAGACTGTAATACTGAAAAAATAGAGCAATTTTAAGGAGTATTAGAAACTTGGAAATGTTCAGTTTTTCTGGAATGCTGTGCAGGGTACTGAATATGAATATTACATTTCAAAAGAAGCAATTTTACTACACTAGTGGCAGTGCACCTGTTAAGCAGAGATCAATAAATAGCTCATGATAGTTGATCTGCATCTTGGTTTTACTGCATGCATTCAGTGTGAAGAAGGAGGAAAACGCAAGAAGATAGAAAATTATTTGATTGAGTTCACCATGCATTTTTCTTTTATTCCAAGTCACAAGTTGGGAAATCCATGACATGATAAAACATGTAAATCTGTAGTTGCTGCATACTTGCCATTAAGATTGGTAATTAGATGTTATTTCTGTAACTTTTCCGTACTTCTGTCAAACTTTAGTAGATGTGAAAACAAGGGACATCTGTTTTTCTTAAATGATAAATGCAGTACCTTAATAGTAATTAATCTGTATAGGCTCAGCTCTCATTATATGAATTGTTTTGGGTTTTTTTCTCCTTTACATTCTTGAAAGCAGCAGAAAACAGTGAAATTTCATCATTTACTGTCAGTACAGAAGCTGCCTTCAAAGCTTGAAGTGAATTTTGCTTTCTAGAAACTGGTGGCTAATACCAGAGATGAATTGTGCCATGCAGTGCTGGACAGTGTCTTGTGAGCTGATTCTAGTGTAGGAACTGCCCAGAACTACAGGGAACATCACACTTTTTTTTGGGAATCCTTCAACTTCCTAGTCACTGATGCTGTAGGGAGCAAGAGCCCACATCCTGTTGTATGTCACCAGAAATGCCGAAGGTTTATAGGTGATTTGGAGGTATAGTACTTGCTTGTAGGAGAGTTTGGATGGAAGATTGCACTGGCCAAAAGGGTCTGTCCCTTTGCTCAGCCACCCTGCTCCCTTGGAGCATTTACTGAGTGCTTTCTCTGTCTTTCTGTCCTTATACTTAAAATCTCTCATCCCTAAATTTCAGAAGTTGTAGTTTTGGGTATTTGGAAACACTTCTGAAGCAGTATGACTTTGACTTAGACAGTAAGCACAACCTTGGAGGAACAGGTTTTTTAGAGCAGGATGCCAAGAATGGTTTAAAAAATGCAGAGCAGTGTTCATAGTTCAGAGCAATTAAGCATGAAGACTTACCAGTAAAAATGTTGAGATTGTAATGAGGTTTTCAATAATGCAATAACTCTGCCATCTACTAAAGCCTTTGATTTTTTTTAAAAAAATAAAAATACCCCCTGGTTTTATGTAATATGTTTTGCAGCCTTTGTCTTTTGTTACATGCTATTGGAAAGCTCAGTAAGCAGTTCCACTTATTGATACCTAGTCCAATTTTTCATCTCCCATGGTGATCCTTTGCTCCTAAAAGGATATCATCATCGCATACAGGGGGAGAGCAGCATGTGGATTAAAAGTATCTAGCTAAAGTAAGTGTAAGGCTAGTTGGAGTTCACTGGGTTGCCTTTACTGAAATATTTTCTCCTGAAATCTCGTAAGTCATCAGTGTTTATCATACTGCTTGGCTTTGCATCATTGGTCAAGGTCGTTTGTGTCCCTGTGAGTCTGAAGGGTTGGTCTAGAAACAAAGGTTTCTAGACCTTTGTGAATGTGGGAAGGAAAGCTTTGGGGTCAGACAGCTCTGAACAGAGCCACATGTACTAGTGAGGCCTTGCTTCCCACCCATGGGCATGGTGGCTGTTGTGTGCCCTGGGCGAGAGGACAGTGGGTTTGCTGAGGCACAGTGTACCACCATTTCTACCAAGCAAGGCTGATCTCTATCCAAGGAGATCAGAGCTGTGCTCCACTGGGAATGAAGGCACAATAGTAATCTTCAAAGTCTTGAGAGACTTGGGATGTGTTTTTTAAAAGTGCATTTTAAAAAGAATAAAAAGCAAGTATCAAAGGTGATCTCTATATTTAAGAAGGGTCTAGCTTATAGGATAAACTTCCAGAGACCATCTGAAGTAGAACAGCCTTTAAAGAAAAATAAGTCTTTTCAAAGAGCAACTCTCTGTTTCACCCAGAAGAGACAATGTAACCCTCACAATAAAGTTTTCTTACATATTTGGGTGAAATAGTCTTTTATAAAGATAAAGAAGTAAGAAAAATGGGGAAATCCCCCTCTCCTCAGCAGAGGCTTGGAGTTGAAATACTCATTGAAGACAGATTTTGTTAGCTGCTAATCTTTTGCTGGCAGTATTTTCATCATGGGGTAAGCTGAGGATGTTAGTTTAAGCTTTTATTTTCTTTTTCTACTTCTTTTCTTCCCCTCTATTTTTTTTTAGCCTTTATTAATCTAGTGTTAAGTTTTGGAGAATGAAGATTTTTGTTGCTACCAGATACTGTCTGTTCTTTGATACAGTTCTTATATTTTGTCTTTCTGAGACTTAAAAAAAATCTAATGAGTGAATTCAGAGAGAGACCAGAACGTGCACATGCATCAAACTTCCCTTTGAATGCCACAGATACTGAGGCTATTTTGGGCAAATGACTTAAGAGGTGTGGCAGTGAGCTGATGTCCCTTATCTTCAGCTCACCTCTGTGTCAGATCTGATGGGACCTGGGCGTGCAGAATGTGTGCTGCATTCCCAGATGCTGTCCTGCCACAGCTGCGGGGAGGTCAGATCCTGAAGGCACCTCTGGTCATCTGCAGGCGCTCCCAGGATGGTAATAGGAGAAAGTGCCTGTGGGTTATTTTGGTCCAGTGACTTTGTCTCTGGCCACAAAGCAGAGATAGGAAAATCAAAGAACTGCATGCCTCCAGGAGCTTGTAGTGGGTGTGATTTAAGTTATCTTCAGGGGACGAGGTGTTCCATAAACTTAATCATACGGATTCTGGCTGTACTTTCTGCTAGATCTATAATTAGTTGATAGTCATTATTGTCTCATGCATTAAGTGATGTTAAGATGTAAAAGTGAAATTTTCAGTCAAAAGTGAAGCAAAATTAAGAAAGACATTAAGGGAAGCAAGCAGAATACTGACTACTTCTAATAGCCGTGAGCATGTTTCTGTGGGCATCCTTTACAGCTAAAAGATGAAGACTTGGGGTCAAATCCCACCATGCTGGATGAACCTAATTGTTTTTCCACTGCCAGAGTCTGTAAGATACAACAATCAAGCATGCAAAAGTTACACAAAAAAAAATACTGTTAAAAGAAATTTTAAAAAAATTGAAAATTATAACACTGTGAGTAAAAGTCTCATGTTTCCTGTTTGTTTGTCTGTCTGCGTAAACTAATGTAGATCTAGTAATTTAAAGTTACCAGGCAGTAATACAAGAATCTTTGGTCCTTAGGGTGTTGGACTTGACATGCAACCTGTCAGTATCCTTTGACTAGTAAATTAACACAGCTCTTTAATATGCCTAAAGAAAATATTTAAGGGGAGAAGAATTCTACAGGGTACAGCACCCTGAAGTTGTTACTTTTTATGTCTAAAACTAGAAATTGTGACAGTTCTGGCAGTGGGACTGAACTTTGACAAGAGAAATTTTTTGAGGGTGTTGGGGTTTTTTTTGTCTTTTATGGATCCAGGTTGCTGCTCAGATATCTTGCCTGGGAAGGTGGGGGTGGATGGCCTTAGAATGTTGTTTCTTACACCAGCTGAACAGTGCTAATTCTGTAGAGCCTTCCTTGATGTTCCATTCCCTAAAAGAAGGCAACACTCTCCATTTCTCATTGCTAGACCTGTGAACCACTGGCAAGTATGGTTCAGAGGTCTCTCATAGAATTGATACATGAGGCAATTAATGTTCCACTGCATTAAAGCAAAGTTGATCTTCTGTCAACTTTTACATTCCCTGAGAGCAAAGAGGCTTGAGTTGACACACCTACTTGCCATCTCAAGTCTAAACAGGGATGTGGTCAAGAAGGAAAGTTGAGAGGAACGTGTCAGGGGTTTCAAGTTCTTTCATATTTTTCCAGACAGAATTTTGTTAGGAAGGACCTCTGTGGTGATGCTTTTTTTGTTCACAAAGCTCTCTGACAATGACAAGCCCTGGGTAGTGCACGCTGTCATTATTGCTGCCCGTGGTCTAACCATTGCACAGTATGCATATTTTGTGATGTCTGTAATCTTCTGACAGGCCAGGGCTGTTGAAATGCCACGTAAAGTTCATTCCATCCTTTTTACTAGTCAGCTGTATTTTCTTCAGAAAGATGGTTTTGCTTCGTGGCAAACCTTGGAAGACATTCTTTAGTGTTTTCTGTATGTAAGAACTAATGACAGTGTTACAAAAATAGCCCCAAACTTTTGAGTCATCTTGCTCCACTCTTCATTTGTTTTCAGAGTAGTTGCACGTAGGCTGAATTGACCTTTTTCACTTAAGTTTGCTCTATGCAACAAGAGGCTCTGGAGTTACTTGAAGGGCTCTCAAATCTGTCTTCCGTATGCTTCCACTATATCCATACCTCACTGAAAGCAGGACCCAGCCCTACCCCTCTGCACGTTTTCATCCTGTTTCCCTAAATGCAGACCCGAGCATTGCTTTTGCCACAGTTCCTGCTGTTTTCCTCTTCTGTATCCCCAACCTGCTGAACCAGCAAGGCCTCATCTTTCAAGTGTGTATCTCAAATGCACCTTTGCTTCAGCTTTGTCAAACAGGTTTGAACAGGTCACCATTGTCACACAGCAGCTGACAACCTCCTTGTGCATATGCTCAAGTGGTGGCACATCAAGTGGTGGCACACTGAATGCTACCATTCATTGCTACTTTATGCCAAAAAATTTGTAGGTGTAAGGTATGTATTTGAGTGCTGTTTCTTTTGACTAGATCACTCAGCGGATAGACCTTTCCGTTCTTGCACAGTCTTCCCATCTTTTATACAGAGCCCTGTGGAGTGTAATGTTGGGAGTTGGGATATCAAACCCATGTGAGTTTTGAGTGCTGAGAACTGATCATCTCATAAGACAGTGGAGCAGGGATTCGTTTAAGTTCTTCTTCAAGAGTTATGTGTAAATGCTCTGTTAAAGGGTGAAATTATTCTTAACAAGACATAGTGTGCATTCTTGAGAGTGTAATGAAAGACTAGAAGTTCAGGAATTACACAGCAGAGAGGCATAAGTGGTTCTGCAGGGATAGTGAGAAGTTATGCTGCAGTTTTCTCCTGCTCTCTTGGGATGTGGTGCAAGATCAAAGTTAACTCATTTTCCCATAGGCCCTATAATTTATCAAGTTACTTAGATGTTTGTGGTTTTCCTTTGTAGGATGCCATTCCACAAGATGGCAGTACTGAAAGGGCTGTGCTCATTTTTAAAGTGAGATTACAGGGTGGGTAGAAGTGGCATCAGTTTAAAAACAGAGAGGGAAATTCTGTCCCCACTTTTAACTTTGCAACAACGATAAGGCTAACTAGACTGAAGTCAGCCTACATTTTAAACTGGTGATTTGGTGGGGGAGGACATTCTTGGCTAGTTGATTATACGACAAAGATATCCAAAATGACCAAGATAATACAAGTTTTGAAAAGTTTTTAGATAAACACTGTACCTTCTTAGGGAACAAACAAAGCACAGAAGTCCAACCACCTTCATGCTCAGTGCGAACCTGATTTTTTAGAAAATCTGATTTGGCTTTGCTGTTGAAATCACTCCTAATGGGCTAAAAGAGTTGGGCAGCAACTGTGTGGTGAAGGCCTGAGCACCAGCCCACTTGGGTGCACTGGCACATGCAGAGCCCCAGGCATGAGCAGTTGCATTTCAGCACAGCTGGACCTGTTTTGCTGAATACTCTGCCTCTCTCTTTCTTTAAAAAAAAAGAAAAAAAAAATCCACTCACTTAGACTGCAATTAGGAAAAAAGTTAATGAGCTCATATGTTAGGAATGAATAAATGTCCAGAAGAAGTTTATACTTACAGATGTTTTTAGTGTCGGTAGCTTGCAGGGCTGCTTGCCAAGAAGGGACCTCTTGGTCAAATGCCAAGACTAAAGTGTTAGAAAATGAGTCAGTTTATCTCTTCACCATTTGTCATGCTCATTGGACATATGTAGGTTTATTTTTTTCATTAACTGTCTAGGAAGACCCCTCTCCTCTCATATTTTTTTCTTCCAAAACACCCCAGCCCCTTCCCATCAGCTGTGACTTACTGTTTTGTTTGTGGACTGAAACTGTGCTAGAGAATTTTGAAATAGCTTCAGTTTAAAAAAAAAAAAAATCTGGATAATTGCATTTAATTAATGGCAGAATAATATGTGTACTTTAAACAAGAAGTTCTTTCAAGATAAATCTTGTCAGTAGCTACAAAAATGATACTGAATGAAAACCACTATAGCTAAGGAAGACATTGTTTGTCTTGGTCTCCTTTCTAGTTTGCAAGCTGGCTGACCAAAATGTACAGAAGAAGTCTTTGCTTAACCCTTCCAGCAAAGTATTGCCTCAGAATGAGGCATCTGTAAACGGTAGTGTTTGCCTTTGTGCAAGTGGTCTAAAGAGGGAAGTTGTAGGTTGTGTGCAGTTTTGGAAACATGCACTGATCAATGCACATATGCAGTTGTCTATGGCATGTTTTCATTGCATAAGAACTAGAAATTTACAAAGAAGCACAATTTTTAATACAATAAGATAATTTTCTCAAAACTAATTTCTAATTGATGACAAAAAAATAAGGATTCTTGGTGAGTTTCTCTTACAAACTATTTTTCACAGCTGTATTTACAAAAGATAGAAGGTTGAATTTAATGGTTTGTGTTAACAAAACTATTGTTTTCACGAGCTGTTGGTTTTTGTTTTTTTTTTTTTTTTAATTAAACTTTATTTGGTTTCTGTGGTGGTCATTTTGACACCAAATCATGCTTTCCACATTTACATCAGCTATTTGGACATAGGTTAAGGCTTCTTGGTTTCCATGAAGTTTTGAGTGGTTTATTGTTTTGAGGCAGTGGCTTAGTATCCAGGAAGGAGGTGGGCAAAATGCCATGCTATGTGGCATTGCAATACCTTTTTTTTTTTTTTTTTTTCCCCCCCAGAGACCAAGCTTGAAATGCATAATGCCAGCTCAGGAAAGCAAGGGTCGATTTGACTGAAGACCCTTCCTCCACGCTTTCTTCCCTTTTCCATTGCAAATCAAATAATCTCATTTCTGGTGCTGCTCAGAGTTCCATAACATAAATCTGAGTAGACTAAATGTTCAGCTGCATCTAATGACTTCTGTGTACTTTTGAACTGACTGCATAAATTATATGGTAGAAGATTAATGCACAAAATATACAAATACTGAGTAGCAGTAGATGGAGTTTGTGGATGAAATTCACTCCATGCAGATGGCCCATTTAAGATGCTTCTACTTGACAGCTTCTGCTAGAGGTATGTTTATGGGAAGAGGGAGAGTAGTAAAGGATGAAATGTAATTTTGGCACTGTCTAAAAGGACAGTAAGTACGTATCTTACTTGACAGCCTGTCCAGGATTTGTGGATCAGATAACTTGGGTGCATATCATTCTCCTAGTTTTGCATTTGTATTGGTGGTTGCAAATAAACATTACTCAATAGCAGGAAAAATAAAATAATGTGAGTTTTGTTTAAGAACTTGGTTGTTAAGGAGGGCAGTAGTTGTGTTAAGGAGTGATCACAAGGTACTGAGTGCCATCCCTCAAATAGGGTAAAATATCTAAGTGTTATCTGGTGTGTGGAGCCAAGGGATGATATATTGAATAAAGATTTAAAATTAAATTTCAGGAAAGGAAATTTAAATTCTGTGAACTGTACCTAAATTAAGAGAAAAATCAGAGGGGATGGTTGGAGCAGGCTAATGGCAAGGCTGTGGGAGAGCTCTTTGGGACAGCACCCTATGGTAAAACTGGCAGGCAAAAATTATTACATTACTTGTTTAAATAAAATTGACCTTAGAAATAATTTCTTTTTAGTGAGGAAAAAGTATCATATAAATTTGACATTATTTGGGCCCTTACTTATATTTGCAGCTATTACAAGAGAACTATCACATTTAGAGGAAAGTAATGATGTTTTTTCCTTCTAAACATAATTACTGTAAGCAGCAAACATCAAAGGTCAGTGTTACCAGAGCATTCTTCAGGATATTTGAACAAGCCATTATCGGTTAGGAGGCTATATACTGAGTTAAAAGCTGTGGTATATGTAGGACTGAGACAGAGAAATAACAAAAAGTCATCAGAGGATGCTGCATTCTGATGTCACCCTAAAGTCAATGTCTGTGTGCATGTATTCTGTAAAGCATGTCTGTAAAAATGGCTTTGTACTTCCCAGTGTATTGTTCAGCAGTGAGATGTGCATCAAATATGCTTACTGTGCAAGTTTAATTATGTTCCCTCTAATTGCTAGTCTTGCATTTTCAGTCTGGAACCTAAGTTTAAAGTGCATTTTGCTTTGTCATCTTCAGTATTAAATGTTGTGTGGACTCATCTAAGCCTTTATTTTTGCAGCTCTAGTCCTGGCAGGTTTGCCCAGTGGAGCTGTTGAGGCCATACTGTAAGAGATCTTCTGTATACTTATAAATAAAAGAAACTGTTTTGTCTTGGTGCTTACACCAACCATCCCATTGTCCTCCAAAAATAATTTTGCTTAGCACTCCCACAGGTGTATTGGCTTCTTGCATTTGGCTCACAATTCAGAATCAATGCATAATTTGTTCAAGAAAGGTTTTTTTAAGATAGGATGCTATAATGCCATTCTTGACCTTGCCTTTTGTGTACACAAAAGTGTCTCCTTCATCCATCTGAAGTGTGGATCCAGTGATGCATTTTTATATTTGTTGTTTGGGGCTGTTTTGTTGTTTTATTTGGGTTTTTCTCCTGGGTGATTAGGTAACTTCTCTTAGTTTTGATAGATTTATTTTTGTATCTCCCTCTCTACTTTAGAGAAGCTGAGAATCACAGGCCCTTTCAAAGACTAGATGTAAATTTGCTCTCCCAGAGTGGTGATGTTGCTAACCTTAAACCTTAGCAGATACCTCACCCTTGATCTTGTGGAGTCGTATATGAGCTTTCATGATTGAAACATAGCCAAAAAACTGATCCTTTTCTTTCCCCCTGAAACCAGTGCTAGTTAGAAAGCTGATCTGAGGAAATTCCTACATAGAAGTACATGAACTTCTGGGATTTAATCCCTTCTGTCATCTGCTCTATCTTACACTTGTTTGGCACATGCATGAATATGCGGGTTCAGCAGCCTTGCTGTTTGGTCTCTGCCCTGTTCAGTGCAATCTCTGCAAAGTGATTCATAAAACAGTTTTATGGATACTTTTCAGATGCTAATGTAACTCTCATTCACCACCTAGAATAAGCAAAAAATGATGATGTTCTTATTTCTCTGACATATTTGTCTGTGGTAAGGTATTCATCCCCAGAGCATGTCAGAGTATTGCCTCCAGATTATTCTGGGGAAGTAGATAGGGTGTTTGTTGTTTTTTCATGGGTTTATTGTGGGCTTTTTATTCAAGAGTTTTGGTTTTTTCATGTGTTAGAAGGATTTTCCAGGGGATTTTTTCTTTTGCTCTTCCTGTTTATGGATTTTGTTAAAAAAAAAAAAATGAAATCATCTCCTGTGTGGCCAGTGTCCCGGTTCAAGACAAAATTTAGGAGGAAACTCCTAACATCACCCCAGGACAGCCAGTGATAGGGCTTTCTAAATCCATGTTTTATAATTCCTGCCATACCAGCAAAGCCCACGTGGAAAAACACCAAGATTGCAGAGAAGAAAACAAATCTGCAGGTGAACAACTTAGACTGATTTCTGTCATATAGGTTGCAAGCTAAGAGCTGTTGACACGTGAGAGGCTTGTTTTGTTTCCGGAGGTGGTGCAAGGTTTTGGGAGTAAGGAGAGTCAGAGGAATTCTTACTCTTTCAAACATAACTGCATGTTAAGTGATTCTCATTAAAGAGTCTTGCTGATAGTCTGCTTCCATTGTTCCTCTCTTCACAGGCTGGTGGACTCATGGCACCCCCACAGCTCATGCAGCCTTATAGAATTCCTCATCCTCCTCCATATTATGTGTCCTTCAAATACTTTGCTGAGGATAAGGCGCCTCCCTCAGTTGTTGCTTCACTAAGATATGTGAACCATTATGTTTAGCTCTTTAATAGTCCAGTATTAATTGCTCTTGCCAGGCTGCTTGTGTTTGTTGCTTAACTTCCTTTTGGTTTGTCTTAATCCTTCTCTTTTTTAGACTTGGGCAAACAACAGATTTAGAATACTAGTTTGAGAGGATAATAGAATATGGCTAATTGTTACTAATTATCCTACCTCCAGTCTTCCTGAATGATGTAGCTATGTGTTCTTTTTTCTTACTTTATGCCATTAGAAGAGGAAAGTCATCTTTAGTATTGCATTGACTTGAAGCATCTGTATCCTTCAGTTGCAATAAATGTAAGGGGATTTTTTTTTTGATGGAGGGGAAATTGATTTAAAGAAACACATCAACTTAGCCATAGTTCAGTTATCAGAGAGGTGGTGGATTTGTAGTCCTTTTGTAGCTCTATTTTCTTTACCTGTTAACCAGTAGTCACTTTATGTGTTTGAATGGTGTTTTTAAAACAAAGATCAAGGAGCAGTGGGGAAGGGGAAGAGAAGGAAAGNACACATCAACTTAGCCATAGTTCAGTTATCAGAGAGGTGGTGGATTTGTAGTCCTTTTGTAGCTCTATTTTCTTTACCTGTTAACCAGTAGTCACTTTATGTGTTTGAATGGTGTTTTTAAAACAAAGATCAAGGAGCAGTGGGGAAGGGGAAGAGAAGGAAAGGAAAGGAAAGGAAAGGAAAGGAAAGGAAAGGAAAGGAAAGGAAAGGAAAGGAAAGGAAAGGAAAGGAAAGGAAAGGAAAGGAAAGGAAAGGAAAGGAAAGGAGAGGAGAGGAAAGGAGAGGGAAAGAAGTTACTACAAATACGAAAATCTTGACAACTCATATTCCAGTGAGAACTGGCAAAATTTTTAAGTTATAGAAGAAGTATGTATGATTTACTGCCAGACATTTTATGTCAGACAATTAAAATTATTTAGGAAAGCTGGGTATCCGAAACAGAATTGGAAAGCAGATCAGTCTAGGGAATTGTCCCATCTGGCAGATGTCTGCAAGAAATCACTGCAAGCAAGGATGATTTTTTTTTATTTCTTTCCCCCGAATTATGTATGCTTTTCCAAATTTAACAGCAGCCCTCTAAGAAATATGTGGTTTGAGTTTCTTTGTTCCCACTGTGAGTGCCTGTAAGCACCACTGAGGAGAGACACATTTCCAGACTGAAGCAAATAAAAGGATTATTGCCCTCTAGATTTGTTATTTGATAGGTTAAATCTCACAGTGCCAGATTTTTATTTTTTCTGGTTGAGCAGAATTATTGAGCAACCATGACTTCATTTTCTCTACAGCCAGATGCCTTGTATCAGTTCTCTGTCTCAGTTGCAATGAGGATAGCTATTCAATTTCTATGATTTTTGCTGCTTGTATGTTTTGGGAGGTCTCCTGTAGATGTTTTAAGAAGTTCTTTTACCAGGAGACTGAAGTTTGTTAGATGGAGAGGTACATGTCCAGTGGAAAATGTTTTAGGCCTCCTCAAAAAAGGGGGAAAAAAGTCCAACAGCTCCTTGTTTTTGTGTGTTCCTAGCTCTTTGCAGATATCCTCATGCCTATTTTTTACCTACTCTGCAAACTGACTTTTGAAGAAGAAGAAAAAAGTCGAAAAAGTTGTTATTGTGTGTATTCTTTTTGAATTTTTAGCTTCCTTTTCAAATCCAAGAAAACACCAAGAAAGGTGTTTCCTTTCTTGTGACTTGCAGTTGGAATATGAGAACATATAATCGCTGACTGGTAGTTCGCCCTCTGACCAGCTTCAGTCAGTGAAGTAATACTTTACAGCCCTGTTGGAAGTACAGTTCTAAATGTTTTGTTCATCTTGAAATATTTATTGGTTTGGGTTTTTTTAATGTAAATCACCAGATACCACAGTTTATCCAAAATATTCTTCCCTATGCCTGAAACAGACTTGGTCAGATGTTAGATGCTGGCTATTTATTTATTACTGAAACAGTGCTGTTGAACAAAATGTATTCCGGATAGCAAAGGGTTTTTTTGCAATCATACCCATTTTCTTTGCATGGGAAATAATTTTTTATATGCAATTCATTTGCCATGTTTTGGCTTTCTACAGCATGATTATTTCCTCTTTTAAGTCACTCAAATTGTATTGCATCTACTACCACATGGAGAGTAGAACAGTCCCTTGTAGTAAAGTGATGACTGGTTAGATTTAAAATTATTTCATCCATAAATCTTGGCTTCTTTATAATTGTTCATAACTGAAAGAACCAATGCTTAGAGAAATAACTTATATTATATGAGGCAAAAAAAGCCCTGGTAAGTGTGGATCATGTGAATGAGAACAGTTTCTCTGGAAGTTTGTAGTTTAAGTTCAGTATTTTCAAGACAAGAGGTTTTTCTTTATTCTTTTTAACAATCATGGGCACATCACACTGGCTCTGCTCACAGAGGTGAGAGGACTGAAGAATACAAAAATAAAAACGTTCAGCAGAAGTTTGGAGTAGTTTCTGTGTTACAAAGACTAAATTCCAATATACATAACTGGTCCACACAATAGTGAGACAGTTGCTTACCTAATGTAATAAAGACTATGTTATGCTTTAAAAACAACCCAATCAAATAATACTTTAGGCTAGAGAGGAACCTTTCTGGGATACTACCTTTTTTTTTTTTCCTGTAAAATAGCAGTGCAATTTTAGAATTAGTTTATTGTGTTCTGTTCTTGTTCCCCTGCTGCTGGAAGTCACACTTAATTTTGGCCAAAATGAAATACTCCCTTTAGTTGTCTGCATGTTTTTGCTTCTGAAATGAGCACCAGAGAGACCCATGCATTATGCAGTATATTTCTCTGCCTCAGTCACAAACACAATGTTTCTGCCCTCAGGGTCTCTTCAGGACATACTAGCACTGCACTTGGTCACATCAGAAATTTTAGCTGGTGGTGAAGCTATGGGACACTTTAATTGTGACCCAGGATCTATACTGTGCTCTGCAGTACTGTGAAAATGTTATTCACTTGAGTCTTGTACTCATCAAATGTGTACTGTGATGTGAATTCTGCTGTGAAGGCAACCACACATTCCCTTTCCGAAAAGAGTTTTTGCATGTCTCTGTTAGTATAATTATTCAGAAATTTTACAAAGGAAAAAAGAGCCTTTGATTCACCATGTCCCAAAGTGTTGAAATAATGTATTTTTAAATGTGTTTAGTTTCACATTCCAGACTTTTTCCAATTTTAAGTTGGGATCACTTAGAAAGCAGAGATGATTGGATGTTGCAGTGGTCATCATTATCTCCTTAATAAAAGCCTTAGATGAGCACCTTAGAAGCAGTATTTGGGTTTGATACTGGCAAAAAAAAAGTCCATATTTATTTAATTTTTCCTATAATGTTATCATGATGGTAAACTTCTTTGCACAAAATTTATTACAATTTAGCTACGATTGAAAGGAGAGGTAATGTTTAAAAGATGGATCTGGTATCCAGCTCTTGGATCTTGTCTCTTTACTTAGTATGACTGTGTAAACACCTGGAAGATCTCCTGCTCTGTATAGGAAAAGTGCATATTTCCTTTTTCTCAGGCATGAAAAAATGCATTGGCCAGAGTTTTGATCTTCAGAGTAATTTCATATTTTGTGCTGAAATCATGTTATGTAAAGATAAACTAATACCACAAAAAAAACCGCCAGCAAAATGGCCCCACTGATGCATTTGTAAGACACTTAATTTAATCTATTTGAAATTAATTGTGTTTCCTAAAGAGGAGCCTTATAAAGCAATGACTTAAGGGTGTGGAAAACAACACTAACTTTTAATTGAAAATCCTGTCCTCCTGTTAGGCTCTCATAGTAGAGATGCACACATTTTGGTCTGCTGTAAAATGTTGCATCCGTTGTTTTGTGAGTTTGGCTTTGGTGCAGCTGCATTGGGGCACAAATGCAAAATAAAAGAAACTGACTGAGCAGTTAAAAAGACCCTTTTGTAGAGATGAGGCCTAAAACTAGTTCTCTCTAGCCTGAATTTTTGTTGCTGTTATTGTTCCTGTTGGTCGTTCTCTAAGTGTAGGAAAAAAAGGGTTTTTATATCCGAGTTAAGAATAGAGTTTCTAACAAAGTGGAACCAATAACCAAGAATTAGGAACTTGGTGTTTGGAAGATCCCAGCAGAAGGGCTTCCCATTTGAAGACATCTATTAACAAAACAAAATAAAACACACATTTTTTTTTAGCAGTGTTCCATCCATCTTTATCCCTGTTTCAAAATCAAATTTCCCATAGATTTGCAAGTTTTGCTTTGCTAGTCTGTTAAATAGTAGACTACATAGCTACAAAAATAAAGAGACTTGAGATTTAAATTGCAGAAATGAATCCTTTCTGGCATGTTTGTCTACCATTAAAATTTCATTTACCACCACTCTTGAATTCTAGGAGTAGATCCTTCTTATACACAATGAAACTTTAAGCTACATGAGAATGCAGGCTTTTATATTCAGTTTTCATAGTGAAGGAAAGGTAAGATGCTTACTGGTCTAATAATGCATGCTTTGAAGCAATCTGAGTTTAGTACAATAATGCCATCCGTTGACACATTGTCAGTCTGTCAGGGTTTTCTTCATAATTTTGCTTACTTGTATAAATAATGCGTAAAAAATATTGAAATTATAGAGTAGAAAATAATGTGAATCAAATAAATGTTAAATCCAATTTGTAATTATTAAAGTCCTTTGCAAATATTGAAGTAGAAAATAATGTGTAGCTTTGTTGGTCAAATTTTTAATTTTTTCTTTTAAGGATAGAGTCATGTAATCTGTGATGCACTGTACTTCTTTCTAGAAACATTATGTATACTATTGCAAAAATACCTCTTCCAGACAACTGTGCACTGGGAATTTCTGAGAAAACTTGTACACTTTAGCCTGAACCTTATGCTCTTATCAAGCAGAGTGGTCTCATCAGCAAATTTCCATTTCTGTGCTGTAACTGTGTGCTCATATTGGGGGAGAACAATTCTGGAAGCAATTTTTCATGCTTGGTGTATGTTTTTATTAGCAGTTTCCCTCCCCCTTGTCTTTTTATCTGCCCTGTGTACTTCTCTGGTAAAAATGCATTTTACATGCCAATGATGATAATCAACCTTTGCAAATCCTTTTGACTCAGCTGGAAAGGAGCAGAACTGGAATGATTGAGAAAAGAGGAGTGGGATCCTTGACAAACTCATGATATGTGGTTCTTGATACGTTGTCTTTTTTTCTATATTTACGTATAAAGAAAAATAACTTGAGGAAAAGGAAATCTTCGTATCTTGGTTTTGGTGGTTAGGTTTAAAGAGACTGCAGTGGTTTTACTAAGATACTAATGTTTGATTAATCATATCTTTAATTGATTGGGAACTTGTATTGCTTCTGAATGCAATTCCACTTACTAACTTAGCTCATTACCAGTATTTATTCAAGTGAAGATTAGTTTTAATGTACTGGGATATGCTTAAATTGTTTTCTTTATATGTTAAATTTCATTGAAAAGTACATTTAGTAAGCCATTAACATGGAAGACTAGAATAGTATGTTAACAAAATGAATGTTTGACAAGCATGATTCTTTAAGCGTACATTGTTTTTTCGTTTCATATGGCTGTAAAATTAAAAGTGCTCTTAATGTAATTCAGTTTCAACAAATGGTGCTTTTATCCAATTGAAAAATAATCACCTTTTCTTTCTATTAAGCAAATTAAATATTTTTACCAAGTAACTAGATTATTACCTTAATGTGCCTCAGTTATTTTGACTGACACGAGAGGAAAAAAACTCTGTAGGTTTTGCTTCATGTATTCAATCTGTTAAAACCTGTTAAAAATCTGTTAAAAATCTGTTAAAAGTTTATGCAGTAAATCATAATTGCATTAATTTCATAGTATAAAGACTATGAACTTTGGATTTTGTCTTACTAGCACAAGTTTGTGCAAAAAGAGTGATGTAGAGGGACTGGGGAGGTGAGTCAGAACAGCTGAAAACTAAATGCCATGCCAGTTTAAGCTGTTGTTCATGACATTTTTAGAGAGTTTGAAGTTAGAGGCAACAATATATATGGAAGTGTAAGTTGCTGTGGGTAAGGTGACAATACTGACACAAAGTCTAATCTGTGAAAGTTTTCATACAAACTGGATTTCAATATTAGTAACTTCAGTCTAAGATTTTATTTTATTTTCACTACTTTGCATTTTAGGTGAACTACAAATAAAAACGACTAGGTAGATTTATAACTATTTATGTGTCACTTGACATCAGGCATAATAGTTGAACGTTAAAGAAGATTCTCATCCTTAAGTTATTTTGGAAAAAAAAGAGTTTTTAAATCTAATATTACAACAAGCATATAGAATTGCTTTAATACAGAGATAATTCTCAGTCTTTATTGCATGTAGTAGCCCACAAAAGAGTCTGTATTTGTATTTTCTGTAAAATTAAACAGGAAGGCCCAAGACAGTGAAGTAGAATAGAAACCTCTTCTTTCATGGATCCATTTTTGGTTGAGTGGGTGTGCAGAGGCCTCCGTGATGTGCAGGTGAAGTGTTGACCACATTTGACCACACTCCCAAAGTTACGGTATCTTGTGTGGACATGGAAGAACAAAGACTGTAGGTTGACAGTCTGTCTGGTTCTTCTTAGGCTGTTCTGTTGTCTTTCTGCTTATAGTACCAAATTACTGTTTGCATAATCTGTGCATGGTCATTGTTCATATAACTTCTAAAACACGATGATGAAAATACGATAGAAGAACTTGCCTGGTCTTTTGAAATTATATGTCGGTATCTTTACACATTTTGGGTTTTTTGTTATGGTTTGATTCACTGGATCAGCAACAGTTGCTGCTTTCAAGGAGTGAGAAGCTCAGTTTCTTTTCTTAAGTTTTCGTGCATGCTTTTGTTCCCACACAGTTGGTTTCTTTGATAGCCTTTAGGTTTACCTCATGACATCTTGGTGTTTCATCTTGGATCAGCAGCAGAACTGCTTTATCATGCTGTTCTTCGGGCAGATGTGCAGCTTTTTGTGCGCCTGCCTTCCAACTTTCATCCTGCCTTTTGTCTCTGTGACATGGAAATTGATCCCTCCTAACGAGCGATGTCAAATTCAGTCAGGGAGAAAAGGATACCCTCCCAAAGAGGGAAGAGAAAATCAACGGGTCCCTAAGCATAAGCCTGTTTCAGCATGGCTGCATAGCTAAAATATTGAAGCTGGTGGCTCTGTGTGTGCCATCTTAAGAATTTGTCAGTGTGAATAACCCCCGACCCTCTGACTGTATGCAAAGCAAGGCCTGAATAACAGCTTTGTGCTGCAGGAACTTAACACACCGAGCGGGACTAAAAGCCGGGTTTCATTGGTTATTTCGGACATTTAACATTCAAGTCTCGTAAAAGAAAGAAGCTAGCTATGACTCAGTTCCGTTAATTAGACGTAAATTACTGTCTTCAGTGCCTTAACACAGGGGAAGGTAAGGGGGAGTTCTGCAGGACCAGAGGATACAGAAACTGTAATTACATGAGGGCTTGGGCTGGGAAAGGGTGGTTGAGCACAAGCTCCCATTGAGGTCGGGGGACTCACACTGAACAGTGTGTGCAAGGACTGAAGTCAGAATAATCACTTTTTAGCCTCCGCCCAGATCTGTTGTATTTCATTCCAAGATGACTGGTGTGGCTGACTCTGAATGATGCGATGAACAGATGTAGTTCATCTAGTAAAGGTTTTATCTTCTGCGGAAAGCTTTAAGCAATCTCCGTTTTAAAAAGGCGATTAGCCTTTAATTCTTAAAAGTTCAGAGGGACATCCAAAGTATTCCCTGACTTCTCATGGTCCTGGGCATAGCCATGGGCTTCTCGTAGTATTTATCATCTCTTTATCATGGACAGGCTAAAAATACTATGCCTATTACATATTGTCTAGCATACCCTGTCCCGGAAATTTTGGGTTTGAAGCAGAATTGTAAAAGCATTAAGAAGAAAAATGAATTGACATGTGTCTCTGTTCCAGAAGAGGTAATAATTTTGTTTTAAAGCTAACAATTCTTATATTAGATTTGGTGTGGTTTTTTCCATTGCTTTCAAAATTAACCATTTGTAAAATGTATGACTTAAAAGATGCTTTAATCCACTGAAAAGAATTTCTAAAAAGCATTTTGCACTTGGTTGATTCAAAGTCATAGTTTAAAGGATTTCCATAGTGTAAACATGGAAATGTTTATTGTCCACCTTGATAGCAATAGCCACACTCTTTCCACTAGGACTTTGTGCAGTGGTAGCATTAAACAAGCATCTGACTCAACAGTAGTTGTAGTTTTGTTCCCCTTTGGAGAGCTGAATTCAGAAGTAACATACTAGCGTAACATCCACAATGGAGTAGTCGGTTTTGAGAGACTGAAACTTAGAGCATCATTTCATTTCTCTTTGAATGTTAGTATCTAACGAGGGAAAGTTAGCTGTGGGGACTTAATGACAGGGCAGGTTCATCGCTGTAAGATTAACACAGTGAATAATTTTTTGTTCCTGCATTGTTATCTGTCCAACTGTTCCGTGAATACCTTTTACAGCCGAGCATTAAATCTTCCTGAACTTTTACGCTGTTTCTCTAAAAACAGTTTTCTGTTCTTGTGATAATAATGTTGGTAAGTAACTAGGCTGGTTATATGTAGTGAAGCTGGGATTTGTGGTCTTGCCTCCTGATGATTAGGCTTTCTTTGTTCAGCAAAAAGCTATTGAAGTATTAATAAAGGCAAAAAACAGCAGGTTGCGCGGCACCAGTCAAGAGCCAACACAGCGAGGAGCAAGGGGCAGGCAAGGGGAGGACACAGATGGACTTGTAAGTAAATACGAAAATGTAATTTCAGGCTTTTCTTGTAAAGAAAATAGTAGAGTTTACAACCTGTAATGAAATGGTCCGTTTGGGCAAGTGACACCTAGTGTATTACAGAATACATTAAAAGTGTTTACCAGTTGGAATGTCACAGTTTGAAATGCAGGAAACGCGAATGTTACATTTCTGTAAAGGCTGTTGGTAAAGCAAAACTATGATCTGCTCCAATCCCAATAATTCTTTCTGAGTTTGTTTTTAATTGGTACTCATTTTCTAACCCTGGAACTACCTTTGAAGTAACAAGCTAAAAAAGACAGTAGCAGTTTCACAAGTGTTAATATTCCAGAGGCAAATCTGACCCTCAGTCCCATACTTATCTGCAGGCGTATTTGCTTCTGTGAGTGCTCAGAGTGACTCTTGTAGCTATGCTGTTGTAGGCTTCTGAAACCTAGACTTGTGAGGTGTCCTAGAAAAAGAAGCAAAGTGTTTTCTTTGAACAAAGTGAATTGTTTTGGTCTTATCTCAAGCTGTTTGGCTTGTATATCCCTTTTTAGCCTTTTCAGTTACTTCAGCAAGTTGATAGGGAGAAACATTGTGTTCTTCACTATGCAATCCTACTCATTAACTGTGGTCACTGTAAATCATTGTCAGAGTGACAGTCTGTTAGTGACAGGATGGAAGATACCATGTTCGCCCATGCAGCTGGAAGGGCATAACTATTGCCAATAAAGGTCATTTCAGAATGCAGAAGGAATAGCGGACACTTATTTTAGACGATTTTTACATGACCAGTGTTAAACGTGTCATATATCCAGATTGTAAGAATGCTGTCTACAGATAAGAAACACTTTATTTTTCTCATTGCAATACTGCGAGCTGAAAATAGCCTTATAAATGTTATTGATATGATTCTTGTTTGAGTCAGGATAGAATTCTGTGCGGATTCTTTCTGCTCAATCAGTTTACCATGTAGACCATTTAGTGAAATGCCTAATAAATAAGCTCTTATGAACTATATAAATAATTAGAGAACCCAATCCTCTAGCAGACCTATGAGTCTTGCTGGAACAACCTATGTCCTTCATGTCCTACCTTTTGCATCATCTGATTCTAATCTAATGCAGTGAAGTACATAAAACAACCCTGGACACGAGCCTAGCTAAGTCTGTAGTTATCAGATTTCTCTCCGCCAGCCTGGTACTCCTGTGTCCTGGTGCATGTTTTTCTCCTTCCTGTTAGTCAGTAAAAGAATGACTTCTGAAGAAGTTGAATCAAAGGAATTAAAAGAATTAATAGAATAAATGAATTTAAGAAAGAAATCTTGTATGTAAACCATGTTTTTTTCTATTATCAAAGCACAAATAGCAGGGACACTTCTCTCATACATAATTTGGATGGAATTCCTTCCAAGCAATAGATCTTCTGCAGTTAGATATTCTTCTGGAGTATGTGATCTCTTCCGCCAGCTTGTCTGAAGGGCTCAGCTTCCAGCTGCTAATTTTGCTCCCTTGGGTCTATGTGCTTATCTTACCTCAAATCTCAGAAATTTTAAAAGAGAATAAATCTTCCTTCTCTAAAGAAAGAAATGTCTTTATTTAAGACTGGCTTTTATGAGACTTGGAGTGCAAGATCATGTATTTTTGTTAGCTAGTACTGAGCAGCTGGTACTTTTTGGCCTCAAGTGGTGCCAGAGGAGGTTTTGTTTGGGGTATTAGGAAAAAATTCTTCACTGAAACTGTTGTCAAGCATTGGAACAGGCTGCCCAGGGAAGTGGTTGAGTCACCATCCCTGGAGGTGTTTAAAATTTAGTCGTGGGTTTGTTGGGTGCTTTGTTGGGAGAGGAGCAGGAGCTGGTGGCACAGTTTGCTGACAACTGCTGAGAGCCAGTCAGGGAGCACAGTCAAATAGCAAAGCAGCATCCCTGTGTATGCAATGAAACTAAATGCGTCACAGGCTAAAGACTAGAGGAACCTGATACTTTATCTGATTCATTATTCTAAGAATTACATTATAATACCTTCTTTCCAGTGTTAGTTCCTGTCTGCTTCCAGCTGACACATCTTCTCATATTAGGCCTTACGCCCTTGTTTTTCAGTCTTCCACTATTATTTCTGTTGCTGTTTCATACTTAGCTCATCACAGTTTTCTTCAATGGCCTGTTAAAGCTTTCCTCTGGATTCTTCCTGCTCTGTTGGTCACTGCTCAACAATTTATGGGAAGCTTTTTGTTTGTGCCCGCCAACTGCAACGCAAACTGGAGAAGGCGTTGCTCCTTGTCAAGCGGCCGTGCTAATTGCGACTCGCACTGGGTGTATCATCAAGGCTATTTCAGAGCCAGGGTAGGAGCCTTTGCCAGGCCAGCTGGTGTCCTTTCAAGGTCGGGTCTGGTGTCTGAGTCCCCAAGGGGCAAGTATACAGATAGCTATCTATAGCTCAGTGAAAGGATTATATCAGATCAGAGACTTTTGAAAGACTGGTCACCCTCAGATGCTAATTCTCATCCAGACTATTTACCTGTAGGCAGTCTCAACCTCAGAACTGTAAACAAATATTTCAGTAATTTTTCCCTCTGGATATATTTATGTATAAACCACTTCTGATCTGTTCTGACTCTTCTCTCCTTTTCACAAACACTGCCTAAAAACAGGCTCTTGTTTTAGTCCATTTAATCTTATTTAGAACAAATCTGTCTCAGTGTAACATTATAATTTTTTTATCAAAAAAACCTCAAATGCCAAACAACCACAAGTGCAACCAAAAAAAGCATTCTTCCTCTTTGTAGGTGGCTGGCTGTTCTTTGACTTTGTGGAAATACTTGTATAGGTGTATTAGACATCTAAAAAAACCAGACAGTGTTGGTGGGGTATGGAGTTTTCTTGTGTCTTGAACTGATAGCATTTATCATCAGCAGTGAGTATGTTTGCTGGGTAGATGACACCAAAATACTTTTATCATTTGAATATGCCCTGTAAAAACTCACTTAAGGCATTTTCACAAGTCTCTCTTTGTTCAGTGCAAGGTCTTCAGAAGTATCAGGAGAAGTGATGTAAGCTGGGAAAGGAGCCCACTCCAAATCTACATCTAGAACCACTTGATCTTAGTTTGCTGGTGGTTTGCACGTAGCCCAGGGCAAATCTTCTGACTTTGTATGTGCGCCTTTCTTTGGCTCCAAAATAAGAATACTTGCCCAACTGAGAATAACGTTGGAAAGATTTTAAAACAAAAAAGTCTTTGTCTGCCCCAACTCTTGTGTCATTTTTAAAAACTACATGAGTTGGCCTAATGAAAGATACTTCTTCATCTAAAACTTATCATTCATTGTTAAAACTCTAGTCTATGTTTTCTGGGCTCTGGCTTCTCCAGGGAAGAGGGAGTTATTTTTAGATGGCCAGTTTCCCAGTCTGTCTTAACCCTTTAGCAAAGCAATCTGTCTTCCAGTTGAGTACAGAAAGTGTCCACGTGATGAGACACATACAAACTTACTACAGTTGGTTCCAAGGAATTCCACCATCTTCAGCTAGTTGTTCTTGTCTTTAAAATGTTTACATTTATTTGATAAATTGAGTAGAAAATGGGGTAAAAACATGCCAGATAATTTCTGGAAGTCTGCTTCTGAGGATCCCCTGAAGACAGAAGCCATTATATGAATACCACATCAGCAGCATCCCCGTGTCAAGGACTTAAATACACAGTTAACTTAGGGCAGAGATAAATAGCACTCGGTATCCTAAGGCATTGTTATAAATCCATATATATTTAATAGTATGTGTGTGTAGGGCATCCGTGTATATATAAACAATGCATATGTCCTAAGCTACAGGAAAACCTGTTAGTTTACATTATTGATACATTCTGCATTTTTCTGTATCCTCTAACAATATCAGTCTTGTTACGGGCAAGCTGAAATTCTGAAAATACACTAGCTGATGGTCCTTTTCCAATATATGTGAGGTTCTCTTACATATCTAGTACTTGTCTTTGGATAAAGGCCAGACAAAACATTTTTAATGGGACAAGTTAATACAAAAATTTCAGTTCTCTGTCTTTTATTCTTCTGTTCCCAAAATGGAATATTCTTCTGTTCTCAAAATGGAAATTGAACTTTTAATATCAATTACAGATACAGTCTGAAAAACTGAAGTTTTTATGCAGTGTTATTAGCAAATTTTGACTCTTTATCTAAGAATTTCTAAGGGAGTAATGTGACTACTTTTGAATAAGTGTAGCAATAACCTATATATTTTGAAATCTTAGATACTGAAATAATTCCCAGCCATCAGAAACTTGAATGACTTTCCTATGAGAACTGAAGTGGTTCTGAGTCTGTTGAATAGCTTCACAGGCAACCAGATCTCTTCTGTGAAGTGTATTTAGTTCTGATTTCAGCTGAAAAGGAAATTGTCAGACTTTGTGTTATGAATATTGCATTTAGAGGGGGGGAGAAACATTTACTTGTTAATGTATAGTTTATTTGACATCACTGAGTTTAAGCAGTGATTTACCCCCAACTCCCTGAGTTATACACACCTATCATTTGGAATCAAATTGGAAGAGTGTTGATTATAGAACTAGAATTCCTGTTGCTTCTGCTTAGCAATCTGTTACACACACAGTCAGCGTCCGAAATACTTATTATATGCCAGAATTCCCATTTTGTTTTTCTCCCCCCCATACATATTTGCTATATGCTGGAGCTTTGCATCTCTGTTCCTTCCCATACAGTAAGATGTCTGGTGAGTACCAGTGGGAGTAGAACAGAGCTGGCAGTATATAATTCTAGTGAACTTGTCTCTGCTTTGGTGACACAATCCCACAGCAGGAATACAGGCTTGTTTTGCATTTCTTTTTGCATCTGCACAATAGAAAAGGGATCTAGCTGAAGAAAATGGGGAAGGGATATAATGCACAGATTTAAAAAAGTAGGGGGAAAACGAGCTAGAGGAAGTAATGTTCAAGTACAGTATTAAGAGCCTACTCTGATGGGTTTGAAGTGATTTTGCTCCTTTGGAAGCAGATGACTAAATAAAGCAATCAGTCATAGATACCTTCTTAACAAGTGTCTCCTACCAAATTTTTTATCCTGCCAGTTTCCACCATAGGAATAGCATGGATGTAAATACCAGCTACAGCTATAAAAGTAGTATTAGCAGCAGGGGTGTAAAACCTCAGTTTTTCAGGTACTGTATGAATACTGAGATGTATATATTAACAGTCCAGGACTGCATCTCCACAAGGATTTATACATATGTCCAGTTCAAAGCATATGAGTAGTCCAAGAGTATTTGTAATAATACAAATTATTTTAGTGGTTCAGGCTTTGTTTACCAGTCAGGCAAATCCTACAATTGACCTGATGGTGATTTGTATTAGCTAAGGCTGCAAAATATGCTTTTTGATTGTGTAGTATAATGTTTTGTATGTTTACATTACAAATGTTACTCTTCCATGATCATGCTTTGTTCCTGTAATTCTGACTTTATCTGTTACAATGAAGGTTTGCCTTTGGAAAATTGGAAATAGACTTGTGGTTATAATTGTATCCATAAACCATGCAGCCTTTAGTGCTTAAGTCTAAATAAAGAACAGAATTCTCATATAACAGAGTAATGGAAGAAAGTAGCTTCTGCTGCAAAAAAACCAGAAAACCTGTTCTACTTAGTAATAAAAGTTTCAGTATGTAAGTTTGCAAGTATTTATTGTGGGCATTGATCTTGTGAAAACTTAGTCTATTGGCTGATTATTGCAAATACAGAAAACATACAGTGATTTATTGTCCAAATGTGAATAAGTTCACAGAGTTTCACTGTCTTTTATGACAAAAGGAAGGAAAAAAGTATTCCAGGTTCTGATTTTTACAGCTGTGTTCTTTCTTTTTGCTTTTAGATTTTGTTGTATCAGGACATAATAGGTTGGTCAGTGATAACTCTGAAATTTGGCAGCCTTTGTACATAAGCTACATAAAGCCCAGGCACTTAAAAAAGTTCTGGTAAACTGAGCTGCAGTGATTTTGAGCTGGGGCAGAGAGGAATTTGCTTTAAAGAACAAACCTCTAATTTACTCTTTCCCAGATTTGTTATGGTGAAATAATTTTAATAGACATCCAGTATGGCATGTCCATTTTGGTACAATTCAGCTATCAGCAAAAGCATATTATCGTTTCAATTTCACTTGCCTGTAAGTAAGTGCAGTAGAGTTTAATTACAGTTTGCCTGAAAAGTAGAATTAGAACTTCTAATTTTTTATTTCTTTTATGGTCTGTGAGTCAAGAGGAGATTTTTTTGGTGGTTTTGAGGTTTTTGAATTGGATCTAGGGAAAAAGTTCTAGCTAGAAATTTCCTTACCATGAACATACATTGTGGTCATTGCCTAACTGTTTTACTAAATGCCCATGGATTCATCGTGTAAAAACGTCTTGTGCCCCAGTTCTGAGCAGCATTTGAGAGCCTCCTCTAACAGAATGAGGTAGGCTGCAGATAGGCATCCAACCTGAAAAGTGATTTTGATGCAGAAGTATACACAAGTGCCTTCTTTGTTCATCCTCTGGTTGCTCTTCCTGCCTGTTAGAATGTGTCTCTAGTGTGACGTCACAAAGTGGATGTGGTTGTTCATTAATCTCATGCAATATTTCACTTCTTTTAAAAATAGAAGTAGATGGAGAAAGGGTGTTGTGTATTGTGTTCTGCTTTGCTTATGATTGTCAAAATCATGTGGTTGTGTTTTCTGAGCCTAGTCTTTACTGTTGGCATCAGTGTGTGAAATGGTGATAGCACAGCTTTTGACTGTTTAGTTCCTATAAACTTCATAGCAGAAGTCATGATTCCATGAGGGAAAAATTCATGTGTATCCATACTGGAGGACCTCTCTGTGGCAGGCAGAGTTTTAATTTTACTAACTGAGGGAATAGAGTATTTTTGTCCTCACAAATCATGCTGAATTGTACTGCCACAGATGCTTCAGGTACATGAAGTAGCTACACCAAGGAATAGGCTCTCCAGCTGAGAGGTATTCTGTCTTGGTGATGTTTGTCCTGGTCTGGATATTCCTTAGCTATGTGATTCCTGAAGTGAGATTCAAAAATCCATACTGTGGTATTTATAAATAGTTTGATTTTTAGTGGTCCCAAAAAACTGCAGCTGCTGTCAGCAATTCAGTTAATTCAATACACTGTTTTGCATTTAGTGACAAAACAAATGAGCCAGAATTAACAGAGTTGGTTGTTTAGCACTACTTCATTACGTAGGCACCTCTGATGTGGAAATACACCAGTAGCAATTGCTCCCATCAGGTTGTGTGTCTTTTGCATCATTTGACCCAGGTTTTCTGCTGTTGTCAGTCAGATGTATGAGAGGGTAGCAATTATCTACTACAGATACACAGTTTTACATAAAGACATTGAGAGATCTTCTAATGGTGCTCATGGTGCTGATTATTTCAGTACCCCTTTGTCAGGTACCTATTACCTATCTATTTTATAGCTCTTCAGAAGAGACTGGAAAGGCAAGGAGTTACCACCTATCTGTGTAGCCTCACTGCTTCCCTCCTCTTCAATCCCCCATACAGACAAAAGAGAGGAGCAACGTGAAAGAAGAGGAGCTTATGATGTGAAAAACTACCAGTTTTTTTCTGCTTCACCCATCCTACTGTCAAAACTAAATGTTGATATATCATGCACAATTTTCAGTGTACTCACACAATTTGAAAGTGGGCATATAAAACTCAGCAGCCTGTGAAATCAGGAAATTTATAAACTTTCATGCAAGCAGGTGACCTGTGGCAGGGTGAGACCTTCCATCTCTTCCTGTGGGAAATACTTACAGCCCCTGCACTCTGTTTTTAGGTAAGAAGTCGGTATCATGCTCGTCCTGCAGGAAGTTAAGATGTGGAGAGAGGGAGGCAGACCCCTTGCAGCAAATATTGCACTTCCAGCTAAATAGTCACACTGTCCAGCTAGACCTCAGTGTTACAGTGCTTAATTCAAGGGTTGATAGATTCATGTGACTGTGTACCTAAAGCCAGTATTTACTCTTACTGTCATGGCATCCTCTGATGTAGGTCTAAATTCCATTATCGGTGAAAAGTATTACAAATTGAAAAGATTCTTGTGCATGATTCACATAGTACAGTGCAATATACTGACCAAATGCTATCTTCTTACAAAGCTAGAATCTGACAGTCCTGTATGGGAGTTACATTTCAGTGTTACAAGACTTACTTCATAATTGGAATAAGAAGCATTCACTGCTCATGGTCTCTTTAAAAAATAAACTTCCATCAAAAGTTCCATTTTGAACTTCCTTCAAAATTCTTTCCCATGCTTACCTCAGTTACTCTGTGATAGAACTTGGAGTTTTCACAGTTACAGCCTAAATGTCACTAGCCATTTCTCTACTAGTTACGTCAAGGTACTTTGCTGGATTTCTGCTTCAAAGTTTGGAAGGAGCCTAGCAGAAGATAGCAGAAGAGCACTTGAATAATTGGAGAGAGCCCCCAGAACAGCTCCAGGGCCCCTGCACAAACCAGGAGAGACTACTTGCTTTATTTCTCTTAAAGACCCTTAGGTGGAAGGGTTTAATGCTTGTGCAGGGCTAAACCTTCAAAGTGAGCAAGCGTGAGTCTCATTTGCTAGAGTTTCCATGTCGAAGGCTCCTCTTCCCTGGGATAAAGGGTGCTCTGGGGCTGCATGAAACTCCTAAGCAAGTGCAGATTTCTACCTCTTTAAGCTGGTCCTGCTGCCAGCATTCCCCGCATACCCATCCCAGGGAGGCCCTCCTCCGTAAACTCCACATGAAAGAGAGCAGACTAAAAGCCTTAGAAAGTGCATCCAGCTTTTTGTTTCCTTTGTCATCAATACAGTGTGTTCTGGTGTCTCCAAGACAACCATGTCTAAAAGGCTGACTGCATCTTTCACTGCTGCTCTATAGCGAGCTTGCCGAGATCGGCTGTGAGGGCCAACCTCTAGCCAGTTTTTATCCATGTGTTTTGTAACACTTAGGGTAGTGCCTAAGCTACTTTATGTGCTTGCTTTGGTTTCAGTTTTATTGCAAGAATTAAGCTTTGGTTTATCAGATACTGGTTTTAAAGTTAACTGTTTTGGGGTTATCCAGTCTCATCTCTGAATAATTGTAACAAGCAGCTAGGATGTTCCCAGTAACACGTGCAACAATGCTGGCTTTCTTTGCATTTCGGGTCCATTCTGCATCTGATAATAGATGCCTTCCTGCCACTGAATAGAGATCTACTGAATCTCGCATTCTGCCTGCTCTTTTGTTGCCCGTGTGTGCCACCTTCTTGAATAATTACTGGTTTCACATTTTAGTTGAGAGAGTCAACCTCTCCCAATACCTGGTTTTATGATTTCTGTATAGTTGTCTTTTCCATCTGCAGATTTGCAAACCTGCAAACTTGGGGGAAGGAGGTGAGTGCTTACTCATGGTGTGTGTTCTCTGAGCAGCGGCATCACAATTCTTTCCCAGTGTCCAGCTGCCCCAGATCTGTGGCCTGTGTATCCCCTTCTGTGTAATGTACTTCTCTGCCACTTGCTTAGAGAAAACTGGTTAATGAAATATGCTTCCATGAGGTCAGGGGCTTTGGGAATTACCATTGTTCTGTTCCCTTACAGTTGTCTGGGAGAAGCAGAATCCAAGGCATGTTTCTTCTGGCTGAAGTGAAGAGTAGTTAAAGATGATGTAATTATTTGTGGTTTACAGCTGCCACAGTCAAGAACACTTCCCTGCCATGGGCTTTGTCAAGGTAGTTAGCCTGGTTAACTCTACGAGTTAAGCAACTGTTGCTATCACTTTCCAGAATGTCTGAGGCCCACATGCTTAGACAAAAGAAAAAGAAATAAAATTCTCTTGTAGCAAATTCCAGCCTGAGTAGTGGGAATTCTGTTTTCTTGGCAGCCTCAATGTACTGTAAAAAATTATATATAGATAATGTACTGTAAAAATACAGAGACAAACATCTAGATAGATAACATTTTTATATGTTGGGAAATCTTTAAATGGATGCATCATCTTTAATAGTGTCTGTTGTAGGCTATTATTTTATTTGTATGTCAGAGTCCAGTATCTTAGAGATAAAATTGATTTCTGCAAGCACTGTGTTGGTGTACTTGAAAAGAATAAGCAAAGACTTGCCTGTAGACAGTAAGAAAGGACTATGTGAGTAAGACCGTGTTGATGAAGATGTAGTCTGCAATAGAATGAATGAGACCAAGCTGTGGTGCCTGTGACCAGGGGCATATCTAACTTGGCAGAAGCATTCTCCCTTGCCTGCATGCAGTTGGTGAGACCAGTTATGTATTCCCTTAGCACTGTGTTTAGAAACATTTCCTCTGTTTTTTTTACTGGGTCTCAGCAGAGCAGTCAAATTGAGAGGCAAGAGGATTATGGTATAAAGGAGGAGGAGACTGGGACACTCTTCGTGCTTTGGCAGCCTTGATTCCCACACACACACACAGCCTCCTCCTCCCCTTTTTCTGTTAGTCATCAGAAATTTTGGGAAAAGCTACAGGAGCAAATCCTGCATTGGGTGGTAAGATTCCAGACATCAGAAACTGTGTTTTGGATCTCCTTTTAATTTCCCTGGGATGCAGTCCTGCAGTTCTCCTGCACACCAAACCCCCCCAAATCAATACCAGTGTGTAGTACAGAGAGTTTTCTGGTATCTGCTTGTTTCCCTTTAGCACTTCGCAAACACAGTGACTACTCTGGAAAAGCTGGTCTTTGGTTGTTGAGATTTTATTTATTTATTAAGTATCAATTTGAGATGCATTTTCAGGAAGGTTTTTTGTTCAACTTTCAAATGAAATCACAAGTGAAGACTCATGCATTTTTCTGTAGCAGCCTGTTCATTTTTTCCTTTCTTGCCTCATTTAAAGCAAGAATAATACCAAGATTACGTTAATGCTTTCAATCTTTGAGGTGGTTTTGTAGTTGTTGTTTTGGTTTGTGTGGGGTTTTTTTGATTTTGGGGATTTTTTTCAAAACAGCATGAAATTACATTTCCAGTAGACACCATCCAAGAGTTTTAACAGAGCAGTGGAGTAAATAATACATAGAAATTGGAGAGAGTGGGAGGAAACATGACTTTCAAAATATTTTTGTGGGGACTTAAATTTTATAAAGACTTGCAAGAACTAAAGGTTGATATGATTGGTCTTAGTATATTAACAGGTATGGCTGGTTGGTTCAGGCTTTTCAGGTCTTGCTTAAATTCACCAAATTCACATTCATTAATAATGTGGCTGCCATCCTTTAGTTGTTCAGTTGCATCATAAATAATTTGTTTCATGCGTGTGTAATGTTTTCAGTAAATTGACTGATGTTGGGTGGGCATTGAGTTATGTAATAATTAAGAACTTGAAACTATAATTAGTTTTAATCTACTGTCCTATCAAAATAACCTGTAAGTCAACGCACTATTTTCTGAGTTACTGTTCTAAGTTGCATTTAATAATCACAATTCATAATCTGTTAAATTTTTAATCATTTCAGTGTTTCATGTTTAATGTTTTCATTTGAAAGATGGATTGTTTCTCTGTAAATGGATCAGTATTAGCTGAAGTCACCTTCTATGAAAGTAATAATTTACAGTTGACTTCAGTTTTCGGAGTTTTGACAAAAGTTGCACCTTTTCCTAGATAAAGTTTGGGGGCAGAGATAACTGATTATTTCAGGTTGGTATGAAATTATTTCCCATTGTCACCAGCTGTGTTATAATTTCTTATTTTACATGTACTAGTGGTGCAGCATAAACTACACAATGGCCCACAAATAACCTTTAAAAATCATGCTTCTATTTTTTATAATCAGTAATGACTGCCAGTGGCTCTGTCACTTAACTTCTGCCTAGCTGTAAATAAAATTATTTTGCAGCTTCCTTCAACTTGCCATGAAAATCTTTAGCCTGAGAGAGATTTTTCTCATGAGGAATCTCTGTGGCATTGTGGTTTGCTATGAAGGCGAGGGCAGATTCTTGCTCCATTTGTAAATCTTTGCAAAATCAGCTTGCTAAGTGGTTTTGGAGGAATTTTTTTGCCTGCTTTCTGTTTGCTTTTGAACTGGTGTGCTTAGCACTCTTGCTGGACATGTTATGTAGAATAACTGGGGAGGGGGGAAGGAGAGAAAAGAAAGTGTGCCACATGTAGCATAGAATTTGACAGGCTTGATAAAGAAACAGACCTGAAACTCTGACGATTTCCTTGGACACCCCTCAAGTACAAACATTTTTGTAGCTTTCACTGCCCAAGGCAAGCTGGAAAGAATTGCCACCCCTCCTAATGAAAAGCCACTTGCACAGTAAACAAAATAGTCACTAAACTATGTGCTGCCCTTAATATTTTGCTGACCTGCGTGACCCCTTGTCCCGCCTGTATGGCACAGCTGTGCCTGCAGCAGCGTCACTGGAAAACTCAGGGCTACAGCATTTGGGTGGCGTTTGACGTTGTTTTCCTGAGCTCTGTGTTTGTGGGTCAGAGCATAAATTCCTCATCTGAGCAGAGACTGGGATGGCTTCTCTTGCCTGGGAAGACAGAGGTTTGTAGCAATTATAGGAGGAGCAGAAACTGCTTGTGAATAGGCTCAGATGGTGCTTTCCCTGTGCAGTGTAAAACCACCCAGCTCAGCTGTGGCACCATTAGCAGTGGATCCTCCTCACCTCTTATCTCTCCACCTCCATCTGCAGGGAAACTCCTGTTGGACCAGGGAGTGATGTTCCTTGGGGTTACCCAGTAAAGCAGCATTAATAGGGGCGGGGATAGGCTCATTCCCGCCTCCTTTACTGGATGGTTTTATTTACCTTAGATCATGTTTTATAGTAGCTGCATTTGAAGCTCTTAAAAAGTTTGGGTATTGATTTTATTTGAATTTATTATCTATTGTAAGAAAAGGAAATAGTCAAACCATTACTGTATGTGCATGATGTTTATGAGCAGATGAGAAATGCAGACTTGGCTATTGGTCCAGTAAATGTAGTAAAGTACTATATCAGGAAACATAAATGCACCTTTTATGGTAAATTTTTGGGAAACAGTAATAATTAACAACACAGCATTAAGCAGTATCAGAACTGTATTTAGTTCTGATGAGCCAGTTCCCTAATTCGAAGTTATATATGTTTGTTGACCAGGCCTTCTAAATGTGTTTCAGACTCAGATGAAAAAATTAAAGGACAAAGCCACCTTTTTTACTTTAATAAAAGAACTCTTAAATCTCAGCCTTCTGCAGCTGATGACCAGAGTGAAGAAAAGTATCAAATATTAGCAGATACTTAAAAAATTAAAAGTGCTACATGACTGAGAAGACATTCTTAGGAAAAGATGCATCCTTTCCATTTTTTCATCTAGTGAAATTAGATAGCTTTTTTCATCTTAAACGTCTAGTTTTTCCTTCAGATCAGTGAGAATCACAAGCTCACCTGTACTTTTGACCTCATGAGACTACGAAGAAAGAACAGTTCTCTTTGACAAGAGAGGAAGCATTGACAGGGATCATACTCATTTATTTTTCTAAATAAAACAACAAAGATTTTGGTACAGAGTTTAAATGGTGTCAGATTTTCAGGACAGTGTTTTGAGAGTAGTGTTGGGTTCCCTCATTCATGTTTTAATTACTTCAGTATGACTTCCAAATTTTTCTTTACAGACTTCTGTGCAGATTTCTGATTCCTTTGTGGAAGTCTTCTGAACTTAGGTCTTGCCTGCTTTTTAGAATTAATTTAAGAATTGTTTGTGATTTTTTTTTTTTGTAAATGTGGCATGAATTGTGTTTGCAGTTTATGCATCATTAGGTAACAGCATCTCTAGTTGTGATGGGGAGAATGCATTTGACACAATAGTGGAAAGAAGTAATGTGTCGAATGTTGTTTTCCCCTAAAATACTGTGAGTTAAGCTTTCTCAGGTGAGGGAGATGTTTTTGCTTAAGACATTGCTGTTTGTCTTGGCTCTGCCACCCTGCATCACGATTTTGGGAAGACCATCAGATCTGCTACCTTTAGAGACTTTTCATACTCTCTCCCTATCTTTCCCATGTGGGAGAATGATAGAACAAGCACCTATGTGACAATAGTACTGCCCTGAAAAACATGGACACATTTTATGGCAAACACCTCTCGAAGACATGTAGTTGAAAAATGTGAAAGCAGAGAATGGGATTGTGTCATGTGTGAGAAGGTAGGCTAAGAAAAAATATGGTGAAGTCAAGCTGTATTAAGGATATTAATTAATACCAAAACAAGTTAACATTGCAATACGTGGCAGAAGTGCAGAAATCTGTTGGATCAGGAGGTAAACTACTGTAAAAACAGAGTTATGTAGTGCAGAGAGACATGAGTCAGTTGAATGTGATTTAAAGACAGATTGAATGGGGTTACCGATTTTTATCATGGGGGCTTGTTGAGAGTAGCACAGATAAATCACATTTCGGTGACTAAAATTTCACATCTCAGGTTCCTCTTGTTACCTTGGTCCTCAAAGAAGAATTTGAATTGTATATTGGAGACATCCAGCAATAAAGGAATTAAGGAAAAACTGTGTAGCTTGGTTATACCATTTGTTTTGAAAATCTGTAAGTTATGACTATAATGTACAAAATGCCAATGGATGTACATTAAAAGTGACATCTCTGTATTTATAAAACAAAAAACTCCACACTGTAGTGAACTTTATAAATTTTTTACTTCTAGTAAGGAACAGCAGCCGTGTTGTGTGTTTGTGAGCCAAAAATCTTGTTAATTTTCCCAAAATACCTTTCTCCATACCCAGGGTACCGTATGTATTTCATTTGTGGCATCATGTATATGTTCCTTGATATTTTTTTTTATGACACTACTAAGCATGAATCTATTAAGACCTCCACATGAATGTTATTATTTTATGACTTCATAGTATGTTGCCTTTTGTAACATCCTTAAGTTATGTACACAGTACCACAAGGATTATTGAAAAATGGACTGGACCTCAAAATGAAGTTCAATTTTCAATGGCTCTTTGCTTTCCCTTGGCAGCATATCAAAGCAAAGTAATTACATTTCAGTGCCAGTATTTTAAAATGTAGCTCAGATGTTTATTGTAAGGTCAGATCTGTTCCATTTCACTTGCTGCTTCCTCCTGCTGCAGGAGAGGCTGCTTTTAGTTTGCAGAAATCCCTTTCTCATGGGAAGGTGAGCTTTAGATACCACGATCTTGAGCCCTGAGAGGCAAATCAAAATAACACATCACTCATTTACTGTAGGCATTGCCTAACTTAATAAGAGTTGTTCTGGACTCCAAGTGCTCAGCTGAGATGGGCAGATCAAATTGATTATATTGCTTGCTAACCTGTCTGATTACCTCGTCAAAGTGTTACACCAGCCATGGAGACTCCCTTCACTGGGAGGGAAGGTCTGCAGTATGGGGACTGTGAGCAGCCTGTCCAAACAAAGCTGAAAACATGATGCCGCATGTTCTGGATAGTGCTTTTTGGACAGCTACTGAGCCTGTGTTTGCAGGCTTCTCAGGCTGTGTTCCTTGGGAAGCCTCTTCCTGAGGGTAACTGAATTCCTCACCTTTGGCATAAAATGGGGTGGGGTGATGTAAATATGGATCTATGTTCCAGTTACAATGTGAACCTTTTAATAGAAAGTACAAAGTAGTGGAGAATACCTGCACTAAAATTACTTGAAATGAATAGAACACATTTAGCTTTGGGGGCTATTTTTTTTTATTTTCAGAGTTTGCGTGTGTGAGGGAGGGTTTGTTTTGTAGCTTTTTGTGTTGGATTAGTTTATGGTTTTTGGGGTGGGTTTTTGTTTTGGTGGGGTTTTTTTCTGCTTTGTTTGGTGTAGGTTTTTTTTTTGAACTTCCTAGAGCACCGAGCTGCATCCTAGTGAAATATATCCTAAATATTGCTGCAGAGACCCCGGTCCTTGCCTATGGGTGCAGACTGGCCACACCTGCATGCAGATAGCTGGCAGTTCCCTCAGACAGAGGTGAGAGGAGAGAGCAGTTTTTTATCTGCTACTGACAAACGTCAGACTCCCAATATGTGATGACAGGTTGCTATTTCATGCTCTGCAGTTTTGTTTCAACAGAAACTCAGTATGCTGTTTCACTGAATGACTTCGTGTTCTCCCTGTTGGCGACACTGTTGCATTTACCCACGGAAAGCATATTTGTGAGCATTCAAGGACACATCTGGAGTATAGTATTAGAGAGCAACTGTGCATCATGCACCAAGAAAGGCAAGAATTTTGCCATGAGTAATTTTAACAGTCTTTCAGATAGATCACAATCTGCTTATATTAGCCATCAAAGTACAGCATTTCAGTGATTTTTGCACAAGATGTTCATGGTAATGCTTATCCTAAGGAAAAATATCTCTGAATGAGCAGTCATTACTGTAGAACACACTGGATAGTATTTTCTGAAGTATACAGCAAGCGTAGCATGGCTTTCTTTATTCCCTTCGCAAACGGGCATTGTTTTTGGGAAGAGGAAGTGAAAAGAGATGTTTGTTCTCATGAGTGAATGCCACAGGTGTCTTTTTGAGGAATTCAAACATTTGAGGAAAATTGAGAAGAATACAGATGGCAGTTGAAATAGCCATTGAAATGTTAAAATGTTTATTACAATGGCGCTTTTCCATTCAGATTCCTTTTGGAAATGAATATTTAGTATTCTGGTAAGCAAAGTAAGGAGTGTCTTCTATTGGAATAACACAGTACTTGGGTTTCTAAAGGAAGATTTAGTTCCATTTTTGTGATGGATTGATTCTGCAAGTTACTGAGTGTTTCCATTGTTTAGGTATTTGTATTATATTTGGTTGATGTAAATGTTAGAAGTTACCCAGTTTTCATCTTGTACCTAGGACTCCCAGTCAGGGATCAGCCTTGTTTTACCAATTGCTGTAGAAATAATCCCCAGACACTTGGGATGCAGTCTGGGTGTTTGGAGGGTTGTGACTAATAATTGAAAAATCAAGACTGTGTAGAATGTAATAGCTCAGTGGTTCTCAGCAAAATAATCTTGACTCAGACAGTAATAGGTTAATTGCCACATCCAGAAATGAATCCTAATGATTCCCTCTAGGAGCCATTATCACATGTGGGGTTTTCATTGCGATATTTATAACTGTAATCTTTGGTCTCAAAGCTCATGTAACTGTTCAGTCTAGCAAAGGGGTTCAGAAAGGTAATACCCTGCTCTCATCCTTAGGCTTTGCTAAAAGTAGAATTTTCAGTTCTAGTTCAATCAGTCAAGCCCCTGCTATTTTCAGGCATTATTCCAATCTAACACAATTTTAATGTCAAGTGTCTTGTGTTTTGTGCTCAGAAGGCCCACAGGAAAGTCTAGACACAAAAAAAAAAGAAAAAAGCTGCATTTATCATAGGAAGAGTATCTTCCAATATATCAGAAGATCCGTTCTTTCTCTTCTCTGTTCTTCTGTGACTAGACTGAATCATGATTGTAAAACAAGAGTCTGTTCAGCCAGGTCTGTCTCTTCTCTTTCCACCTGGAATAAATTGCATAAATTTGCACAGCATTGCTTTGGCATAGAATCCTGAAGTATGTCTTAATTTTGCAGTACTGAAAGTTTCCTCTCGAATGAAGTCTGTCTGTATTTCTCTCATTTGTCTGCAAATTGTATCCAAGGATTTATTTTCTTTTTCCCCTTCCTGTATTAATCCTGATACCATGTTGTACTGCTGTCATGCTTGTCTGCATTTTGCTAAGAAAATGTTTTTTTAATCAGTATTCTTTTTCTGGTGTAACCATTCTTCTATTTCTGTCAATTCTATTACTGTCAATTTGAATTTGAGGGGATTATCTGAGCCTCGTAATTTTGTAATCCCTAGACAAGACATTCAAAGAATGGTAAAAGATCTTGAAGGAAAGTAGCATCACTTAAATTTTGACTTACACTGTGTCACATGTACACAAGTAACCTCATGTTGGTCATTTGAATGAGTTTGCACTGCATGGTGCAGTCAAACGTGAAGCAACAGTGCTACTTCTGCTTGTAGACAGTTTTTTTTCTAATTTACCTAGAGTCAGGTCTTACATGAAATAAAAAAATCATTTGAAAAGACTCAAGTCTGAGGTCCTCACTCTGCAACATAGACACAAAAAGTCCAAGTTGCTTCTTCAGTTTTGTTTTTCCTTTTGTGCTGTTGATACTTGATGACTTTGCCAGGATGGGTGGTTTTCATCTCACTGAGAATATGGTTTAGGTAGTCAACCAAGAAGATAAAAATAATTAATAATCATTTGAGAGTATTCACCAAGTGCCAGTCACTAGAAAGTATTCCAGCACTGGAATTTTTTTCCCTATCCTTGTACTTAGTTTAGCTCTTGAGGAAAAATACATAATGTATATACTAATTACTCTTTGCTCCCTTGTGTGGACTGATGACAACATTAAGGTTTCTGTATGATGTTGCAGTGTTTTAGGTGAGCTTCCATAGTCAGCAGGGTCAAGTAATTTCCTACATATTTGTAATTAAATCTAATTCTGGTACTAGTGGTTCTTCATTTATTTTTAAGGCATCTGCACACATACATTGGATCAAGGGGGAATGTGAGGCATATTTGGAGAGATGCTATAATAACAAGATTCTATGAACAACCTAAATAATAACCTTAAAATACGTGAAATCAGGCATTTAACTGATAGTTCTCTCGATATTTTCCCCTCTTTAATGGTAATCAGTTAATTAGCATGTCACCTTAGCTATTTTAAATGTTGAAAGCAATACACAGAGGGAGTGAATACCCATTTAGGGGTTACTTTCACCCACAGGTACTCCCTCATAATAGGACAGACATACAACTTTTTGAGTCCTCTGCTTTGTTATGGGCAGCACTACTCTGGCCTGGTTGTGAAATACTCTGTACTAGCCTGCACCAGTCACCAAGAGCTTTTTCTGAATTTTTAGGTGAGATATCTTTGTTTAAGAATAATAATGATGAAAACCTGAGGTCTGACTTGATACTATTAAGCTGCCATGCCAACTAGTTTTCTGCCTGAGGCCTACTGGACATGATCCAGTGATACTGTAATCCGTGGGATTTACGGTTTTTATTGCTATCTAACCACATCAGTGTAAATACTGCTGGGCTGTCTCTGCTGTCTATTCCACCCCCTTTGGCAACTGGCAGGTTTCTTGCCCATGTTTAATACAAAAGCACAGTGTTCAAGCAGGGTGTTTTTTCACTGTTACCATTTGTTAAGGAGATGAGCATCCCTGTGTTGCAGGGTGGTTCTGCTTTGAGGTCAGCTGTGCCTGCTGTTTGCTGTGGGGATGCTGGTGCAGTTGTGTCCATGTCTAGCTCCACTGGCCAGAAGGTTCTCCAGGTTCCCCCCAGAGGATAACAGCCTTCATTTTTCAGCCAAGAAGTGGTGCACAGAGCTGCCACAGTAACTAGAGTATGACTAAGGGCCTTTTAAAAGTCATGAAGAATAATTGCAGCTTTGGAAAATTAGACCGTAGTATGCCCAGAGGAGTGACATGTGGGAGAGTGACAAAAGCCACCAGTGTTGGGCAGACCAGACAGAGGAAGGAAGGAAGTAGAGGAAGATCTGTATTGGTGTTTGTGGAGGGTCATTGCATTCAAATGTGTGCTGGTTTATGAAGCTGAAAGGCAAGTTTAGGGAGAGTCGTCCCCTTTCCCCTTGAAGCATCCATAGCCACATGGGAGGGACTGCCAAATGTGATCTCAAGAAACAGGTAGTATCCCAGGGTATGCAGCAGAATACAAAACATTTGAGTGTTCCCACATCTGCTTCAAGACTTCTTTTTTAATGGGAGGCAGGATTATTGAGAGGAGTGCTGCCCTTTTGTCAGTGCTGGGAATTTTTGTTTGCAATGCAGTGCAAATACAACACTCAGTTCTGCCTGAGCAGTCCTGTAATTTAATGAGAAGAATCCCTAATTTTATTTTATCATATTTTTTTCATGGTAAGAAATGACACATTGCCTAAAAGTGATATATGCTTCTCTCCTATGTTCTGTTGTTGTTCCTAAACCCCTTTTAGTGTTGGGGTTTAAGCCACTGTTTAAAGCTGCTGACCAGTTGAATTTATAGAATAGATCATCAGCTCATTTGAAAGTATGCACCCATTTGATATTTCAGCAAGTTCTGGCTTTTTACAGAAACTCTAGGAGCCTGGATATTTAGTTTTTTAGTTAATGCGTTTATTTTTGTAAAGACAGCCTCCGATGATCTTTCTGCATAGGTGTGCTCCAAGCCTGAGCTGTAGCCTGAAATTAGCAGTGTTTTACACCTCAGCACTTCTGTCAGGAGCACAGTTGAAAGAGGGGACAGGAAAAACGGGAGCATCAGGGAATAAAGTAAGTTTCTTTAAACTAGAAAACCGAACACCTGGAAAGGCAGAGAGAAGGAACAGTAAAGAAGAAAGAGTGAAGAGCTAGGAAAAAAAAACTTGAAACCTGAAGCCTAAAAGGACTTCAGGCCAAGAACAGTTAGCAAAGAGAACATAAAAAAGCATCTATTCTCTGTTCTCACTTTCCTTATTGCTAGTGAGGGAAAAGAAAAAAAAAAAGAGCTAACTTTTTTGGCATTTTCTAAAGATAGAATAAAAGGCAAAGCAGCTTCTCCAGTTTTTTACTAGATATTTAAGTCATTACTGTAGCACAAAAACTGCCCTTTGATTGCTGCACCGTAATTGTAGGTGTTTGTTTCTTATGCTGCTTAAGGTCACATAAAAATGAATAGAGGTAAAAATAGTTTTGTGTTAAGTGCCTCAATTTTGAAACTGTTTTCTGCTAGCTATCTACAGAGACAGTACTTCCCCTTTAGTCTTCTGGTTTGACTGCTCAGTAGATACATTTTTTAATTACCAAATTGGATTTTAGCAGGTGTAGTCAGTTGATGCATTATGGGTATAAGAGATTAGTGTTTAATCCTTCTTTTTATTACTGTGTAGAATGGTATACTTGGGAAAGTATTAAAGGTGCATTGCATACTCCAGAGTACAGAAATGACATTTATTACTGAGTTTTCTTTCAGCTAGCATCATTTAGAAAAAAAAAAAAGCTGGTGCAGAACTCTGTAGGGACCTCTAGGCACATCTATAGTGAAACTGCCTTAAACAACACAGAGTGGAGGAAAATGGAAAGAAACCTTTTTGTGTTTTAAAACAAAAGCAGTTGTCGAAATACAAGTACTTTCTCTCTTGAAGATGATTATTCTCTTTTTCTACATTTTATTTTTTCTAAAATAAAGACAAAAGGGGTGTGAAAGCACAGATCTTTGTGCCAGTGAGTGGTAGAGGCAAGGACTGAAAAGGGTCAGTGAATCAGATATAATTTGGACTCTGTTTGAGATACCAGTCCTGTGTTTTGCTGATGGCTGGTATTCCCGTACTGAAAAGCTGCAGAGGATTTCTATCGAATAGAAAGAACATTATCCCCATTTTCATTCTGGCATGCCTGTTATGACTTTGTTCTGTAAACAAAGAGGATTATGGGAACTGGAAACTAGATGGCATTTTATTAAAGAACTGTGTGAGTCTTTCCCTGTGAATGCAAGAATTAGGCAGTCTGGTGATAGCTACCTGTGAAAGAAAATACTTTAAAAATAGACCTTAATGATTGAATTATTAGGGTTCATAAGGAGGTAGTCCTCATGAATGTAGGAAGGAGCTTTAATATTTCCCAGTTGTATCTTGCAACAAAATACTTCAAAAGAAAAACTTTCACAGTAACTGTACAAATTAGGAATGAAAAATAATATGTTGCAGAAATAGGGAGAGGAAGATTTATGTCCAGTGTTCTTCTGTTGTGGAGAGTGCCAGATTGCTTTGGATGTATGTTATTTTAGGAAACGTACATATTTATCTATTTAGAACTAGCAGTCTCGGGAGCGGGGCAGGAGAGAGAAATGCATTGAATCATAGTTGGGATAACAAGTGCAAATTATTTTTACCAGCATACCGTACAACTTTTATAAAAACTTCTGGTTTTTGTACAGTAGACTACTTAACATCCTATTTCCCCAGAGTAAAGTCATATATCAGTACTAGGTTTTACCTAATGCCTGCTTGCAGATCACTCAAACTGCTTTCAATTAATGAAAAAAGTGTACAGTATGAATTAAACCTAATTCTTGCAAATCACCTTTCCTTTTAATTACTGTTTTCCTAAGTGAATAGACAATTGAGCAAACAGTTCAGCATGGAAAAGTGGGAAGTTAAGCTGCTATTAGTCAGATCATGAAACACCTAAAGTTGGTAAATAGCTTGAATGTGTCCTCAGTTTTACCTCAGTTGAATCTTTGTGATGTGACACGTCGCCGCTTGAGAGCTGCATAACCAGGCTGTAAAAATGTTGAAGACAAGTGTAAATAGGATTTAGAAGCAATTGGCCATATTTGGCCCTTAGTAAGTGGCAAAACTCCAGTTGGGCTTGTGTGACCAGCTGAAGCAGCCCTCTACTCCAAGTGGGCTGAGGTGGCAGAACACAGTGCTCAGCACAAGGCAAAGGTTTTCAAAAGCAATTATTGAATTAGCAGGCTTTGGTAAGTAGCTGTTTTCTGACAGCCAGCTTTCTTTTCAAGTGTCACAGCTTGGTTACTCCAGCAAGGCTCAAAATGAGTAGCGCTTTGAGATTTTTGGATAGTCTGGAGTATGGGATAAACTACAGGTCATAAATATAAAAGCAGAGAAGAAAAATGGATTAGAAAAAAAGACTGGAAGAACCTTTTAGAAATAATGCTGGTGTATGGAAATAATCTCTAAAGGATATAATGACAAATGGAATTACAATACAGGTAGGGAAATGCCATTGCCTAAAATAACCTGATTATATTTCATATTTACTTTGACTCAGTAATTTCTGTAGCTAATTTTCTTCGTTTACAGATGCAAAAAACATTTTTCTGGCTGATGCAGACAATCCATATATCAGAAAATCGGATATTAAATAATATTTAATAGTATTTCAAGCTGGTTTCAGGAATTTCTAAAATCAGACCAAATTTAAGGGTGGTGATGGAAAAGGCAAGTTAGAATGTACTTCAGTTCTTTGTGATTATAACAGTTCGCCAGGATGTCAAAAAAACAGTTCTTTTGAAGGTCATCTATAATTATAGTAAGGGATGTCTCATGGGCATTACACATGCCACTCCAACAAGCCATGAACTGAAATATGAGCATGTGCACTATGTCAGTAGGACTAACAGATCCTCTTACAGATACAGAAGTAACCAGTATGAATAAATTACTAATTTATAAAGTAAGAGTGGGGTGGGGTGGGAGTGCATTATATGGGGTTTCTAATGTAGTTTTCTCCTGCTTCTCTCTCTGAGAAGTAAAGACTTGTTAAATACAGAGTGTTCTTGGAGAGTGTTCAGATATTAAGTATGCAGATGGCTAGACAGTTCAAGCAGAATATTTCCATATAGTTTCTCAATCTGTCAAAGGTAAAAAGTGGTATCTAGTAGGTAGTTGTACCTAAGATGCTTTCTTATTCTGTTTACTTGTCTGTTGCAAAATTATCCCAATTGAATTAAATAGCTATAGGTTTTCTGTTTTGTAATGCACACTCTTAACTGTATTGCTGAAGTACATGCATTGTTAGCACTTGGCATTTGTTGCAATTTTCCATGATGTCTACTGAGTGAGCCTTTGCCTTGAGGTGGGTGCTTAGGCATTGAGAAGAGCATTCAAGAGGAGTAGCGTTCCTGCAGATTTACAGAAGGAAGCACACTAGTGTGCTTGTATGCGTGTCGATGTTACCTAGATGTGAATTGAATTATTTTCTAAGTGCAGAAAATCCAGATGGCAAACTCAGTCAGTCTCATGATCAAAACGAGTCATGAAAATCCTGTATTAATATTCTATGTTGCCCATGAATATAATATGTTCATGAAATATTGTACAATGGGCTGTATTGTTAACATCAGTTTTTTTGCTCATTCCTTGTTTGGATCAAGTAATTCTGATATTACTTGACTAGGACAAAAAGAGCAGAAGCAGGTTGTCAAAGAGTGCCAACCAACATGAGGAGCTGTATTTTATAGATACTATGAATCATTCATCTCATTAGACCTCAGCATGAGTGGTGGTGATCTCTAGTGCACTTTAAATGAATTTTTATGTCTAGTTCTTAGTATTTTGTACACTACACATATATGCATACATTGTAATTACTTCCACACGAGAGTGTTAAACTGAAAGCTTCCTTTAATACCATGGAACTGTAGACTTTCATTTTACAATGTTGTAGTCTCTCTGTATTCTTTATTTATTAGAGTATTATTTAATAGAGTATACTTGCCTCGGTTTTAGACAAGAAAATACTCAAATTAGGATATTAATGGTCTTTTGTCTCAGGGTATAATATTTATAATAATAATCATATGGTAATACTAAATACAATTTTTCTTCTGTTTGAAGACCCTACTTCTATAAATCCTTGTGCACAGCCTTATTTTGAGCCTGTGAACTGAGTGCATTTACTTCCATGTTGCATATTACTGCCTTGATACGACCCAAAAGTATTCTCTTTAAAACTGAAACAGGTATCTTTGAGTTTGATTGAATACTTCCTAGGGCTTTCAAATAATATACTTCTGAAAAGCAGATACTTTCAGAAGATGCACAGGATACTCAAAAATACTTAAATATCCATGAGTTATTTTTTACGGATTTTGATACTCTTATCTCATCATTTATGCGGAGTGTTATTAAAAAGCAGTAAAATCAGATACTTGATTATTCTTTCTATTGCATATAAAGTGACTAAGATTCTGCTGACTATATCTAGTTAACCTTTTTTAAGTGGAAAAATTTGTGATTGATCTGTCAACATAAAGTGACTTGTGGAAAGCATGCCTTTCCTGTGGTTCTTAGAAAAGAACATGGTTGCATAAGCAGTCATTATTCACAGTAAAAAAAATACTTCCTGCAGCATTTTTGCAGAAAAAATCTTTGCCTGAAAGCCTACTGTCAGAAATCACTCTTTGTTCATACTAGTTGAACACTGAAAAATGAAGCAAAGTGATCTAAATCGAATTTACAAGACTGATAACCATGTGGTTGGGGGGAGAGTAGCTACTGCACAACCTGTACTCTGTCAAGGGAATTTAATTATAAATGGTTATACTTGACTATAATTCGTTAATGTGTGCTCCTTGCAAAGGGAGAATAATTCTCACATTGACAATTTTATATGTTTTTACCAGGATACTGTCAGGGGAAGGGATTTTCATTGAATTTCATAATACACAGTCGCCTGGGGGAAGAATATCAATGAAGTGGCTAGCAGGATGGGGTTTTTTATTTTTGCTGCTGGAGTCTATAAGTAAGGAGATGGGGGGAAAGAAATCTTCTTTATGAATTTGAATATCTAAATATATTCTGTTACTATGGAATAGTTAAATACTTTTTTTATAAAATATTGTTGTGATATCTTGGTCTTTCAGACCATAATGACAAATTCTTATTTTAGCTTTCACCTTCTTGAGAAACAGTAATGATCAAAGGTTAGATTAATCTTCATTCTCTTTCCCACTCTTGTACTTTTCGGAAGTAAGTCTGAGAAGAGCCAGAGGTAGAGCTGGCTTTGCTGTTTGTCCTTTTGGTCAAGACACTTTTTTGAAAAGCAGATTTTGAGAGCAGTTGTCGCTGAGATGAGAGGTTAGCAGAGGCACAGAGCTATGGATTATGTTGCTGTCTGGGGTTTTTTTGTTTTGTTTTTTTGACTTACGTGAACTATTTCTGAGAGGTTTGTTTGTGAACAGTGGCAGCATTTCAAGGATGCCCAGCTTTCTCCATGCTTGGGGTCTGGGTCATCTGTGCCTCTGTAACCAAGTACAAATAGCACTGTTCAATAGTCCAGTCATTAAATTCTTGTATTATTAAATGTAGTGACTTTGGAGTAAGCTCTTCTTGGACATCTTCTTATTTTTGTTCTGAGCAATACAGTCTACCCAGGTCTGAACGTGAGCCAGTCAGAATTACAGAATTAGGACTGCAGTAAGTATTTCTACATACTGGAGTAGTTGCTTTAAGTAGTAGTTTTATATTCTTGGCTTAGAGTCATGCACGTTATCATTTGGCTGTTTGGTTTCAACTTAGTGTTGCAGTGAGCTGACTCAAGCTGCAAGGCCCGTGTTGAAAAAAGCAGGAGGTCAATGGGATGGTTAACATCTGGGAATTGGAACTTCTGCCTGTCAGTTTTCTCCTCCCGTGTGAACAGCAAACCAGAGGATCTGTCATCTTCTCCAAATTCTGCAGACCTTTAGCCTGTAGATTGTAGGGAAGGAAGTCATTGTACCTGATAAAGCAGGTAGGATGGACTTGAGGAGCCATAGGAATTGCTTAAATATGTGAAAACTTACACGAGAGGCTGAGTATTTACAAGAATTTTAGAAAAGCACTCTCTTTCCTTATGAGGAAGACCAGAGGCAACCTCTCCAAGGAGAATCACAGGAGCAGCCCTGCTCGTGAGGCTTCAGCCTTTTACCCAGGCAGATTTGTTCTTTCAGGGCTAAGTGCTTTGTGGACATGGCATGCTCTTCTCCCCAAGGTGAGGCTGGCCTTTGACAAGAAAAGACTTCAGACTCTGGGATCTGTCTGGAAAGAGTAGTATCCCTGCCCAGTTCTGCAAGATGAAAATTAAGAAGATTTATGCTGTATCATTTATTTAGAGTAGTGCTGTGCTTTGTCTCCCTTTTTTATCTGATGGACTTTTTTAAAATACAGTCTTTTCTGTCAGGAGAGGGCAAATGGGGGATTCTGGATAACTGAAAGAGTGCAATAAGGAAAGTCATTTAGTCTGTCATCTGAACATCAGCTTGGTCCTTAAAGTTGAAATACAAAAAAGTATGATTCTTCTTAGTACCTTCCTGAAAACAGTGCATTACAGAAGAAAGCATATGATGCATGACATTTAGGAGTGATTTTTCTTGAGAGGGACCTTTAGGTTTTGAATCGAAATAGTTTTTGCATGGTTTAGCACAATATAAAAAGTGCAATAACTGAAATGAGGCATAAAGCCTCATTTCATCTTCATCTTCACTGTGTGGATTTCAGCACAACCTTCATAATGGTATTTTGCACTTCTATTGCCCATACAATCAAAATACTTCATAATGCTTTGGAAACATTAAAGAGTGATCATTGGTTATAAAAGCACACTTTCATTTTGTTACTTACTATTATTTGTAGTAACCCAGAAGATAAGTGGTAGTGAAAAGAATTGGGTAGAGAAGGCAGTAACCTGTTACCAGTTCTTTTTGCTGCTCAGCACATCATCAGCTCTACATTCGGTTTTACTGACTTCTTGTTCCAGTGTGTGTCTTTCAGACACAACAAAAGAAAGGAGGGAGGGAATTAAACAAAAATAGGTAATTCCTAAGTAGATAAAGGGACATGTGTGGTACATAATATAGCTTTTCAAAAAAACCAAACAAAAAATAAAAACCCAACCAAATAGACACAAAAACCCCAACCAAAACAAAACTTCAAGGTCTTTAACTTCTGTTTTCTCTGTGAGGTATTTACTGCCTCCTCCATCTTGTCAGTGAGGGGCAAGGAAACTCAGTCTCAGAGCTCATAAGTAATCTTCCCTAGATAGCACAGCTGAATCACAGGCTGATGTGGGCACAGAATTTAATATCTTTAACATATTTCAGGGTTTCTGCCTTACTCCCATTGGCAGAGAGGGTGCTGGAAACACAGTTGTGTTTGCAGTTATGGTTGCAGTGTAATGAAATTTTTTGAGTGTTTTTAATGAATCAGCTTGACTAGATCTTTACAAAGCTTGAGATGCAAACCCCCGCAGCCGTCGACTAGCAGCCAAGTGAAATGTACCATAGGACATGGAAGGAGATAATTTTCTTGCTGGTGGTGGGGTAAATTTGTAGGAGGGAGGCTGTTCCTTTCTAGGGTTATAATCTCTGCCTAGCAGTCCACAGAAGAATATCATTGTTACGTGGTGTGGACTGACTGGTAAAGTACAAGTCCTAACTCATAATTGCATTGTGGTAATAGAAGCAACAAGTTAAGTATCTCTGCTTTTGCATTTGTTCTTAGTGCATTTGATGTCACAGTGAATTTAAGTGGGCCGCTTTTTCAGGTGTTTTTTTGTTTATCATTTTACGTCTGTTTTACAGTGAGGTTTCGAAGCTGTGATGGAAACAAAAAAATACACTTTGGTAGCAGTGAGCCAGAAGATTTCAGAGTAGGTGAAGATGGTGTGGTCTATGCAGAGCGAAGCTTTCAACTTTCATCAGAGCCCACAGAGTTTGTCGTGTCTGCTCAAGACAAGGAAACCCAGCAAGAATGGCAAATGAGGGTGAAGCTAACCCCTGAACCAGCCTTCACAGGGACTTCAGAAAAGGTAAAACAAGAGCTAAATGCAGCCTGTATAAATGTATCTCCACAAAGAGTCCTAAAAATCGGAATTTAATTTTGCCTGTCACACACCTCTCCATGAACCACCTAATTAATGGACACCTATTGCATGCAAAGCTGGAGCTTTAGAAGGAACTTCGATAGTCTTTTATTATATAGTTTTGCTAAGGCATGGAAAGACACGCCTGTTTAACTATATAGGATTCTTTGTGTTTGAGTTTTTTGTTTGTATAGCTTGAGATTTATACCTGAATTTAAGTCTCACACAGCCATTTCTTTATTTTAAATTGCTTGAAAGTATTACAGTATTTATTCAAGCGGTTAAATATAACCGCAAAATAAACAAATCTGTGATAGAATGCATCAGTCACATTTATTAGATGGGAACTGTAGATTTACAGCAGTAAGTAGGAAAGCACTTCTGGCAGGGAGTATTGGCTTCGTCTTGTCCCGTCATAATCAAATTGGAGATTGTAAATTATTCATGATTCCAGCACTACTTGGTAAGGAAGATCGTCTCCCTCTGCTGGAAGCTTGCGTAGGATAAACCATGTACTGTAACAAAAATCAGACATAGCAATCTGCAATTAGCAATGTATTTACTTTAGAAAAGCACATTAGCTTGTCTACATTTTTCTGTTATATTACCTGTTGCCTGCTGTTTTTTGCCTTCTCCTTAGTGAAGGAGATGTGCTTAGTTTACGGATAAAGAACAAAATTTATTCATGGATTACCATACCTGTAATAGGTACACATTGAAGATTTAAGCATAATGTTAAAAATAGGTAATGTGGTTATGCAATACATTTTTCCTGAGAACACACTGGAGACCACTGCTGCGTAATCCTCAGTTATTTGTTTGCTTACTTGGTGATTGTGTTAAATCTGCTAAGGCATGTTTTTAACAATGGAAATAATGTCATTTTGTTCATGGAAGCATAGTAAAAGAGCAGATGCTTAGATGTGCCAGAGCATGCCCTGTTTATTCTAAAGATACCCCTCAGGTATCCTTACCATCAACAGAATGTAGAGTAGAAGAACCTGGCCTTCAGCTGGGCATCTGTTCATACTCTGTGACATAGTTGCTTAGATTAAAAAAAAAAAGTTCTTATTTTAAAAGATGTGGAAAATATTTTTGCCACCCTGTTTCCAACCTTAAGCAAGCTAGCTGTGTGTGCTGTGTCCACAGGATGAAATGACTGCAGATATAGAGGGGAATAGGAAGGGAATGTTGACACCCAGCAGAGATTAATGCCCACTGTGTAAAGTGGGTCATCTACTGCATCCATCATGGCTGACATAGGTTTAAAATAATTACAGCATTAATTCTATGGGATTTAATAGGGTCATAAATATTTGAGACGTTCCTTACCAGTATGTATTAAACTTCTCTTGGAACTCAAATTACATTATAGCACACCCAGATCTAAATTTAGTGTACAGTAGCACATTACCTGAACTGAAGCTCTAGCTAATGAGAAATACATAAAGGTATACTATTAAATTCTGCAAAATATTAACTGCTTCTCAGAAAGTGCTGGATAGTTTACTCAGTAGTGCCATGTTATAAATGGTTTATAATTCCCTTTCTCATCCTAGTTAAATAAGGAAAAAAAGGGTTCTTACAATTTTGCAGAGAATTTGTAAATGATACCGGTTATTTTCAAACTGCACCGTGAATGCAAATAAAACAGTTCGATGAACACAGAGGAGAGACAGACTTTCAGTCAATTATGTAATTGTACCCGAGTTACTTTATAATGTCTGCTAGTAATTCTCCTTCTAACATGTGCTTAATTTTATCCTGTACCTGGGAAAGGACCAAAGAAAAATTGAAGAAATCATATTTCCATGGCAACAATACAAGCACAGCAGCCCTCTGAAGAGGCAGAAGAGAGACTGGGTTATTCCTCCAATCAACCTACCAGAAAATTCCAAAGGACCTTTTCCTCAGGAATTAGTTAGGGTAAGGAAGTTAATAGAAGTGTGGTTTCAGTGTCCCTTAGAGAGCTCTTGAAGAGATTTTGTGTAAATGATGTCTTGTTCATCATCCAGACATTTATCAGAGTCTTTTGGGTTGGTTTCTTGTTGTTACCTCTGCATTGCATGCTGGGATGCATCTAATTTCCTGGGGTTTAACTTGTTCCTATGCATCTGTACTGGTGGAAGATGACCTTGTTTTTGGTGTTAAGCGTGTTAAGGGGTATCTCTGCTGGTTCAGGAGTTCTCCAGTCTCCTGCACTGGAGTTCTCTGCCTGTGAAATGGTGTGGGAGTGAGCAGGAAGCAGAGTGCACCAGGAGACCAAAGGAAATGGGATCTGATGGGGTGAGGACAGCAGCTGTTCCACAGGACTCTGCTGCCCAGAAGTGGCCACTGCAAGGAGCCAAGCACCTCTTCTGGGTTGGCTTCTAGACATGGTACTGGCTGGTCATGATCAAGCTGTTGGAACTTGGCAGAAGATTAGCCCAAATGGATAGGACACAGTTTCATTCTGTTCTGTTTTATGTGTGTGCTGGTGATTCAGCTGCTCCTCACAGGTGCACTGCCCTTCGGTTGTTTCCTTGGAAGATGAAACAAGTTCAATCTTTAGGCAAAAAGGGCGAGTTTCTAGAGAGCAGGTCTGTCATTGAAGAGAGCCTGTAGCTTTGGGCTGAGAAGGTATAGGAGAAGGGGGAAAAACACAAACCAGACTTTTAGTTTCATGTGTAATTTTATAATAGTATTTTTTTTCTCTAAGATGTAAACAATTCTGCTTAAGGTAAAAGTACTTGGTTGTTTCTGTTTAACACAAATAATTTTTATTCTGAGAAATAAACAGGAATAATTTTATGTTTCTGAATATCCTTTGACCAGTTTCTTACAAAGAGTGCTGTTAAAAAATTCAGACTTTATACCAACTCTGTACCATTTCCAGAATAATTATTTTGCAAGTACAGCTTAAGGAACAAGGAGAAAATAAATAGAGCTGCTTCTTATCTCAGCAGCAGTCCCAATCTGTGCTTGTTTGTATCTAATGTAAACTTCATCTTTTTTGACACACAGATTCGGTCCGATCGTGATAAAAGCCTTTCGCTGCGGTACAGTGTGACTGGCCCAGGAGCTGACCAGCCTCCAACAGGCATCTTCATCATCAACCCCATCTCAGGACAGCTGTCTGTGACAAAGCCTTTAGACCGGGAGCAGATTGCTTCTTTTCATGTAAGAGTTTAATTTACCGCAAATCAGATTATCAAATTGAAGATGAACATCTGCTTCAAACATGACTTGAGCAGCCAGCATTTAGTTTTGTATGAGATATGATTTGAAGAGTTTGCAGCAGATTTGTATTTATTGTACTTTATAAGGCTAACTCTTAATATATTTAAGCAGTTTAAATACATTAACATACATAAACAGTGATTAAATGTATTTAGGTAAAGTAATTTTAAAAGATTAAAATATGGATACTGTGGCTTATATTTCAAGTACAGGCCATTGATCACACTCTCCACTGAATTGTATACTTTCTAAAAGTTTATTTTTAATTCAACAACTTAAATTAGGATGTGACTGCTATTAGAATTGCAGCAGCTGTGATTTGAGAAATGGATGGGAAGAATAACGTACCAATTTTTATTTTAGGGGCAAATCTAAGCATTTTAATAGAATTGTAAATTAGGCCTGTCAGCTTATGAAAATGATATTCTTTGCTGTAAAGAAATTGACAAAGTAGACCACAGATTCCAGTACCAGTGGAAAAGGAAAGTTTCAAAGAGGGGGAGAGCAGGCTGTGACCTAAAGTTTGCTGTGCTTTTGGGAAACCATGCTGAAATCACCCAGCTCCTGGAGAGAGTGTTCCAGCATGTTGTGGATTAAAATACTCCTTGCTGTGTGCTCTGGGGAGTCCTTTGAGTGCTGCTCCCAAACAGAGGACACAGCAGGAGGCATCTGGGGGGGAGGTGTGGGTGAAAGGCTCTCTCAAACAACAGCTCTGGCATCCATAAGATTTTAACTGAGCATTCGACATTGGCAATTCAGGATTTACTGACTTGGGAATTTACTTTAATATGAGTCATTTCCAGAGTGGTGAGTTAGTAATGATATCTTGCTGCTTTCTGGTAGTTTTGTAGCCATAAGATATGAATGTGTGTGTGTGTGTGTGTGTGTGTGTGTGTGTGTGTGTGTGTGTGTGTGTGTATGATGGGCATCAACAGGACTGCTATGGGAGAAAGTTGCTCTTCTACCTACCAATGGCCACACTCCAGTCTAAATACACAGATTTACATATAAATCTGGATCTTTTTAGAGTATGTTTTCTAATAGTCATTAGTAAAACCAGAATTCTATATGCCAGTAGGCACTAGTAGCAATCAAAATTACATGATCTAAAATAGTTTTCATCAAATCAAAGAAGGAAGTCAGCAACTTAGAATAGTTTGGAAGTCTGAACATCAGTTCCATTAGCAACTTGGAAATTTAATACATCGATATGAGGGAGCAGTGGCAGATAACAAAATACTCTGAGCTAAAAATATCTGGCCTGAAACTTTCTGTCACTATTATTATATCTATTTGCACCTGTATGTTGTGCAAATTATAATACTTCTAATGACTTTTGCAGCTGAGAGCACATGCAGTGGATGTAAATGGAAACCAGGTGGAAAATCCTATTGACATTGTTATTAATGTCATTGACATGAATGACAATAGACCTGAATTCTTACACCAGGTTTGGAATGGGACAGTCCCTGAGGGATCAAAGCCAGGTAATACATGGGCTTTTGGGAGGCAGAGGTATTATTTTGTAGTATCATATTTACAGTATCATTTTGAAGGTATGATGAAGGGGGTGCCTTCAGACCTTGTAATATTTTGAAAGGTGTCTTTAATGTGATGAGCAAAATCTCAGATACTGTATCTTCTTATTTCCCCCTATTTTTAATGCACTTTTTAGCATGCTGGGATTCATTTCCAAAAGGCAAAATTGCTGTGTGCATGAACTAAAACCAGGGAAGGCTTTAAGAATATGACTTCAGGTTCATGGTTTTCAAAATCCTAATTATAACATCATAGTTCTTACATTTATTTTTATGATGGACATTGATGTTCATTTAGTTGACAGGTCAGGGTATAAGAGACTTCTGAAATGTCATTAGATACAGTTCTGGTTCTGATTCCCAGAGGCTTTGCAAATACTGGGATTTGAAATCAGTGTCATTTGAATTCTTGAGAAAACCTAAGTGTTGTTCAGATCTCATTAAAATTCTGATCAGCTCAGACTAAAGTTTTCACTGTGGCTGAAACCACTTCCTTAATTTGTCAGAAGTGCAAAATGAAAGGTTAGGACCAGAAATGTGTTTTCTAACTTTGCAGTGTTTACTTGGCATTTGAGATCTTTCTCAAAGACTTTTGAAAGAGTATTATTTATATTGATTTTCAGTCACTGTCAGTATGTCCACCAATTATGAACAATAAGTATATTTCCTTTGGCCCAATTAATAACATAACTATCTAAACATGAGATGTTCTCTTGTTACAGAAATGTTATTTGTGGCAGAACTGTAGGATTTCATTGTTTATGTAGCTTCTTCATAGCAGTTATAAGCAAATCTAGTCTTTTATAAACATAGAGTATTTTTATCTCCTCTTATGTATTTTAATTACTCTGTTGGTGAGTCTTGAGTTTAGCCAGTTTGTTTTAAGTAAAGAAGGAATGTGCAGATTTTACCAAAAGAAATACGTGCTTTGACCACTGCTTGTAAAGTGATCTTGTATAATCAGAGTGTAAACTGTTTATATAACATCAGTTATTTATCCTGCTGCTAGGAACCTACGTGATGACTGTTACTGCCATCGATGCTGATGATCCCAACGCCCAGAATGGGATGCTGAGATACAGAATCTTGTCACAGGCTCCGAGCAGCCCCTCTCCAAACATGTTTACAATCAACAATGAAACTGGTGACATTATCACTGTAGCAGCTGGGCTTGACAGAGAGGTATGGCAGGTCTTAATCCTGTGGGCTGGGTTGCACTTAATATTGTAAAGATTCATGGCTGGGGTGTGTGGGTGTGTGAGAGGCTGGACATGAGCTGACTACGTGCTCCTGCAGGCAGTCATATCCAGGACTGCATCAGAAGCAGCATGGCCAGCAGGTCAAGGGAGGTAATTCTCCTCCTCTGTTCTGCTCCTGTGAGACCCCACCTGGAGTGCTGCATCCAGATCTGGGGTTCTCGGCACAGGAAATATGTGGACCTGCCTGGAGCAAGTCCAGAGGAGGGATGTGAAGATCATCAGAAGGTTGGAGCACCTCTCCAATGAAGATAGGCTGAGAGAGCTGGGACTGTTTAGCCTGGAGAAGAGAAGGCTCTGGGAAGACCTCACTGCTACCTTCCAGTACCTAAGTGGGGCCTACAGGAGAGCCTGGAGAGGGGTTTTTAAAAAGGGCATATAGAGATAGGACAAGGGGAGATGACTATAAACTGAAAGCAAATGCATTTAGATCAGATAAAAGGAAGAAAATCTTTACTGTGAGGGTGGTAAGACATGGGAACAAGTTGCCTAGATAAGTTGCGGGTGCTGCATCCCTGGAAGTGTTCAAAGCCAGGTTGGATGGCATTCTGAGCAACCTGATGGAGTTACAGGTGTCCCTACCCGGGGCTGGGCATCTGCAACTAGATGATCTTTAAGGTCACTTCTAGTCCAAACAATTTCATGATGCTGTGAAATATTTCTCCTCCTCCTGGCTCTTAACTTACTCCCTTTCTTCACCCTGTTGACCCTGGTCATTTTCCTAGTCCCAGAGTACAAAAACTCAGAGGAGGGAAAATTATGTTAGGGATGAAAATTGGACCTACATATTCCATGCATATAGTTACTCTTGGCTGTCTGGGGTCATGGAAAAGATCTTGTCCCGTAAGCCCGTTTGCTCTTAAGAAACAGCTACACATTAAAGCAGAGCAATGCAATAATAATAATAATAAAAATAAAGAATCTGTCAGTAATTCATTGCTACATGCTGAGCAAGGTCCATCCTGTCTAGACAGTTTTTCACTGTGCCCACCACTGGAGAAGGAGCGTGCCAGATCCTCTGCTCTGATTCACCCATCTGTGAGGTTGAGAATAAAAATATTTCCCTCCCAGCTCCAATTCTGTCACACTAATTGTGTTTTTAAACTACCTGAAAACTTAACAGGAGATAAGCATTGTTGTTTTAACAAGCTATAAAATCCAAACAAATCTCTTTTGAATACATCTTGTTTCAACTTCTGTATTACTAACTCATTTTAGCTCATTAAATCCAAAGTACTGGATTTGCTGTTCATCTTTTAGTTGCTTGTTTATAGTTATTTAAAATGGAGAATAAAAATGCTTTCCAAAGTTCTGCGTTTGCTATTAATATTCTGATGCATTTCAGTTTGAAAGGGGCAATCAGAAGATTTGAAAACTAAACAGACTGTTAGATATTGCAATTAATTTTTTGAGGTTTTATTAACATTCATTCTATTTAAGTTGGTTTTGAAGAGAAGGGATTTGAGCAAAGGAAAACCCTGAACTTTACAGTATTGCCCTATTAAATTAAAAGAATGATGGGCAGCTTTGCCCTTGTTTTTAAAATCCCCTGGTCATCTTTGACAGATGAACTTTCAGAAGGACATAGCGATAATTCTTGAGGTTTTATCACTTGGTGACTAGCTATACTGGAGGGATTTAACTCGGAAGAAACCAGCTGCCTGTGGAGCTTAGACCCTCACATTAACAGTTGGAAAAGCCTTGTCATTCACCATCAGTTTTCCTGATGGATCACTCTGCTGATACCTAAAAGGTATATATAAACATTTCTTGAACATGTTGGATATTAATGATTAACGTTAAATCATTCAAATATTAAATTAGACTTATATAAGATAAAATGGTTTCCTTCCCAAGCTTTGTTTCCTCCATTTCCTGAGTCATTTTGTGGAAGTCAATTAAATTAAAATGACTGGGAGTCTAGAGAGTCAAAGCTGAATCGTCTTCTGACAGTGGGCCTTGTTGTCCCTGTACCCCAGCTGGTCTGCCCACTTCTGTCTTTCCACTCTTTTCTGTAAGTCTTGTCTCTCCTTACTAAGCTCTTATTAAAGTCATAAAATACTAGACAGAATTTTAAATTCCTAAATAATGTGACACATTTTATATGGGAGAGTAAGTGTTGTAGGCATTAAAAAAAAAAAAAAAAAAAAGTGGTTCCTCTGATAGCATTCCTCATCTGCTGGTATTTCAGATTAAAACGCACAATGCATTATCTGTGCTAACATGCACAGGAGGAGATTTGCTTAGGTAAGGCAACTCAGTTTGAGGCAGAAGAAATCTTTCATTTGTTATCTCAAAAGATGCTGTTTCATGAGATCCAGCTGCTCTTATTTCTTCCGTTACTGCTGTGGAATTCACTTCAGCATTAAAACATCTGCCTTACTGCTGGAGGTGCTGAAGAAGTCAGGCAGGGTACTTAAATTTGCACACTGACATTCCTGCCTCACGTGAGGTTAATTTGGTGAAGTGCTCTTTTATTTGGCCTGTGTTGAAGTGGAAAGATGTGAACTGATGAGGTCTGCGTTCTTTCTTGAAGCTGCCAGTTCGCTTTTAGATGTGTTGCTGCTAAGTCTCTGTGCAGGCTGCTGACACATGCTCCACAGCTTATTCCTGGCTGCTTCTCAAACCACGGTAAAAAGAGGAGACCCACCTCCCCCCGTTTCCCCATGCTTGGAAAGTTGTGTGCTTGTTGATTTCTGAAATTTCACTCTCAGCAGTTGATCTGCTTTATGTGAGTGCTGGGAAGAGGGAAAAAAACAAGGAACTAAACAAAAACACTGATGTGCTGTCTTTTGGGGCACTTTCTGGGGAAGTTTTTAGTGTGCCAGTTCTGTTAGAATTAAGTAAGACAATTGTAAGGAAGCTGAGTCTCTGTGTAATAATAATGGAGTTTCCTTAATGAAATTTGCTTCTTGGGATCAATGTATTAAGACCCAGATGAATCAGAAGCACCTGCAGTTTCAATAACATAGAATCATATGGCACTGAGATTTGCTTCAGTACTGCATTAGATTTTATTGCTTCACAGTAAGTAAAGTATGATTTTTTTCCTGGATGAAAGTGGTAAAAGCATTTCTTTGGTTCCCTCATGACTGCTACCCTTATTGGTGTCATGAAGGAAACCTTTAGGATGTTAAAAGTCTTTTGAAGGTCAGTTTGCAAGTATATTTTCCAAGCCAGAATTCATATATATATATATATATATATATATATATATATATTTGCATTATTAAACTTATATACTGCGTTTCTGTAGACTCAATATTAGTCTTGCTTTTTTAAAGAATTGCGGGATGCATATGTAGCAATACACATTTGTGGTGTCTTGTAAGGGTTTCTGTGTGAAAGAGGGCATGAGCGTAAATGGTTATCTTCAGTGAGAGATAAAGATCCATACAGCTTATTCTAAAAACTTTCTATTCCATGACTCATAGTTGCTGCTTGGAAATGTGCAAGCTCTTAAACCTCTCATGTATGTCATACTGTCTGGCCAGAGTTTTAAAGAAAGCTAAATACTATGAGTGGAATTATCCTTGCTTATTTTTTGTATCAATACCTGCAATTCGTTTTTGTAAATGGTGTGATTCTAGGGGTGTCCTGCTTAGGGTCAGGAGTTGGACTCTCTGATCCTGATGGTCCCTTCCAACTCAGCATGTTTCATGATTCTATAAATTGTTTTCATGAGAAGTAACCTCTCATAGACCCCACTCTTTAGACAGTGGAAGAAAATAACGTACCCAGTGTAAAAAAAAAAAAAATCCCAAAACATAAAAATAGGCTCTTCTTGAATTTTTATTTTGCCAAAAGGTTTTTACCAGTTTTAGTAAACCATTTGTGAAAGTGCTGTTTCAAAGTAATAGCAGCTCCTTATGTTTGTGTCCTTTCTTTTGGGAAGAACTGAATGGTAACGCTTCTCTCAAGGGAAGGACAATGAACTGGTAAATGAAGGTGCATGCACAGTATTTGAGAGCAATGAGTTAAAATAAACTTTTCAGCAATTCTGTACAGCAAACATCTTAATGATTTTCTTTTTTTTTTTTTAAATAGAACCTTGTCGATGTTGTTTTAAGCAGCTCACCAGGCTGAGGTCAGTCTCTGCCAGGCATTTCTGGTGCTTAGGGACCCTGGCCCCACTCCAGCTGTAAGGGGGAACGAGTGCCCGGCTCAAGGGCCGTTAGTAGCAGTGGGGGGAGAAGGGGCCCATGGCTGCCATACTCGGCCAGGGTGTTTAACATTTATGGAAATAGCCCGTTTGGTGCTTCCCTCCCCCTTTCTCTCAGTGCCCTTACTCGTCTCTGTTGGCCTCGACATCTTTGGTTTCCATAGAGATCACAAGAAGTCGCAGCAGCAGTTTTTTACTCAGGCTTGGCTGAAACAAAACCTTGGCAGTTGTGGCCGTTTGGCCGACAAACCTACCTTGGCTCAGTGCTCTCAAATGCTTTTGAGGACTTTCCTTGTTTTAGTATAAAGTGCACTCTGGTTCTCTTTTCGCCATTTGAAAAGCCTTGTTAAACCTGTGATCATGCATTAACTGTCTAAAGTGGTTTGATTTATTAGAGTAGGAAGCAGCCAGCCTGTCCTTACCTTGATGGTCTTTGAAGAAAGTCAAACAGTAGTTCAATATAAGCAACCTGCCACCGTATTCCTGTGGCACAAACTTTGCTCCTGTCATTTCGGGTGATGCTAACTAGAATAAACTGTGTGATAGGCTCCATTGCTTAGCGGATTGCAATTCTGGGAACACCTGCTGTCCTATGGTAATGTTAGTTTTGTCTAAAACTTACATTGTCATTTTGTGTTTTAGAAAGTACAACAATATACATTAATAATTCAAGCTACGGACATGGAAGGAAACCCAACATATGGTCTTTCAAACACAGCAACTGCTGTCATCGCTGTGACAGATGTCAATGACAATCCTCCAGAGTTCACTGCCATGACTGTAAGTACAGGATAGGAGTCACTGAAGGATGTGCATATTTATAACCATTCTCTCATTATATTCACAGACAGTAAATATTTATTACTTATTAAATACCATACTGGCAGACAGAATCAAAATATGTGCAGAATATATATCCTTTACATACAGTGTTCTGCTTTTGACCAAAAGGCAAAAGCTGACAAGGTAATCAAGCCATTGGTTCTCTGGGTGGCCTCAGGTAAACTTCATTAGATAAATTGTCAGAGGTCCAGTGAAGAGAGATGGGCTGCCCCGCTTTGATGAATGTTCAGCCTGGTGTGGCTCTTGCTTGCTCCTCCAGATGAGGTAAAGCGTTTCCACGGTTTTTGCAGTTCTACGGGGAAGTACCGGAAAACAGGGTGGATGTGATCGTAGCGAATCTGACGGTGACAGATAAAGACCAGCCGCACACGCCGGCGTGGAACGCCATGTACCGAATGACTGGGGGAGACCCGACGGGCCGCTTCACCATCCTCACCGACCCCAACAGCAACGATGGGCTGGTGACTGTCGTAAAGGTGAGGCGTGCCGGCGTTTCAGGGAGTGCAGCAGGGACGGGAGAAGTGGGAGAACGCTGAATGGGGGCAAATGTGAATTCCTGAGGCCGGCATGAATCCGGAATAAAATGGATTCTCCCTTTTAGTAGAATCTAGTAATCTGTCTCTTCAAGTGTTACCTTGCTTATGCTATCAGTAGTATTCCACATGCTCGGTTTTAAAAATCGGGCTAGGTTATTAGAAATTACAAATCTTGAATCTTTATTTGCTGAAAGTTAGAAATTACTCTGTGAAAAGGTGTCTGCTTAGAATTTTTTGCTAGTCTAAAGAACAACTTCCTTCCTCCTCAATTAGTAGTCATGCATGTTGTCTGCACATTTTATGTCAAGATGTTCCATTAAGGAACAGATATAGGCAGTCAAAGCACAATCAGAGAGGAAAAAATGATAGGTGGGAGGGTACTTATACTAGAGACATTTAAAGACTGGCTATTTTTAAAACCTCATTTAAATACCTTTTATGGAATAACCTGTCTATCTTCATTCTCTAGCCAACACAGCTCTGTGTTGAGGGATGACTTATTTCAAGTGATAATAACAATGTGGTTCTATAATTAAACCTGCCAGGCAGTAGCCACCTTTCCTCATGACCCAGTGATAAATGTCTCATCTCTGAGTTGGCCTGCTCTGGTTTTGGCTGATCCATTTCAAAGTCAAATGTGTGATGCCAGTAATCCCATTTGGAAATTAAAAGATTCACTTTTTCTTTTCTCTTTTTTTTTTTTTTTTTTTTTTTTTTATTTAGTTTTGTTTCATTTCATTTAATTTCATTTCATTTTTTTTGATTTTAATTCTGCCAGTATCTAGGTGACAAAAAGATACAACCTATATATAGCATTAATAGTAATTCACACTGGGTTTTTTTAAGAACTGTCTCTGGTTTGTTACTGCTCTTCCCCAGAGGTACAATTGTTGCATTGCAGTCTTCCAGGAAGAATTATGTGAGTGTCTGTGCATTTTAGCACTCCTTTAAGTGCCCAGACATGGGAAGAGTTGGATACCTGCCTACAGTTTCTTATTGGCAGTGCAATGAGTTGATCTGTCAACCTGTAATGAAGATTAGATTGTCTCTTGTCACTTACTTCATACTGTCACATGCCAACTGCCCTGGTAAGGTACAGGGTTTTCTGCCAGCCTGGGATCTGTGTGAGTAGTACAGTGCATAGTACAAAGGCAAATCCTGTCCCCAGGAATGCCTCAACCCTGTGCAGCATGACAGAGGAATTCTCGATTCACACGATTTTTACTTCTCCTTAAATTGGACTTGTGGCTCAGTGAGGAAGTCTCCAAACTGAAGGTTGTCTTCACTGGGAACATGGAGGCTGTAGGTATACCAGAAATGAGGTTGACTGGGATTACCAAGAGTCTTTCTAGTGAGATGTTGATGGCATGAGAATCTCTGCTCTATGGTAATAGCTATAATCATGAACTTGTCCGAAGGAAACTTTCATCCTTCTAACAGAAAGAGAGGCAGCTTTCTGTCCCCAGGAGAGATCATCAGGAGGCACATGTGAGTGTCTGGTACAAAACTGGGAGCTTCTTCGTTATTTTGTGATTAAACTATTTGATTCCTCATTTGTCTCTAATGGCAGTACCAGAGTAGGTTAAATCCAGGAATAACAAAGTTTCTAGCTCTTCTAACTTCAAAACTATTGCTGCTGCTGCTGAGCAGAACCCCAGCACATGGGTTTGTGTTGAGGTGATGATACTATGTTCTCTTCAGACTCCATCCTGATTTTTGAGAAAAGCAGTACAAGGAATCTTCAAAAATGTGCTTTAAATTTAAAATGTTACTGTGTGTCCATTGTTACTGTGAGTAAACATTAACACTTCCTGCTCTTTGCTCTTCCCAGCCTATTGACTTCGAGACCAACAGGATGTTTGTACTTACTGTAGCTGCAGAAAATCAAGTGCCTTTGGCTAAGGGTATTCAGCATCCTCCTCAGTCAACAGCAACCGTGTCCATTACGGTCATTGATGTGAATGAGAGCCCATATTTTGTTCCAAACCCCAAGCTCGTGCGTCAGGAAGAAGGGCTGATGGCTGGTAGCATGTTGACAACTTTTACCGCTCAGGACCCGGATCGTTACATGCAGCAAACGTCTCTAAGGTCTATAGAAGCATTGTGCAATATCTGTGTTATGGAATGGGTGGGAAGCAAAGAGGTGATGTGAAATGACTGCATTTACCTAGCAGGCAGCTATCCCAACACATCCTGTGGGTTTTGTGCAGCTCTCTCCAAAGGGATTTTTGGCTGTAGAGAAGGTGAACTGGCCAGTATTCATAGGTGTGTAAGCTGGGTCATTTTCTCATCTTAAGTCCCATTCCATCAAGATAGAATGCTGTTATGCTGTATATGTTCTATCCCAACAAATCCAGTCAGAGCGGACACGAGCTTCTGTGAACTAAGATAGTTCACCAGTAATTTTCACATGGCAGCAAAATTGGATTGTTGATGAAATCGGAAGGGTTTTCTTTTAATTTTAATTTTTTTCTCCAGCAATGCAAAGTAGTGTTGTCTGTCTGTGAAATCTCGTACTGATAGCTATGATCATAATTTGATAATTTTCTTACATCTAAAACTTTGCTACATGAGCATGCGTCATATAAGACGTGGCCATTATCTGCAAAGCTACAGCTGTGACTGCCCATGGGTCAGGACTCACCAGCTTTTTTTTTTTTTTTTTAGCTCATGTAGAAGAAACTCCAGAACTTATGTTCTGCCTTTCCTTCCAAAATCAAGATTATTGCAGTTTTATTCTCTCTTGATTTTTGGTTAGCTGTTTGTGATACTTTGCTCCTTTCTGGACATAACCATCATAGAAATGACAGCATGAGAACTTCGATACTAAGATAGCTTGCACTTGATTAATGTCAGAGGGAAAATGTATCAGGTAGAAGAATGGTTTTGAAAGACACTTCTCTTTCAAATTAAGATGAGAAACATGCAGTAAAATCGGGGCCTCTGAAAATGAAGTGATACTGAAGTGCTAGAACAATGTGAGTTAGTGCAACTAACACTATCCATTTTTACCTCTCTCCTGCTCTCGGCACTGACAATATGAAAATAAGTATGAATAGCTCTGTAGGTGTAGAAAAACCAAGAAGGATCCTGGCTGAATATTTTAATTGAGTCTGAGAATTAATGCTGTATAGTTTATGGTAATTATATTATTTCCTCCAGTTACATGATAACTTGCAGGGCAAGGCACTTCAAGGATAGAAATGCAGGACTGGTTTTAATATGTATTTCCAAGAAATTTACTGACAGGGCTTGATAAATGGAAATTTGTAAAACACTTTCTTCAAATTCCAAAAATGTGTTCAGAATACAAATTAAAATACTAATACTGTCTTTGTTGTCAATATTTATGTTGGCAGATAAATAACACAACTTACGATTAAATACACAGGTACTCAAAACTTTCAGATCCTGCAAACTGGCTGAAAATTGACCCTGTTAATGGACAAATAACTACTACAGCTGTTTTGGACAGAGAGTCAATATATGTTCAAAACAATATGTATAATGCAACATTTCTTGCTTCTGATAATGGTATGTATCAATATTGTGTATTTTTTTCAAAAAGCTTTTCTTCTTTGTGATTGAATGGCATTCAGTTTTACTGGGGCAGAAAACAGGATATGCTTAGAATACCTCCCGTTGGAAATCCGTATTACCATCAGACTGTGTATAATTTCCTAGCTACTTGGGAAATGGCTGAAAAATAATTCTCTGAGTTTGTAGAAAAACGCTGTCTTGGTTACATTAGTTGAGTTGACAGAAAATGGAGAAAACCCTGCATGGGAGTGTGGTAGGTTGAGTGAATGCACAGCATGAGTGGGCTTTATGGGGAGTAATGTGTCATTGGTGGAGCTTTGTATTTTCCCACATTCAGGCTGCAGCAGTGCAGAGGGAAAAGTATCTTTTTGTTGTCAGTTTGTTAATGACAATTAACACTGCTCAGAAATTAGTCCTTTGATTTCAGCTGGAGTGCTGTACTGTTCATAGCTGATAGCAGAAAGATGGACAGGCACAGTTAGGAACATTCTCATATTAGAAGGGAAAACTGAAGCACTGGGGCTATTTGCCTTAGAAAGAAGACATGGTCAAATTTTCTGAACTGGAAGCTAGATTAACTGTTTCTATACTTTGGCTCTGTTCTGGGGAAAAAACATAAATGGAACTGGAAGATTATGAGAGGAGGAATGTGAACCATTGCTAGTTATACTGAAAAACTCAATGCCAAATGATCACATCAATGTGTGATTCCAGCAAGGTTTATGGAAGCATCACACATTTGATATGAATAGCAGGAATGTCTAGAAAAAGCATGCTGAAAGTCAGTATAAGAAAGAATTTAAAGAGCACATTTATGGTAAACGGTGATCTTAAGCCTTCAAAGTTAGGAAATAATTGTCCAGAGGACAAATCATCCCAATTTTGCACCTTCTTCTTTGAAGCCTTTGATGTGGACTATCTCTGGAGATTAACTGTCTGTCTGGTCAGTGAAGTGGGTGAGTCCCTGGTCTAGGGATCTGCAGTTATTTGCTGAGTTTTGCTGAGTAGGGCCATTTTTCTGAGAACAGACTACATAAGAATTAATGTGTTTGCAGGAGCAGCGACAGGGTTAGATTGGTTTTGTAAAAGAATCCCAAAACTGAGGTAGAAATGTAAGAGTGTTGGTGCAACTTCCTTTAAATAACTTTACGACTGGCAACAGGCTTAATGCTACTTCCTTTTCTTTTAGGAATACCCCCAATGAGTGGAACTGGCACACTTCAGATATACCTGCTGGACATCAACGATAATGCCCCCCAAGTGCATCCAAAAGAAGCCACAACTTGTGAAACGCTGCAGCCTAATGCTATTAACATCACTGCTGTAGACCCTGACATAGATCCAAATGCAGGCCCATTTGCCTTTGAGCTGCCTGACATACCTGCAAGTATTAAGAGGAATTGGACCATTGTTCGAATTAGTGGTAATTAACGTTATGGAAACCTTCATAGTTTTAAAGACACTTTTGCAAATGTCTCCTCTTTAGTATTATTTCACAACATACATGAATTTGGTTAATATGAACTAGAAATCACCGTAGTGTAAGTTGCCTGGAAAACCAGAAATTTTAAGAAAGAAAAGATGGTCACAGCAGTCAGGAAGTCTGTTACCCTGAGCCTCACATACGAGTTTGAGCAAGAAGTTAATGCCGCGCTCAAACACGAGCTATTTTTGCCAATACTGTTTTAATCCCATGTGAGCAATGCATAACTTTTTAACCAGCGCCTTATTTGCACACACAGGCGATCACGCCCAGCTCTCCTTAAGAATCCGGTTCCTGGAGGCCGGTATCTACGACGTGCCCATAGTAATTACGGATTCTGGAAATCCACATGCATCCAGCACTTCCTTGCTGAAGGTGAAGGTTTGCCAGTGTGACTTAAATGGAGACTGCACTGATGTTGACCGGATTGTTGGTGCAGGGCTGGGCACTGGTGCCATCATTGCAATTCTGCTTTGTATCATCATCTTGCTCAGTGAGTAGATAGCTCTCTTAATTCTAACTCCTTTACTCTTGTTTTGCAAGTACAATATTCCGTTTTTGTATCAGGTACCTTAACACAGACGGGAGTTATTAAAGGCTCAGGTCCAGGAATTGTTGCTGCATGGTTCAGTGTTTTGGACAAGTATGAAAACTTCCTGATAGTACAGGATTTGGAGTTGGACAGAGTACAGCTAGCACCTGTTTGGCAGTCAAGCCCTGCAGTGGGTTTGTGAAAGAGATTTTCCATTTATACCCATGGACACTTGTAGTGTTAGGTCACTGAGTGGCCATGTTGAAGATGTGATCAGTCCCCAGGCATCGAATCTCTCTTGTGCTGCCAGTATTGTGCAATTTGGTGCCACCCACAGCGAGTAACAGTGCTTTTAAGGAGTGCTCTGATGTTACTACTATTGTGCTTCAGATTAATGCAAGTAGGAATTACTGTTGGAAAGTAATACATCTCAGCCCTTCACGTAAGGCCTGACAAGAAAGGCAGGTGTTGCAATGGTGTGTATGTTTAAGTACTGCATAAAGCTGTACTAGTATTTTATTTTGTGTGAAGTGCATTGAGTAAGGGGAATGACTAAAAATCATGAGTAAGTGTCTGTCCAGTGTAGTAAATTAGATCCTAGCTGTCCTACACATTATAGTTAACTGACTGCCTATTGTGGTGGAACACAAGAGAGAGATTAGCTTGGTCATAGTACACTATGCACCCATCTAGAACATAGAAAATTATGGAAAGGAGTCATAATAAAAAAAAAAAAAGAAAAAATTGAGCCTGGCTAGGCACATGATTCTACACAAGTACACAGTGCATTTACTTCCTCGATACACGATACTTTTTAAATGCTAGGTCTGAAACTAACAGATCGTTATTGAGGGAGAGATTTCGTTTTGAATATAGTAGTTTATGAAGTATAGTCTTTCTTAATTCTTTCCATGACAAGTTTATTTTGCAGATGTGGAATGGATTTGTTACTTACAACTTTGAATATGTGATTGATTTCCAAACCAAATTGCCTATAGTGGTTTGAGTTTAAACATCTATTGCTTAAGCTGCCTTCTGTGAAATTTTTAATTTAAAAAAACCTATACCTTATCCAGAACAGTCAAATCCAACTTCAATGCATTTTTCTTTTTTTTCTATTTTTTAAATCTCGACATTAAATGTCTACAATTTTCTAGGGCTGTATTTCAGAATCAAGATGTGGTTTTATCTCTTCTATTTTTGCATTACAGTTTTAGTTTTAATGTTCGTGGTATGGATGAAACGCCGTGATAAAGAGCGTCAGGCAAAGCAGCTCTTGATTGATCCTGAAGATGATGTGAGGGACAACATTCTGAAGTATGATGAAGAAGGGGGTGGAGAAGAAGATCAGGTGAGGAAAGGTTAATGGGTTTTATGTATAGATGTACACTTCTCACTGCACTTTATTTTGTTTACATTGAAACACTCTGGTAGGTAGCTAATTTTTACATTAAGTACTGAAGGCAGCAACTTTAAATAAAACATTGCTTTCTCATTTTGTTTTTTTGCCATTGCAGATACATCAATCGCTTCCATTTGGGTAAGATGTAAAAACAGTACCTTGTCCTCTTGCAGTAAAAGCGTTCTGACCAGATTCCAGCTAAGGCTGCTATATCTAAATGAAAGTTAACATCCACTCTCATTGCTGTCTGTAAACTTTCCTCACTCCTTGTCTGGGAACTTTTTGTACAGCAACACGAGTACAGGGTGCCTAATACCATCTAAACGAAGTACAGCCCTTTCTTGGTGGTGGGTGAATGCCTTTCTAGATATATAGTAATGTTGGCTATTGACAGATTTGCCACCACTGGGATTTCAAGCTTGGAAAGCATTTAGGTTTCAAGTAGCTGTCAGGGCACATCTGTGTTTATTCAAATACCTTCCCAGGCAGGTGCCATATGCATTTACTCTCATGTCACCTCTGGTTGAACCACTGTTGATATGTCAGAGGACTAGGAGTGATGTGTATATGCTAAGAATAGCTTCTTTTTCCCCCCTCTCTCTCCAAGTTAGTGGACTTTAAAGCAGTGTGATTTCCTTCCTTCAGAGGACATTTATTAAGTGCTTTATGGACATGACAAACAGCAGATTTATGCACATTATCAATGGTAGAAGTAAGTGTAGTAATTACAAAGAGAACAGTGCATAGTGCATATAATAGAGTCTTACCAATTTTCCAGTTAAAAGCCTTGAAAAATTAAGTGCAATTCTTCCACACATCCCCAGTCTCAGTCATCTGGCACTTGAGTTATCTGAAAAGTGTCTCCCTTCACTGGTACAGGCTTTTATAGTTTCCTTCTGCTCGTTTGTTTGTTTATCTGAAATTTGTGTTCCCTTTAGTAATTTTCATGTTTCCTGCATTTCCCCAAGTACTGTTCCTACTTCCTGGGTTTTCTGCATAATATTCTTCTTAGGCAGTTTTCAAAGGAAACTTCAGTTTATGCAGTTTTGGAAAAATGCTTATGTTAAATAAAGTGAAAACAACCCTTTGAGTCGATGCATGCGTTCCAGTTGTTTGTACGTAGTTTCAGTACAAGAACTGCATCCTGTTTGTGCATCTGTTATTGTACGGGGAAGTTACAATCTTAAAAGAAAATTAGGAAAACTCAGTCCTGTGAGAAGTAATTTTTCAGCTCACATATTCCCAGCTCTTGTTCATCCTGAATTCTCTGGAGGATCTGTTCAGCAGTTGTCATGGATCTTTGATTTTTAATTACTGTCCACACAGCCCTCAGGACAGAGTGAGTTAGGTTCTCTGAGTATAGTCCATTGGGAAGCCATAGGTGATGGTAGGGTAGTGTTGGGAGGGATTGTGCTGCAGATCAGAAACATTAAGCATTGTAACAGTGTACAATGAGAGCAAAACGGGAATGGTTCTGAAGTCTCTCCCCTGCCCATCTTGTGCTGCTGTGCTCCTCTCCAGTTGTTGGTGCTGTCTTTGTGGGAGGTATAGTTAGGGTGCTGTGGCAGGAGTGCATCCTGTGAGCGCCGCAGAGATCGGCGCGATGTAAACCGTCCGTAATCGCAGCCTTTCACCGGCAGCGAGCGAATGCACTGCATGCAGTGAAAGGAGAGCTGCCAACGGGTGGACTAGCAGGAAAATAGTAAGAACTGTGAAATTAGGACCATTTCCTCTCACAGTGGGCATAGAAAGCATCTAGACCTAGAGAATTTTAAGGGCTTTACAAAAGATTGAATGATTTTTAGTCACAAACCCCCTCCTTACTTTCTAAAGATGAATTTTGAAGCCACTATAGCGATTTAGTTATCTTCACTGCAGCCACTTTGTTCAGGTACACAGGTCCCTTTTTTGGTCCATTGACAGTAGGCCAGTCTCTGGGGGTCTAAAACACCCTTGCACACTCTAAATGTAGAAAGTATGTCAGAAAAGAGCAGCTCGTACAAAGTATAGCAAGCTTTTATGGCCACTTCTAGTGTAACCAGTGTTATACCACTAGCAGGCAAAATGGGGGTAGGTTCTCCCATAGCTTCAAAGCTAGGAATTTGTTCCTATGCAGAATGGATGAAGAGAGAGCACAAACTTTGCAACTTATTTTCTTGTCTACAATGGATGATGCAAATATGTTCTGTCTTGCTTTTCAGGGAGATTATTTTACTTTATTTTGATTAGACATTTTTTAAAACCTAAATTCTTCCTGTGCTTAACTAGATTATAATAATTCCTAGGTTTGTTTCTTCTTGGTTACCTCCTGGCCCCCCCTTACCTCCTGTGCCCAGGGGAAAGAGAGAGAATTATATTTCATTGGGGTTTATTTGGTTTTGCTCACATTTTATGTGAGATTTCAGAACTCAGAATGCAAAGCACTTTGAACGTCCCAACAAGTTCTCTGCAAGCAGTAACCTCATTTTTTCAAACCATGGCTTAGCAAAATACTTCACAAGCAAAGCTATGTGCAGTATTGTGGGCAAAAGGTATTGACTGTAAAGATCTTTGCATTTTTGTCAATGTTAATGAAAGTATTCAGATGTTGAAGTGAGTGTTCTAAAAAAGTATGGAACTAACATCAAAAATGTATTTTCAGAATGAGGCCTCTTAGGGTAAAACTGCCATGGTTCTATTAAAATCAAGAAAAATTGCTTTGGTTCAATCTTGGATCCATAAGCCATCAGCAAATTACAGGAAAATGCTCTGCATCAATATGAACTTTTTTATGGTGCACCATCCCTAAAATCCTGAGGATTGATTAAACAAGCAGCTTCAGTAGAAGGCAGTACACAAGGTGACTCAAACAGAGCCATCCAGCCCAGGGTGCATCTCATGTGGTGAAATAAAAGGGAATTTTAAAGCCTGCTGTGCATCTCAGTGAAAACAATATTTTAAAAGCTTCAGACATTTTCATAATCGGTAAAATTACTTTTATTTATAGCCAGCAATTTACTTTTTTAAATCACATGGTTCTCTAGAAGGACAACTTGAGGATTTACCATGTGTGGCCTGATATTTTCCAGATGCTTAGGTTATTTGAAGAGATGACTGTTAGGTCTTGAAGGTAAGTGATAGAACTTAGATCTCTCTGTATCCTGAAACAAATTAAACTGGAGGTTTTTATCTTAAAATAATTTATTTATTTGAGAGGTTTAATTTCTTTACTTTGAAGCTATGCAAGTTGGGTTTCTTAGCTGTCATGGCAGACCCAGAAACTCCTAAAACATGTTCAGCATGTTCCTTTCAAACTCTCTGTACATTCTATCGGAGTGATGCCTCCCATAAGAAATTAGATGAGTTCAAATTCCAGCTAGTTCCTCTGAGTCATAGCAACTGCCAGCAACAAGTTGGAATTCCTGTTTGGTTTTGTTGGTGTATTTTTTTTTTTTTTCCTGTGCCAGAAATTCCAAGGAATTATGATGTGAAATCTGTAATAAAAGAGCAGTTTAGTCCACTGCGAAGGTCTTCTGTTAATCCCATCTGAGGCCATCTTGGCCTGCTTTGTTTAGTCTGACAGACTGAATGCTTGTCAAGAAAATTGAGGATCTTGAATGATTCATAGTTGTCTTCTACCCTGGCATGATGTACACAGGGTCGTGTGATCTCCATAGCAGCAGAGAAAAATGCTATTAATTCTCTAAGCCAGAAAAGCTTTTGATCTGTGGGTCATAACTGAAGTCAGCCTGCTCACCTCTGAAGAGCATTGTCAGCACTGGAAATGTTCTGGACTTTCTTCACCTAGAAAAAGCAGGGTGAAAAACATGCTCCAAAACGTTTACAGCACTCCTGTCAATCCAGGCAGCAACTTCCTGGGTTTCATGAACGATGACTGTTCTAGCAGAAGTTGGGGATACGGGAGGAATGAGAGAAAGCAGAGGTATTCCAGATAGAAAGCATTGCATTCTTCTCAGGATCCTGTTCACTATTTTCTACTTCAACAGTTTAGCTACCTGACGTAGAGGAGATGGGCCATGAGAGAGGGTTTGAGTCAGCGTCATTCCACAGAAGTCAGTGCGACTGGTTTGGGAAGGGGAGAAGTGTTGGGGGTCTTTTTGGGATTTTTTTTTTTTGTTTGTTTGGCTTGGGGTTTTTATTGTTAAACCCTGGTATTTTGTTTTGTTTTTCCTAAAATTGTATCTGAATCTTAAACTCTTTTATATTCTGAAACAGAAAGTTCAAATTATGAAACTGGTACTGAGTGCCTCTCATAAATATTAATGGACCTCATGATCCACAGCTTGTAGTTGTTTAGCAAATGGAGAAGCGTGAGGTGCAAATGGTGAATATTCTTTCCTGATACAGTGTGCTCTGAGCTTGTAACACCAGTGTCAGTTCCAGATACCAGAACCTGCTGCTGACTGAGTGTTGAAGCGCTTAGCACGTGTCTGCAGCGTAGCTGCGCACGGCACATCACACCCATAACCATCGCTAGCTCCTCGCCGTCGCGTATCTCGGGCCATTTGTGCCACTTACATCAAGGCGGTGGGTGCTTGACTGGGATATGTGCAGCATATGTCAGCCTGATAACTGTGATACATTTTTTTCATCTAATTGCTTTTGTATACATCTCATTGCACAAGATGATTCTCTCCTTTTGAGTTCATTTCTATAATGTTTTCTGAATTTTAGTAGTACTTGCTCATGCAGGTAGTTCTTTTGAAGCAAGTTGTCTGAGCAAGTGGGTGGTATGCTTTTAAAGTATTGCAGATGAGCTGTTTTGAAAATGTAGGATAATCTAGTCCTCAGATCTTTTCAGCACAAGAATTTCAATGCAATGATTTTACTATTATTCAAAGTAGTTTTCCTACTGAGGAGTCTTCATGGTCCTTTCTACATCAGTTATTTTTTTTTTTTACATTCGTCAATAGCTTACTTTTTGTCATATTTTTTACATATTTACGTAAAGGGAGAAAATAGTAACATTTATTTTAATGGTGTTAATCCCATTAAAAATAAAAGATTAATAGTTTATTGTTATGTGTGCAGGATCTAAATTCTAAACAGAAATTGCTCCTTTATGAAAGCGTAGCTGTCTTCCAGCATTTATGTGTCATAGATAAAAGCAAAATTAGGTAATCTTTCTGAATTTTTATGTGTGGGTTTTGGGGATTTTTTTCCTACTGTCATAACTTTCTGTATGCCCACATACTGAGATAACATTAGTCTTCTGTGCTAGGTCTTGTTACCACCTGTTGTAAACACGATCATGGTCCTTATGTACTCCATGAATTTTATAAATCCATGTGATTAGATTTTCTTTTTCACCACTCTGAGTGTTAATGAGATCATTTACTCTCAGTTTTTAACCTTCATTTTGCATTGCATTAAGAATAGAACATGGTTTATGTTCTGAAATTTGAAACATAATGAATGAAATAAAGGTTGCTATGATATTCCCCATGAATATACAATACTATAATTAAAAGGTAGTTATTTCAGGGATTGTGTTTGCTTACTAAGACATTAGCTTCACTATTTTGAATAAGTGACTCATACAGTGCTCCTGTGGAGGAATTACTGTCATTCCTTGGTGAATCTTTATCTCATGATATGAAAAGAAATGTTTTCATAATTCCATTACAAAATTGTTTTATCATATCTAGAACCTCTGTCTGTTACTATGTTGTATCTGCAGCTGGAGCTTAACTTTTACCTTTTTTATTATGAAAAAGATAAGCTAGCTTCTTCGTTATCCTAAAAATTATTAACTTGTAGTACTCCAGATGCATCTATAATAAAAACAAATAGGAAAAGCAGTATGGCAGAAAGTAATCTAAAAGCAAGTGACAAACAAAGAGCAACTTTGTAGGCATTTTAACTATCCTTCCACCTGCAGCCTATAACTAGTCAGTCCTCTGTCTTTGCTTTTTTTGAAGTCCCATAATTTCAGCAAATGTAAGATTTAGGGGGGGTTGTAGCATTTTGCAGAACTCAGGCAATATTTTAAGGCAAATTTCTGATAGCGTTTTAGGGTAATGTTTGCTGGGGTTTGGGGTAGAATATATAGCAGGATTGGTTTTCACTTCCTTTTTCTTTCTTTCTTAAGATCTCAGTTGGAACATGCAGGAGTAAAGTATTTCTTCCCTTATTTCCCCATCCCATTTCTCTATTGGAGTAGACAGTAATTGCCTTTGGAACACAAAGGCAAAGCAGAACACGTGTTTTATCCATAGGTACTTCAGAGTCATAATTAGTTCTGTTCGCTTCAGAAAATAAAACAACTGAGTTTATACTAAGGCTACATCCTCTAAAAGGGGCAGGTGAAATTCCAATTTCTGCTATTCTTGCTTTATATGCACCTAAACCACTGCAGCTGATTGTGTTCAGTGAAAGACATTTACAGGTCTCACCATCAAATTAAGTCAAAGTGATCTGGTGACAGTTAAGTTGATTATTTCTTGTATGAGGATAGAGCTGAACTTCCGTATTTCTTTGCAAAGGATGCATCCATTGAAAATGAGAAACAGGTATAGGGGTTTTGTTATATTATTCATGTGTCCCATCCTGCATTCATGCCTAGCCAAAGCTTTCGTTCTGTAGAGGGTGAAAACCCAGGTCACCCCTAGAAGTGTATCACACAGTCTCATGAACAGCCAGGAAATAAACTGAGAGCTCCCAGATAACAGAGAAGCCAGAGTCATAAATCATTAATGAATGTCAGTCACATTCCAGGCACTAGGCTGTGGTAGTGGAAAGCTCAATTCAGATGTAATGTATTAAAATATTTTCTGAGTTTTCTTTTCTCAAAAAAAGTCAGTCCTGTCTCTGCATAGCATTTTATAGTTTTAGTTCATTGGGGTTTCATTCTATTGTTTGCAGTTCTGTATCATAATGCTCCAGGGTACATTCATATAAGGCAGCTATCAATTACTGTAAAAATTTCTACTTTGAACTGCTAATGAGGATGAAAAAAATAAAATATATTTAAAACGTCTCCTGCTGTAACTGATGACTGCTCTATGAGGGATCGTTACTCAGGTGCTGTTCAGTGAATAGCTGCCTTACCCAAGAGGAAGTTGTTTAAGGAGGAGATTTTTGAAGGCTGCATTATCCTGTTTTTCAGTGATTACTGGTGAGTGTAAAATGGCCTTTTCTTCTATTCTGGATGTTTCTTCTATTCAAGTTGAGATACTTGAACTGTGCTTTAAACTACTGTGTAGGTATTCTTAAAGAAGTGCTTTTGGGGGTTTTAGAGCCTTCTGCATACACTGCTGGTAAGGTAGTTAATTTGTAGGGCTTGGCTACCTGGTTTTGACATTTAGCACTCTTCACTGGGATTGCAAGTTTCAGGAATGTAAGATTAGAACTAATAATGGTTGAAGTCTTTTCTTAAAGCTGTTAGAACTAAGTGAAGAGCTAATAATGTCAATATTGTAATCAGCTTGGAGGGGAGAGAGGGTTAGAGGGGTTCGGGGGGGGCAGTGAGATTGATTGATTGATTTCACAGGATGAAACTTCTGATTAAATGCCCTTCTAGCACATTAAGGTTGTCATCTCTTTAACCACCAGTTATTGAAAAGGTAGCTATAGTTTCTCCAGTGATAACAGATCCCTTCATAAACAAGCAGAAAAACAAAAAATCATTCAACTTGCTTCACTTACATCCCTGTTGTAGAATGTGAGGTTTCTGTTTACTTGTTGACTGTAGGTGTGGACTATCAGACTAGTCCAAGTTTCTGGTTTCCAAAGGCCTGAGTTTTTCTAGATGCCAAAGCAAGCAAGCTAGTATGTCTTAGCAGTATTACAATTGAGAAAAACTAAGTAGATGCTCTCTTTCATCAACAATCGTACGTTTGTCCAGAAGTTTGAGGAGGAGGAAACTTGAACAAAATACCTGAGTGTACTCAAGTCTAAACTGAAGGAAGGGAATTTCTTCTAGAATTGCTAGAGTTAGGGCTAAACAGTACAAATAAAAACCTCTCACAAAAATAGACAGCCATATTAATTAGATGCTCACAGCTCTCGCTGAAGTACATTTCCAATGGACAGCTGAGACTTTTCCCCAATGAACTGCCAGTAATCCATAAGCAGATTTTAACTATGAACAGGTTATATGGGAAAAGGCTGGAGCAAAACCAAAACACTGCTGAATTGTGGTTCCGAAATTAAGAGTAAAAATGATGACCCAGAATACTGCTCAAAGCTGTCTGTCCCAGCCTCTCCCAGCATGTTTTGTTCTCTCTTTGATGTGCCGGTTTTCCATTCGGCTGTCACACCTACAGTTAACTATCTTAACAAACTCTGTTTGAGGCTAACCTTTAAGTCCATCCAGGAGCTTTAGGTAGTTTTTGAAAAGCTTTCCCACTTTCCTGTCTGTGAAAGCAGCTCTGAGTGAAGAGGTGGGACCTCAGCACCTCTAAACACCTTATGATATTAACACATTTTTCCCTTTATTTTGCAATAATTGAGTAGAGTTGACTTTATGAATGTTGAAACAGCTGGAGTCGTTGCATGGTGCCTGGCACTCAGTCAGTTTTGGGAGGTGGTGGATGATTTGGCTGTACCCCACTGATCTGCAGTTAGTACTGATTGTAACAATAGGAGGTGTTTGAGAGTCTGAGGTAATACATACAGTGGATCTTCATTTCCTGTCCTGACACTATTAGACCTGCAAGGTAAATTTTCTCTGATAGAAGGCTAAATGACAGTGTCATATATTACCCTAGAAAAGAAAACCAAAGTGGGATTCCACGTAAGGACACGTTCTGCACTGCTGTTATGTCACAGATGGCTATCTTTGCTGACTGTTTAGCTATTAAGAGTCTAGATATGTCTCAAACTATTAAATACATACAAAATGATGCCTTAGATGTGGACATAATAGACTGACAAACCTGATTTATATTTCTGTATGACCACTAACCAGTAAAAGAATTGTATACATATGTGGGTGTGGGGGGGATATTATCTTTATAGAATTGGAATGAACAGAGATGCTCCTCTGGTTTTAATACATTGTTATTTAACCATACCAGTTTGAATTCCGCCACAATTAAATGCTTAGATTTAAAAAAAATACATATTTTTCATTTCTCCCTGTTGTTGTTTTCCACCTTTATCTTTTGGGTGGGTATGAAAAGCACTCATGTTACGTATTTATAAATTCTAAAAAGTACATTCTTTTCTGTTTGATGGGATTTTCTGATAGCGTGTCTCTAAACTATTTTGATTTATTTCACGTAATAAAAAGGGAAAGGATAAAAAGTTCTGTTCTGTTTACTTTTCTCTGATTCCTACTGCTTCCTGGAGATCACTTATTATTCTGTTTGGTACATGAAGTACCGAAGGATAGGAGTTACAGCTCTGCCCCAAGGAACTTGTAATCTAATTAAAGCATACGAAACTGCATTCACAGATCTCAGTGGAGCTGTTCCACCTTTTTTGACTATATATTTGTGTGCAGTCATCTGAGAACCCAAGTAACAAATCAGAAGGTGTAGTGGATTTGATAATCAGTTACAGTTTTCCCCCCCAAACTACCATCACTGCTGTCAAAAATAATTCTTCTCCTGTTGAAAAGTCTGAGTTTGGGGTCACAGGAGGTCATAGTCTCAGAAAGGATCTACATCCTGTGAGATAACAGCAACAGTAAAAGCCTGCATTCCTTCCCTTAGGAGCCAGTAAGGAACTAATGAAAAATAGTCTGAACAGACAACTTCCAGCAAGTTGAGATTATAAATAAGATTTTTACCAGAACAGCACTGTTGAAAAATGGATATTTTTGATGGATAGAGTAGCTTATTTAGGATGTTTATAACTGCTTGGATTATTTGTGGGGCAGGGTATCTGGCGTACAGTAGAGTTGGCTTGGGCCCCCATCTGCTGATAGTTCCTGAATGGCTTTTGTTTAAGCCTTGAAGTCCAGTTCTTCGTTGCACATTCTCACCAATGCCCTGTGTAAAGGCATCCTGGAGCATGACTTTCTTCTAGACATGGCAACAGTGAGGAGAATGACAATGATGAAATGCATCACACTGTGCAAAGAGAATTCAGGCATATCTATGTTCAATGCACAAACATTGATCTAATTAAATTTTTCACATACATACATACTGCTTATTGGAATTCATACTGCTGTGCTAACTCCATCAGTCTGCCGGAGTTTGAAACTGCAGCATCAAATACTTAATGAACAGATTCATGAGTAATCTCTAGAAAGTGCTTAGAATTAAGGCCAAATCTGAGGAGCTTTATACTTCTTATGACATTTTTTCCCCTTTGGCTTTCATATTATGGAAGCCACATAAAATCAGCAAGGAGTCTTAAATTCATTCTTTGAAGGTATTAGAAAATACTGCAGAACATTGTGCTTGCTTTTTTCTCAGAATGTATGGTATTTATTTTCTTAGAAAAATAAGAGATGGATTTGGCATCTTTGCTCTATGCTGTAAATCATCATTACTAGGTAAAGTGTTTAGTCCCTTAATAGTACTACTCAAATCCCTGCTTCTCAAGGGAAAACTTATGAGAAGCTCTACAAATCTGATGGAATAGAATCAAAACAGGAGATTCAGGGAGTATAAATCAAATAACATCCTGTTGGTATGCAAATAACAGTGTTATTGACTTATTCTCAGTAAGCATTACAATCCTGAAAACAGAACTTCTGGTGAAATGATACTTTGCATTTTCCATTTTTTCCTTCCCATCTTTCCCCCTGACAGATATTGTTTGAAATTCTGCTAACATACTGTGTCTGTTTCATATTTTGCAGGATTATGACCTGAGCCAGCTCCAGCAGCCTGACACTGTGGAACCAGATGCCATCAAACCTGTTGGAATCAGACGTCTTGATGAAAGGCCAATCCATGCAGAACCTCAGTATCCAGTCAGATCAGCTGCTCCTCATCCTGGGGACATTGGGGACTTCATTAATGAGGTAAAGAAGTGAAAAAGGGTTTCCTCCTAAGATCTGATAAGCTTTTATAGTTTGTTTATTCTTCTCTGCATGAGTAGCTGTTATGTTAGAACATAATAACTTTTTAAAACTTCCTTAGACAATTAAAATTGTCTCGCTAGACAGAAGTAAATATGTTGTTTTGAAGTGCAGACAAATTTAATTAACTCATTCAAACAGAAAGGGAAGATATATCAATTAACTTCTGTGCATTCATATTAATTACATTCGCAGTACGTTATCGGCTGCAACCACAATATCTCCAAGCAGGATTATGCAATGGGTTCCAAGTAATAAACAGACTAACAAAATTGTAGTGTAGCCTAAATTCATTCATTAATTCACAGTAATTTAATAATGGAAGAAGTTAATTTTCATTCTCCTCATACATTACCCTTTGAATCCAGATAATAGTGGAAATTCAGTACCTTCAATAAGACCAAAAGAATTCCATCAAATACGATTAGTGAGCAGGGCAGCTAAATTAAATGTTATGTAAGTGCTTTTAATACTTGTCTTGTCATAGAGCTTTCAAAGATTTTGCTTTATCTTTGATTCTTCGATGTAATAAATGTAATTGAGATTCAGACTATACCAGAGTACTGATAGCTCTGAAAGAAATTATTCTCATTATTTCTCTCACTGGTCAGTCTTAAATCATTGGTGTTGTGGTACTTATGATAGAATGTGTTTCTTGTGTTTTCTGGTTATAGGAAAAAAAAAAGCTAACCCAGAATTTACTACTATTTTTACTTTATTCTGTACTGAATTGTAGTAGTTAATTATTTTCTCTGGTTTTCTCATATCTTCCTTGTCAGCTGGAGCTGGACACATATTGCAGAGTATTGCAGAACAGTTTCTGCAAACGTGTTTATTCTTGTTTGCCTTGAAGAAAAGTCATGCTAATATACTAAAGTCTTTTGTGTTAGAAGGCTGCAGAAAATTGAATTTGCCCCTTTTAAGGTATACGGTGGTACAATTGTCAAACTTAGAGAGGAGTTGACTAGCAGGAAATGTACAAATATTCTTGTAAGACATTGTGTTTTAACAGACCCCAGTTTTTGCTTGCCTTACACTTCTAAATATTACAGTTGTAATTGGCTTCTGGAAAATAGAGGAGACACGGGAGGATAAAAGGCCCACATTGTCGGCCCAGGCAGTGTACACACATGAGCTGCCTTGTGCTTCCAGACAATCAAGAGATTCCCATCCTGTTCTCACACAGCTGTGACCAGACAGTGCCCACCTGGCATGCAGTGGTGAAGAACCCTGGTTTTCGTTGTTCTCAAAGCAGCTAGGAAGCTCTGTTACAGAGCAAAGGCAGGGAATGGGTCTGATTCTGCTGGAAAGCCAGAAAGGGACCAGAGGTGTCCAGCCTCCTACAATTTTTTAATGACTTAGCAAGCTGTTCTTGCAATATTATTTTTCAGTAGGTTATCACTCTTGAAGATGATAGCATCAATGTGTACACATGGAGCTGAAGAAACAGTACTTGCTGTCTTGATTTAACCCAGTATGTTTATATTGTACCACAATACAGACGAGCATGGAATCATTTTTCTTCCTGCTGTCTATTGTATCAGTGCCTCCCTTTATGCTTCCACTTGCCATCCACCAAAAATAAAGCTTCTCTCAGCTATTCATACACAGTAAAATAATGTCATTAATGTCATTGATTAAGAAAATATATGGAAATATATATGAAGTTAAAGAAAACACAGCAATTTTCTTGTCTGCAAGTTAGCTCAGAATTAATTATATGCTCTGATTGAAAGGAACTGTGTGAGGTAGTTTCTATGTTTTAAGCGTTACATATTTAGCTTGTCGTCTTCATAAGTTTTTTTTTACTTAGGATTTCACAGAAATTTATTGTTTTACTGTGGGGCATTCCACCTAACCCTCTCTCTAGCAGACAGTAGCCACCCAAAGATTGTGCATACTCTGTCTGTTTTCCCAGAAGTCTGATTAAAATGGGCATTTTATTTCTCTAAAATAGTGTCATCTTAATTCATGTTTTCTGTAAAAAAATTTCCCATGGGAGATGTGATTATAAATTGTCTACTGGGTGTGGGGGGAAATGGGTCTGTCTTTCATAGTCGTATTCATTGTTACAGTTAAATTTCAAAGTTACCAGTGTCTGGAGCATAAATGTTCAGGCTGCACAGGTTTTCAGACTCTCCAGAAAATTGCACCTGCAGTCCTGGTACAATTAAACCCAAGAAACTTGGTAAGTTTGTCTCAGTTTTACTTGAGGTAAATTGAAAAAATATCTTGAGTAAAGCCTGTACCAGACGTTTCTTAAGGCAGTTCCTACAGAAGATAAGCTGAGCTGTGGAAGCAACATAGCAGGATAAGAAAGAGCAAAGTTCATATCTGTCTGCATCCAACTTCAGTATTATTAGACGTAATTCTTCCCTTGGGCATCTCTAACCCAAACCACCCACAAAACTAACCCAGTCCCTAGCTCAGCAGGGAGAGGCTGCTTTTGAATTGTCAGCACTTTGGTAGCAAAGTCTGCGTTAGCCCCTTGGTTTGAAAAGATCTTTTGGAGATCAGCCCGATCTTTTGGAGGACTTGACCCTATTCCAGGAGATGTGGGTCAGTATGATCTTTTGGGATGCTGATCCATGTGTGGGAATTAATCTGTTGAATGCTCACCAGCACCTCAGACACACAGCATTGTTCAGATTAGCTTCTGAATTACTTCAGCTTTTGACAAAAAATAACTATACCAATGATTTCAGATACTGGAGAGTTTAGCTCCCATTGCCAAGCAAGCATGGGGGTTTTCTTCTTATTTTCATTACAGAGTCATAGAAACAAAAAGCAAAAAATATCTAGTGGGTCATTTAGGTTTTTTTCCTTTTAGCAATACTCTGTTTCTTCTGGTATATTATTTTCTATCTGTCATCCCTTGTATTAAACCTACTTAACTCAATGAGACATACATAAGTAAGAGTGTTTTGTAGTGTTCTGGTGACTTCTCAGTTGAAAAACAAGTTAGAATTATGATGAAAAGTCACGCATTTTTATAACACAAAGTTGAGATAACATGTACAGAGCTGTGAACTGTCTAAAATAGGAAGGTTCCAGAGGTGTCTGATAGTCAAAATAGGTTTTGCAGGCATAAGCTAAGTGACCTCAGGGACTTTGTTGTTTTGTCTGTTTCAATGGATAGATGAATCTGTAATTTAAGAGGGGAACGGAAAAACCTCCTTTTCTTCCAGTCCAGTGTACAAACAAGTCAGTGAAATAAGTCATGTGTTATTAAGAATCCTCTGTAGACTTTGTTTTCCATTTTGAGTCTTTCAAAGTCTAACCTGCAGAGTGTGGAGCATAATTAACACTTACAATAGTCAGGATTTGCAGGACAGTATAAATTAGACCTGTTTGAAGTAGTTTTGTTAATCCTGTTTTCAAGACCCACCTATATTGTCGCTAGAAATCTCAAGCAAGTTATATTGTGGTGGAGAGTTTGTGGCTAAGAATATATTTATAATCAATAAAGGACATAGCCTGAGGTAAATTAAATTTAAATTGTAAACTAAAGGTCTCGTCCCATGGGGACATGGAGGACCCTCAATTCATTCTTAGTAAATGGTTATTGATACAGTGCACCTCCATGCAGAATGGAGTCCCTTGATGGTTTCTGTTTTCTCATGTCAAAAAATGGTTTCAGATACAAACCAATTTTTTTTTTTTAATTTCCCTGAGGGTCTCTCTTCTTCCTTTCCTTCTCATCAAAAGTTTGCTGAATCTGATTAAGTACTAGGATTAATGAAAATAGAAGCATTAGATTTCATAATGTTCAGTGTTAGTTCAAGATTTGAGGGGGTTGCTTTCCTTTAATTTGGGAGAATTGGAGAATGCTGCCTGGATTAAGGTACTGCTGTTCCTTAGCCAAGGCACTGTAGCTTCTCCAGTTCTGCCCCTTATTGCCTCGTTAGTGAAAGCTCTACTATCTACATATATAAAAGAGGAAAAGGAAAAAGGTGAGTCTGTCCAAGGTCTCAAGCTGGCCTCTCTGTTGCTGTGGCTCTTCTGTGGCTGCTTGTTGTGCACTGGTGGTGTAGCACATGCAAAGAAATGTGACAATTCACTGTCCCAGCAGGTTCCCCTGCTCCTGAGGATGTGCCCCAGAAATTCTGTTGTTGAATGAGCTTCTCACTCTAATGAAAGCTTTGGGTTTCCAGATCAGGAAACTGTAAACCAAGTAACTAAAAACTCTGCTTCTCTGAGGCTCTTGAACACATCTGGTAAAAACTGAGATCTCTTTTCAGAAATGGCTGACAAGGAATGCCTTGGCAGCCAAGTCAGTAGAAGCCATTTGTTGCCATCAGTGGCAGCCATTTGTTGTCTTTTCAGTTGTGCCGATGCAGCAGGCTGTGTGTGTATCCACACTGCCTCCACCCACTGAAAGGGACAGTATAGTAAAGGAAGAAAGGTGGCAATGCTGAAACCAAAGGGAGCTTCATAAGCTGATAGCACTGCCAGGGCTGTCTGACATGCTGTAGAAAAACAGCAAAGCACAGCAGTACACTGAGTATGCTCAAAGGATCAACTTAGCAGAGGGAAAGAGAAAACACTGTGGTATTTCTTTCTCGTTTAAGTATGTAACTTGTGACACAAATATAGCAAAATCTTGTCACTTGAAGAGTTAGACACTAAGTTCAGTCATTACACTGTGAACCAGATGATAGGTGAAAATGTCAGTGTGACTTGTGCTGTGCAGTTGAATCAATACCTCCAAAACATGACCCGTAGCTACGTTCTCTGAATGAAATGGATTACACCGCCAGCACAACCTTTGAGAAAGTGAATTTGTTAGTGAGATCCTATCTTGTAAGTCAGTAACTCAAAACCAGTTTCCTTTTCTGAAATGCTATCATGATAGCAGCAGCAAATTGAAAAAAAAAAAAAAATTAGAACTTCCCCTTTGGAAAAACAGATGGAAAGAGGCTGCTTTCTGCCTTGTCATGGATGACTGATAGGTATCAGAATTTTTGCAGTGATGTAGGAAAATGTTTTGTTCACTGTTTTTTTAAAATAAATTGGTATCCCATGGTTGACTGGCTATTAGTAGGCAGAACTGCAGGGAAATAAGATTTCGTCTCCAAACCAACTTTCTAAATGACTTTCACACATGGATACCTGGCATTCGTACCTCAGCACTCCTTAACCTCAACTGGTATTTATTCTCCTTCCCTGTCACCTGCGTTCCAAACACGTGTGTGTCTGTCACCCCAAGCAGGCTTAAGGAAAGATCTAAATACCATAAGGCCAATTACTGCCTAAGAAGTGAAGTTGCCTTTGTGCTTCAGCAGCAGAAAATAAGAGAAAGCTTTAGAACGTGTCCCTTGGGAGTTGGATAAGGGGTGTCTTCCAACACTTGCTATTGCCTTTTCAAAATCTCACATCATTTTTGCTTCTTATGGCCATCAGGTTGGAAAATGCCAGAGAGATATATCAAGCAACACTAGTTATTTTTATCTCATAATTCAAAATTGCACTTTTAATGCCAGCTATTAATAACCTGCTTGATGTTGTACCACATGAAATGATCATTTAAAGGCCAAAATTTGTTCTTGATTAGAGGCCATTAGCTTGTTAAATATGCTGGACTTTTCCACCACTGATTTGGAAATTATTTTATATACATTTTGCACAATTCCGAATTATTTAAATAGGTAATAAAGGTCCAGGATTCACTTCTACCTTATCAATGCCAAATGCTTTAATTAATGGGTTTAATATGTATATACTCCATAATACATATTTGTAGAAGAAAAATCAGCTTCTGGTTCCATTTTGTCATATTTGAACAAAACACAATTGAGGGTATTTTTATGATGTGAAACGAACTTTTCTAAAACCAGAATATATTATATAATTTGAAGGAGGCACACTCATTTCTTCAAATAAGTGGGAGTATAATAATGCCATTCTTTAAATAAATAAACATTAAAAATTAAAAGTAAAACCAGCACAAATATCACTGGTAAAAATTAATAGTGAGCAACTTAAAATCTTTGCACAGCCTGATAGAATTCTGGAAGATACATTATCCCTTGTCAGTGGCTGCCAGAGTAGATCCTATTCAAAGTGGAAGATCTTGAAAAAGCGTTGTTAATCCCATGGAGGAAACTGAGAGGTTAAAAAATACAAATCATAAGAGGGCTTTTTGACTTCAGGCTTTTATATTCAGCTTGTAAATCTTTCCCAGATAAGCATAGAGAAATTGTCTCACATTCTAAAGTTAGTTATTCATATAAGTGTTTAGGTTTGGACTTATGTAACAAAACAGAGAATGAAGAGGCTTTTCTCTGGAAGAAGTGTGGTTCTTTCCTGGCTTTTCCTCTTCAATTTCCCAGCATTTCCTCCAATTCAATTTGTGTTGGTTTTAATTTTGGCTATTCAGCTCCATAGACTGGAAATCTAAAAATGCTGATGGCCCACTATTCTTGTGTTGATAACTTCAGTACTTTGAAATGAGGAAATAAAAACAGTCATCATCTTGTATTCAGCTTTGATGTCACACTGTTTTTTCTGAAGAGCAGGTGGATTTCATGGGTGGATGTGGCAAAACATAAAAGCCTTAAGACAACGTACCATATATTTTTCTCACAGCAGCCTACAGGGGTACATGAGTTTAAAGGGCTAACTAAATATGGATTTTGGCACATGCAGATGGACTGCAGGCCAGAAAAGTCAGTGGATATGCTGTTGACCATGTGAGATGGCTGTTGAAGTGAATCTTTGCAAACATGCTTATTTCTCCTTCCTCATCTGTATAACCATTCCCACATTGCCCGTGGCACAGGTTGTGAGCTGTATATCTTTGAAACTGTTTATTTACTAGCTTCAGTCCCAGCGCCATGACTCTCTCTTAAGGTTTTGTTAGGGCTATAATTGCAGCTACATTGAAAATGTCCAGTGCTGCAGTGCTGGAAAACTGGCCATTCTAAAAGGAGTTACAAAAATGTAAATCCTGTTTTGCACTGAATGGCCGGAGAGGAAGCGGCTTTATTTTCTCAAGTGGTGCTTGATAGATAACTGTGCTGCAAATATTCCAGATAGGCTTTTGTCTCGCTCTCAGATACAGAACTTTATCTTCTTTTCTCCCTCTCCTTCTTGCAGGGACTTAAAGCAGCTGACAATGACCCTACAGCCCCACCGTATGACTCCCTCTTAGTCTTTGACTATGAAGGAAGCGGCTCCACTGCTGGATCCTTGAGCTCTCTTAACTCCTCAAGTAGTGGTGGTGAGCAAGACTATGACTACCTAAATGACTGGGGCCCACGTTTCAAGAAACTTGCCGATATGTACGGTGGAGGTGATGACTGAACTTCAAAGCGAACTTTGGTTTTGGACAAGTACAAACATTTCAACTGATATTCCCCAAAAGCATACAGAAGCTAGGCTTTAACTTTGTAGTCTACTAGCACAAGTGCTTGCTGAAGGCTTTGGCTTAGGCTGCAAACCAATTTGGGCTCCGTGGAATATCAGTGATCCAATGCTGTTTGGAAAAAAATATTGAGCTCAGTTACACTTGAATTTTACAGTACAGAAGCACTGGGATTTTATGTGCCTTTTTGTACCTTTTTCAGATCGGAATTAGTTTTATGTTTAAGGCTTTAATGGTACTGATTTGTGAAATGATGCATTAAAGAGACAAAATATGTTGGGGTGGGGAGGAGTAAGGTGAAACACAATATACTTCACAATGCTTTTGTTACATCGCATTGCTTTTATTAAAATAAGGAGATTAAAAATAAACAAAAAAATCCTCATGGAACAATTTTATTATCTGGGAGAGAGGACCATGAGGTGGAACAATGTACATTACTTCTAGTTTTAGATGTTAGGGGACTTTTTTCACTAAAATTCTAAAAATTATGCAGCTGGTTGCAGATAAAGGGAGTTTTCATATCACCAGTTTGTAGCAGAATTGATTTTTTTTTTTCTTATGCTAGAATGTTAGACACATTTTGGTCTTAATCCATGTACACGTTTTGGGTTTTATTGGTTTTTTTTTTTTTAATTTCTAGTATTTTTTTCCCACTTCACTGTAAAAAATGGTATGTGTACATAATGTTTTATTGGCATAGTCTGTGGAGAAGTGCAGAAACTTCAGAACACGTGTATGTATTATTTGGACTATGGATTCAGGTTTTTGCATGTTTATATCTTTCGTTTATGGATAAAGTATTTACAAAACAGGTTGCAAACAAGTGACATTGATTCAATTGTTGAACTGTAGTTAGAGTACTCGATTTTTTTTCTTATTTTTATTTTTATTATTTTTTTGGTTTGGGGAGGGAGAAAAGTTCTTAGCACAAAAAAGTTTTACATAATTTGTACCAAAAAAGGGGGGGGAGGGGAGTTGGCCTGATACTGGTGGCACGAGAAAATATACAGTATGTTTTTGGGGTGGGGAGGGGGAGGGAAGGAGCTTTCAAACTGGAGAGACTTCTGAGAACAGCTTTGCCTCTGTATTGTGTACCAGAATATGAATGATACACCTCTGACCCCAACGTTCTGAATAAAATGCTAATTTTGGATCTGGTGCTTGGCTTGGCATTTTTTCTTCCACCTGAGCAGCCCTGACTACAGTAAATAAAAAGTACGCAAAATGTGTTTGAGTGCCGTGAGAATTTGTGTGTGCTTCTTTGGCATTTCCTACTGCTGGACTGAAAACAAGCTGCATGTAGAAGAAAGCCCAGCACAAATTTGGAAGGCAAGTTCCCAGGTAAAAGCAAAGTGATCTGTGCTGGGATTTCTGGGAATTCACAATTTTCAGTTCCCCACTGATTGCTAGCTCTTTGGTTTGATGTGCATTATCTAAATAAGAACTTGCATCATTTTTGGCTCATTTCTAGGTTGACAGTTTAATGAACGTGTGATTATGCTGCAGGTTGCATAAATAAATTGCAGATTGTGGCAGTCCTCTGCTGCCTGGACTTTCTTGTGCTGAAGTGAAGACAAGCCCCTGGTAACCAGAGTGCACATCAAATCATGTCCTTCAAGGAGGTGCTTACGGTCATGGAGCTCTATCAAAAAGCCCCATTAGGAGATTTGTCGATAGTAAACATGTTTCTGGCCTGTTACCATGACTGACTTGCAAACAAAGCAAGCATAGTAGGTACAGCAGTTCTGTCTCTGTTCTCTTGCAGCAATCTGCTCAGGTTTAATGCCTACGTTTACAGACATTAAGGACCTAATTGTGAACGGTGTAAAGCTCAAACTTGGCAGAAACACTGTCAGTGGACAGGGAAGCAGGGGAACCAGGGGAGGGGGTCTGGCATAGCCACCTTCTGTGCTGGGGCAGCTGCGTGGGCAGCGATTTAATCTGGGGGAAAGCTCCTCACTGGTGCCACTTCATTGCTTCCTCAGCACTCACACCATAATTTACATAATTTGACTTTGGGAGGTAAATCCCAAAATTTGATTTGGGGAGCGTAAACGCTGCATAGGGGATATCTCTACTGGGCTTTCCATGTCTTCTTCCTTTTTCTTGCTTCTGACAAAAGGTAGCAAACTTCTCATGTTGGGATATACTATTTCAACCTCTGCACACCTGGCTATAATTTATATCATGCAGTTGCAAGTATAACTTAATGCTGTAATATAGCCTTGATCTTTGAGTCAATGTGTCAAAGTTACCAATAAGCACCCTTAAGCTATTTTCAAATTCAATTTGTAGTATAAGGAACAAAGGATGTAGATCAGAACGTGGAAATAAAATCTGACCATGCATAGTTAACTAAGGAAAACTTTCATAAAGGGCAGAATTTAAACTGTCAATGCATGTTAAATAAGCAGAAGCTTTTAGCACAAAAAAATGTGCAAAAATGTATTTTAAGCATAACCTATTATTGTTACTTGAAACCAACAAACTGGAAATGCTAAATGAACTTTATTCATTGACATTGAATGTTAAAAGACACACTGGGGGAGAGATCTGTGAAAGATTTCCAGTTTGGGCTATAGCACAATTTTTTGTTAAAAGTGGACAGAGGTCATCTTTTATAAGCACTTGGCTGTTCCGCACAGCAGTAGGAGCTTTATCTTGATCAGACAAACAGCCAGCTCTACAGCTCCTTTGAAATTGTAGCAACAGTTCTCAGACCTGGTGATAGATCAGCATTAGGTCTGCAGAACAGAAATCAAGGCAAATGATTTTTATGCATCTCAAATGCTTATAGAAGAAGAAAAAAGATGTTTGAACTGATCATTATTCATCAAGTTTCAGATTCATTCTTATTCTAGAAATGTGCAACCAGGTTTTGTACCTGTGATACCTGCTTCAATGACCATCAGAGGGCTGCACTGAGAGGAAGATGGCTGAACGTTGGACCCTACAATATTTTTGAAAAACAGAAATTTTGGCAGCCTAATTTGTAAATGGCATTTGGTAGCAGCATATATTATTTCTGCTTTCTAGACACTGTATTCAAGGGAAGTTACTGGCAAGAAATGAGACTTTAACAACTTTGACCTTTCAGCCTTTCTGCAATTTTTATTTTCTTTCAATTATAGTCTTTCGTAGCCTATATCCTTCTCAACTTCAGGGCTGATAAAGGTGGGGTAGAGTGATTTCAGGAAATAAACATTTGAAATGGATACTGATGGCCTTATGTATGGATGGGTCTACCTTACTGCATTTTTTCTGCGACGGCCAAATTTGATGAATATATGCTAATACTCACCCTGTAATAGTCATGCTCCCTCCAGGTAGCTGAACTCCCAAGTGGCTCTTTTGGTGCCAAAGTGGCAAAAGTGACTAAAAGCCACTAAAAGAAGGCTGCTGCTTGGGAGTTCTCTTTCTTGGTATGCAGTACTTTTTTGGACTCGACTCCTTACCCAGAAACATTTACATCTACTCTGCCATGGTCCCATTCACCTTAACACCCAAGGAAAAATCCCTTCTGACAGGTGATGAGACACAAAATCCCCAAAACGGTCTCTAAAACCTTTCTGTAGTTATTAGCGATGTCTTGTGTAAGCCACTGCCAGTTCTTCCTTTACACAACTACTCCCACCTTCCTAAGGAACCTTCCTGCTAGCAGTGGTAGCATGATTTAGGCAGATTTACCTTTCTGGTTCAGGAGTGTGAAAGCAAAGTTCCTGCTTTTACCTTAGTCAATATTTATTAGTCAAATAAAAATCAGAAAAGTCGGTCAAATGCTTAAATACCTAATCCACAGTGGTATATTTTATACAAAATTTTCAGCCAGGGATGATCCAGATCTGTATGGTGTCATTTTTTTATTTGTTTTGCATTTGCTTAAATAAACTTTAATGTTTAGTCTCTCTCTAGACAAGGATCTTTCCTAGGAATTTCTTTAAAGCATAGGATAATTTCCCTTTACTTAATATATGTCACAGGAATAATGGAAATCTTTCCCTTTAGCAACAAAGCCCAGTTGGGAAATAGAAGTGGGGAAGAAAGGCTAAAGAAAAAGGCTAAAGAAAAAAGGTTAAAAAAAAAGGCTAAGTGTTCCCCACAGGGACCTAAGGTGACTTCCATCACATAGATAGGGAAAGAGCATCCCATTTTTTAGGGACCCTTTGGTGAATCAATGCAAGACACTCTCCAGCCAACCTGTGGCTCTGTACTGGCCAAACATCTTTTTGGGTGTAACAGAGGATTTGGAGATGTGCCTCCTCTGGAGTTCTCGGTGTCAGTGCTGCTCCCTGTCCAGCTGCATTACATTCCAGCACTGCCCTTTCCCAGTTTTCCTCCTCAGTTTACCTAGGTAGTTGAACAGTGCCAAAGCTCACACCAGGTTCTATGTAATCTTCAGTTTACAAGCTGCAAAGAGTCAAGGTCTTAAAGTCTTGTTTTGCCTGGGTTGTTTTGCTGCAGGCTGGAGGACATGTTCTCCACATAGCAGTAGCTGGGAAGGCCTGTCTTCCTTTCTGAAGTTCAGTGTCCTGAACAGTATTTTACCCCCAAAACCTCTGTGGGTTTCTAGGACATCTAAAAATGCAGCAATTGCCAGTGATATAGCAGATTATCAGACTTATAATCAGATTTCACATTTATGTCCTCTCTTGACTTTTCTGCCACAGACAGACATATCCTGTGGTGACAACGTGACATTGCAACCCTGCCCAGAGAGCTTTTTTGGAAAGATCAGTCAGGGTGAGGTGGTGCACATGTGCTATCTGAGCTGCTCTCCTGTTGCTCTGGATGCAGAGAATCCATTTCTGTGTGTGTAACTTTTGCCCCTCAGGAGATTTATGCATAATTGCAGATCTCTTGCCGCTCTTCTCTGAGCACAAAAAAGCTGCCCATGTAGGACCCCTGCAATGCACCCACACATCCCATCACCTGCATGCCTTGCCACCTTTACAATCCTTTACTGCCTCAACAAGATGGTCATTATTTTCTGTTTGCTTCCATCTTTATTCTTCTCACCATGTATGTTCCAGAAAATACCTAGGACCATTTGTCTTTCATTAACAAAGGGAATGCACTCTGATTTATGAATTACTCTTGTTGCTTGCTGCATTTCTCATCTAATATATAGTTTTTAAGCCCTTCTGCCTTCCATAAGCAAATTCTACTTTCTTAGTTCTCTTGGCAGGGCTGAGAAAAATGTTTCCACTTTTTGTTCCTGTTTTTGGTTTTTGTAAGCATCTCTTTTGCTCTTGTTTTCAGACTTTTAATCAATATGCTGTAAAAAAACAGTGACCAACCTCTTCTTCTTTAAATTGGCTATTTTTTTTCCTCCTAATGGAGAACATTCCTGTAGAGTTCCTATTTGCCTGTGTTGCACCCAGGAAAAAAGTTAGATTTTTCATTGTTCACAATGGATTTTATTTATGACTATTACTTAAAATACATTCATTTTGAGTTTTTTTTTGTTTTTTTCCCAAGCACTAATGCATTTTTAAACCTCATGGTGGTACACATTTATGTCATTTCATGAAACCACCTTCAGGTGGTTCACTCCCTCCCAAAGAGCCTAAATACTGATTCTGAAAGAAACATATTTTGCTCTGGGTATGAATAATGAATAGTAGCATTGTGCAAATTACGTTTATACTCCTGCTTCTGAAGATGAAATGTGTTGATATGGTATGGGTATATACAGACAGACAGATCCATGGGCCCACCTTTTCTGGGTTCCAAATTACAGAAGTTTGATTATTACATTACATTTGTTATCTGCAGTACTGCAGAGTGAGCTTATAAAAACCCAGCTGTTTCTGTGCGCCATAAATCAAAAGTAATGGCCAGATAATCAAAATTATGTTCCAATTCTAGAACATTCATTACTGGTGGCATTGTGTGAAGCAGTTATAAAAACAAGCAGTGTGCTAGGATGATTAGAGGGAATTACACTAAAAATGCAGAATCATTTCTGGTATGTTTTGACTTGAAGTTAACAAAGAGCAGTTTGCTCAGTAAGGTTATTACAAGATAAATTGAGAAATAAACAAAAATTTATCTTTTAGCCTGACCTAGTCAGGAAGCAATATTCAGAGCCCTATCTTTCTGAGAACTGTTTTTTCCTCATTTGGGCAAAATGAAAGTAAACAAGAAAAAGACCAAAAATAGTCAACCCAACCCTTAAAAACTCCTCATGGAATGGGAGAGGCAACTTCAAAGACCTGCTCTGCTGTCATGTTCCATAACAAAGAATTCCAGGCTATTGCCAAGTTTTTTGATCTTCCCATTTTTTTTTTTGTGTGGCAAAAATTCACATTGACTAGAGACCAAATTATCTGACTGCAGAATATCTAAATCCAAGCTCTAACTTAGAGTTAGTTACTTTGGTGTTTCCTGTTGTTCCTTCTTGGTATGACTAATTAAATACTTACTATAGATAGGGAAAGACTTTAACACCTAAACTACTGTTTGGGATGTAAAAAAGCCCCAGCCTACGCTCAGGAACTATGCCTTGGTGTTTTGTATGCTGAGTGAACGCCGTTATTTTGAAACTAATGAGTTTTTCCATGAAAATCTCATGGAAATCTCTAGATTTTATCGTGAAGGAAACAGTTCACAGATCCTTTGCATTTATTCACAAAATGAATTGTTTTCTGGACATTCCTACTCAGCCTTCAGCTACTTGAAGGCAAGACCTAAATGGCAATAAGGTTTTCATATAGGTTGATAACCACAAGGAAACCTTTTGAGCACTAGCCTTCAGGCTTGTCCTCAGAGGCTCAAAAGCAATCCTTTTTGCTGAAAGCAGTCCATCAGGTCAAGTTCTCATGAAAAATGTTTCCCCTTTGAAATTGAGTATTGTCAACATATATATGGAGCAGTGCATTACAGAACACAGCTGAGAGTGGCAGAACACAGCCCTTCCAAAGTGGGTTCAGACCCAAAGCTCCTGAGTCAACCGAGGTGCTCCCATTGGGGATTCCCCACAAGCATTCAGCTCAGGGAAACGTTTACCTCTGTATTATTCCTGCAGCCATATATGATAGCATTTGCAGATAAACAACCTTGAATCGCCACTAATGTATGCATGAATACATTTCTTTCAGAAAATAGAGACTGACATAGCAATTCCAAGTTGTTATAAATTATCGGTTGACTTCCTTTTGAAAAATGTCCTTTAATAACTTCATATTTTTTAACAACTCACTGTATTCTCTAAGGTGCTGTGTTTGCTGAACTCTGGACTGTGTTGTGATGACAGGTGACCCTGTTTAAATGAGTTTTTACAGAAATCTATTTCAGAACTGAGTATTTGGAAGAGAATTTTGATGGCAATTTTGTTGGCTGATGGTCTCAAAGACCACTATACACTCAGACTTTTAGTAGCTGGCACAGGAATATCAGATCAGCTGCCATTCTAGAGGAGAGGGAGAAGATGATGCCGTGAAAATAGATTTTAACACTGCTCCACTCATAAGTACAGTAGGAAAAAACATAAAGTAAAATGGTGGGTCATGAGCTAGATGGAGTGTAAATATTTATTCTAGGTCTGTGGGCCAACTGCACAGTGATGGCGATTTTGCAAGGATAGGATTAATATTCAGCCTCAAGTAAAATATCAGGCTTCTCTGCAGATCATCACAAGGTTATTTGTTCTTTGAACTCACTTGGATATGTTGTACTTCTGCATATTTGTGCATCTTATGGTGGGGGAGACTTTCTCCACTACTTGAAAATCCTTAGTGAGTCTTAAGTGTAAATTTTTGTTAATTTAATATAGCAATATTCAATTTGTTAATTGAATATTGTGGGATCCCTGACAAAAAGAAAATGTTTGTGAATGTCCACTTAACAGATATTATAATGAAAGTAGGTAAAAAGGGCAGATTATAATAGCACCCCATCAACACTATATAAATTTGCCCATTGCAGACAACTGAAGAGGTTTTTTCATAGTAGCAGCATCTTACTGTGACCTTTTTTTTAATTCTAAAAAGAGTCAAAACGGGTATAATTTGAGAACTAGAGAAGTAGGAATGGAATGAGCACTTATTCTGTGATCTTGAAGATTTGGGACTTGTCACCCCCCCTCAGTGAAAATAAAATTGCTAATGTCAACCCATCTTTGGCAGACAGCACCTCACATTGATTTTATACATAATTCAGCACAATTGACAGCCTTTTCAGGACAAGCGGGAGACTGATATGTTATGGAGGCTAAATTGCTTCTCCCTTCTGTAAAAGGGGGTCTCCAGAGGCCATGATTTGTGTTTAATGGTGTAAAGAGTTGGAACTGTGAAGAAGTTGGACTGCGTTATGGCTGATGTGAAGATACAGTAAAACAGTGGCACGGTAAAAAAGCTGCCTCCACAGAATTTATTATTCTCATGAGGTATAAAAAGAAACCCTTTTCTCCCTTCTGTCTTGCCCCAAACTGTAGTAAAAGAAGTGAGAGTGCATTACCCATGTTTAGTTTTACAGATGCAGTACCAGATATATTATCTGTGCAATCAGCTGGCAACCCAGCCATGGTGGGACTAACCAGCAGAAAAGCTATGGGAAACAGTGCAGCATCCTTGCTGATGTTCTTCTGCTTTTGTCACTGGTTGAATTGCTCAGAGAAATGAGCAGCTGTGGGGTAAACCTGGGCATAAAACTGAAGTTTTTTCATTTTCTCTAACTGTCTGTGTCTGAGTTTCCACCAGGGCTTCTGGACGGTTTTTCTGAGATCTTTCCAGGGTAAGAGCAAGTGCACAAGAACTTCTTCATGAAGTATCTGCTAATCCCCACCCTCCTTCACACCACAGCAACATTATTATTAGCCGCAACCACCCTCCAAAGGGCTCCTTGTAGAGTGGCAGGGGCAGGCATTTGTGAAATAATAAGTCTGCATTTTTTTACTTCATCATCTCTTAGAAAAATCTTTTGACTCCGTGGAGCACCTCCTTTGCCCAACAGCTGGTGCACAGCTCTCCTCTTGGTGGCCACCCAAACTGTCCAATCTCTGGCAACCATGCACCTTGTACAGGGCCAAAACCAGTACAGAACAAACTTCTGTTCCTGAGCTGGATGTCTCCAGAATCCCCACTCTTAATTGGAAGTACTAGCAAAACTGTGTTGCAGTTTAGGAACAGTAGTAGCAGAGACACATTGTCCTATCTTACTTTCATTTTTTTGTTGTGTTTATGTGAGTCACTGATGCGCACAGTCTGTATTCGTTGATGGTATGCAAAATTCAGTGCATGTAAGAAACTATTCTTGCAGTGTAATCAGATAATTAGATGTTTTGTTGCTGTCTTCTGCTGTTTAAAATAAAGTACTTTGAATGACAATATGGCAGCTCCTTTCCAGTAAACTTTACAGGCTGCTTGTTGCAAACTGCAAGTTAACTTTAATTGGGTGTCCTGAGATTTGCTGCTAGGAAGGTAATAACCTCAGCACAATAGCACGAAGCTGCATCTTTTCACTGTTGTCAGTGTTGTAAATAAAGGCTAATTTTCCAACAGACTCTCTCTTTCTTCAGTGATCAGGTTTACCAAAAGAGGTAGAACCTTATTCCATAATTTCTGCAGACTGTAATATGCAAAGACATGAGTAACCCAAGTGGCGTTGTGTGTGAATGAGTATATAGGGGTGGGGACTGACAAAGAACTACATTTTGAAATAACAACATGAATTTTATTGAAAAAGCATTGAGTTGTTTGCCCTTTTATTTAGCCTTTATGATAGCAAATAGAAATGATTTGGCTTGCCAGCCAGACTTAGAAATGTGGAGGTAGGAAAAAAGGCAGCACAAAACCTCAGTGTAATTTTGAGTCAAATGAGGTTTGGATCAAACTCAATGCAATTTATTTTTATATACTGTCCTCCATGCAGAGTATTACAAAGCAGTTTACAGGGAGAGTTAATCATCAGAAGCTAAAGGGAAAAGTAAGGTTTTAAAAGCCAAAAGTAATTTGGTAGCAGGGAGGAATCATGGGGGCTTTTATTGGAGTTCTGAGAGAAATGAGAAAAGTTCCAGGTAGAGTGCTTTTTTTTCTGGTTTTTGGTAGGTGAAGTCCTGTATTCGGTTGTGTCAGAAAATGGCACATTCTTTTTAAAGCCACTACTTTTGAGTGGCTCATCTTGTCAGAGAACCCTGTCAGTGTCACCCAACCTGAGACCTGTTCCAGTTCTGCTCCGAAGAGCTGCCACATAGACTACTTGCCATAAATAGGAAAGAGTGTTACTGAGATGGGGCTTCATACACTGCAAGAACTGCTTTTTTTTTTTTTTTTTTAATAAAACCTGATACCCTCAAAATGTCATCAACTTTATCCATTTTGAGGTTGAATTTAAAAAATATTAAAACAGAATGCTGATATTGTATTATGGTCTTATGGATGTGAAAACACACACACACACACACACACACACACCCACACATGTATTTAATATTTACTAATTTATTAATAAATTAATACTACCTAATATTTTGTATATTGGGGCAGATTCTCTGATCTCCTGCTCCAGTTTTGCATAACTGCTAGAACCATTCAGGCTAAGCTAATTTACACTAGCTAAGAATTTTATTTATTTCACTTGCTTTGTGTTTACAAATATCAGTTATATGTAGCATTCAATTAGTGGCTCTCACTGTGAGGTTTTAGTGATGCAGGATGTAGAAGGAGCAACATAGTAACCACGTCTAGCCCCAAAATGATGTGTACCCTTGCAGTCACCACTCCCTAGCTGACTTTCCCTCCAGACTCTCATGGGCACTCCAATACACAAAGTGCTTTCCAGACCTTCAAAACACCTCAGGCAAAACAGAATTTTCACCTGCTGGGTGTTCTTCTTTATCTGAGAATGTCCTTCCTTGAAAGATCAAAATAATTCCTACTCTCTATGTTATGTTCACTGATTGGTCTTTGTATTACACTGACAGCTCAGCCTGGAACATACCTCAGAAAACAAGAGGAAAACAGGTGTGAATGCTTTCAGATTGATTTGGTTAGCTTTAAATTTTAACCAAGCCAAACCTTTGTTGCTTGTCAAAATCTCCAGATTCTTCCAATATTTGTATTTATAAAGTGGCCTATCAAAGGATTTGATGTATGAGTGTCAGCTTGATGGGGAGACAGGGTCCTAGCAGAGCCTGGAAGCTGTTCAGCCACTTTTCAGGAAGGGAAAGGAGGTGTGAAATAGTCGGGATCAATTACAGCCCCACTGTAAACAGAGAAAAGGAAAGGGAAGAGGTGCAAAGCTGTGCACAGTGGTGGGCGTACAGCAAGGCAGGGTGCTGCCTCTTAGATAGCCCTTGCCAGGGAAGGAAACAGCCCTCCATGCTGCGCCCTGCTGAGCTGCTTTATTCCCCTGTATGAGTTGGAATGTGCTCCATTCTCACTGACCAGAAGCATGGGGTAGGGTGTTGCAATAGAAAACTACTAGTCTAGATCACAGAATAGGTAAGAAGATGCAAAATGCTTTTTCTTTCGTGTGCTTTTGTCAGTCATTCATTAACGGGGTCATTTTAGGAAGCATTCATTATAGGAGATGCTGTGCCTCAAGCTTCCTTCAAGAACACTTTTAGAGCATATTGTGATTACATCCATCATTTCTCTAAATGCTGACCTCTAACGACACAGTTTTTACACAAATGTAACTTCACAGACCTTGATACTCATGTTTATTACCTCAAGGCAAATGTTGCACCCACGACCATCCATGTAAGAGAATGATGATGACATTAGACGGTGTGTGATATTGTGTTACAGCTCTTGTGGGTTATTACCACAGCAGCCTCTGGATGTTAAATCTCTTCCTAGTTCAAACTTTATTTTCTGCTAAAAGCAATTTTTGCCTCACCACCCAAAGCCTGAAGGTGCTAAGATTTTTTTTCGGTCACACATTTTCACCTAAAAATAGGGGTGCCTATTAAAAAAGTTTGCAGCAGTTGGGAAACAAAAAAGTTTGGCTGTAAAATTCAAATAAGGGAATGCTTACAATGAATTTTCTAGGTCAGAAACTTCAGAAAACTACTGCTGCCTCATATTTACTCTGTGAGCACACATCTTGTGAGGTCAAAGATGCACAAAGTGCCTTCATTTACTTTTATGTATATGCTCTTCTGATATTTCAGCCCTCATGTCCCTGTCCCCTATGTTTCCTTTGCTTTTCAAACTCATGAGTTTTCAGCTTTATCTGTATCTAGTACAAACAGATCTTTAGGAAACTGGCAGGGCTGTGAATTAACCTATTCAGGAGGACAATCCTTCTTGGTTTAACAAGAAAAGAAGACACTTGTATTAGCTTTTGTTCTTAACCTTCTACTTTTCTCTTAAGATTCAGCTCACAGTATTTTGATATCAGTGACAAAAAACTCAGATTTCTAAGATTTTTGAAAGTGTCCTCGATGACCACCACATTCCAAGCCAAATACTCTTTTGAAGTCTTAAAAAAAATGCATTTGGTTTATGCTGCATGATTTTGGTAGCAGGGAGGGCAGCAGGAGTGGTATCTCTGAGAAGAAACCAGGAGTTGTTCCTGCATGAGACATTTCCAGCTGATCTGCTGCTGCTCAAACCTGAGCTCCTCAGCAATGCTGGTGGCATCTCTGTGATAACATATTTACAAAGAGTGAAAAAACATGGTGCAGCAGCTGTGTGAGAAAGGGGAGTGCGAAAAACTTGCAAAAAACAGCCCTGCAGACACCAAGGTGAGGGAGGAAGGAGAGGGAAGAGGTGCTCCAGATGCTGGAGCAGAGGTTCTCCTGCAGCCTCTGGAGAAGGATGTAATGGAGCAGGTTGTCCTCCTGCAGCCCATGAAGGACCACGGTGGAGCAGGTGAACATGCCCGAAGGAATCTGCAGTCAATGGAAAGGAGCCCTTGCCAGGAGCATGTCATCTGGAAGGAGCTGCTGCCCATGGGGCACCCATGCTAGAGCTGCTCTTGAAGAACTGCACATCATGGGAGAGACCCCAGGATGGAGCAAGGGAAGAGGGCAGAGGAAGAAGCAGCAGAGATGAAATGTTATGGACTTACCACAACCCCCATCCCCCATTCATCCCTCCCTACTTCCTTCAATAGAAGAGTCATGAGTGAAGGAGTGAAATTGAAGCAAGGAGGGATGGGGGAAAGTGTTTTAGTTTTGTCTGTTTTTCTCACTATCCTACTCTAATTGGCAATGAATTAAATTCATTTTCCCCAGGTTGAATCTGTTTTGCCCGTGACGGTAATTGGTGAGTGATCTCCCTGTCCGTATCATGACCTTGTCTTATTTTCTCACCCATCTGTTGAGGAGGGATAGCAAAAGTGCAGCTGGGTAGGCACCTGGTGGCCAGTCAAGGTCAGCCCACCACAAAAACATATCATCAATAATATTTGAGTGGCAGTATCACTAACTGACATCATTAACTTTTTTAAACATATATAGAGAGAAACACACACACATATCCCTTAGTTCTCTCAGCTCTGTGCAGCATTAATAGAATAGTGGAAAACCAGGAATCTTGCAGCTTTAAGGATTTGAGAGAGGAGGGGCCAAGAAAAAACAACCCTGAAGGGAAGCTGATGAAACATAACTAGGAGATTGAATAGGTTTAAAAAAACAGCAAGTGGTTTAGAACTGTAATGAGGAAAACAACCCTCTGGTTCAAAAGCAACTTCTTTCTTGTCCATTTGCAGGATAATCAATATCTCATCCTAAAACATCTGTGAGCAAATATAAAAAAGAAAGAATACTGTATTCTGGAAAAGATTTGCTGACCAAGCCCAAGTTCCACCAGAAATGGAAGCATAAATAACTTCAAAATATTGATAATGATTCTCAGGGAAAAAGAGCTGAATAAACAGCACTGAATAAAATGTAAAATTGCATTTTATCTTTCTGTTTTCTTGTAAAAGTCTGTGCTAGCAGACCTGGACTGTGTCTGCCTCTAGCATTTGATCAGAATTCTATCTCAGTCAGCCTTTTTTATTTCCCTGCCTTATTTTAAGCATAATTATCAGATTGATAAATATATGCATCAAGCATAGCATTAGCAGAGCCTGTGTTCTGAATTACTGTGGCATTGTTGCTTCTAGGGAGCAGAGACAGTTTAGGACCAGAAAATGAGCATGTTTCTCTGAACAGATTATCTTTTTCAGCTAATAATATTTCATATCAAATACCATTTTGTGAAAGATAGAGACCAACTTGCACACGCTCTGTAAAAAAAAAAAAGGTGGAAAATGTTCCCTACAGAACTCACATATTATGAAATCAATTTTGCCCTAAAGGAGAATTTTCAGAGTATTTTCAATCCTAAAGTAGGTCTGTATGTTGCTGGACTCCTTATATATTTATATCATAGTGAGCAGTACAAGGACCCAACAGTGCTCCCATTTCAGGCCCTGTGTAAAATTCAGCTTAAACTCACAGTAATGAAAATGGAGACTGGATTGTTAACATCCTGAGAATTTTTGTCTTGAAAGTTCCAGTTAGATCTTACAATACATGCACCAGCTTGAACTAAACATCTAACTCTTCCAGGACATCAAGGTACTTGGTCTTTGTAGCTCCATTATAAATTGTTGTTGAATCCGATTTCTTCTCCACAAACCAAGGTTCACTTTCCACACCAGTACTCCTAAAAAATATCTTCTTCTCCTTGGTACCAGAGACTTTCCTCGAGGCAAGCTTAGCTTTGCCACTTTTAGGAATAGTTCAGCCTTTTTCTTGTAGAGGGCAACGACTTTACTGACAAGAGAAAAGGATGAGCTGTCTGAAACAACATGCTACAGCTGACAAGCTCAAACCCTGTACACACTCTGGTATTGGACACCATAATGGGATAGCAGGGTGGTTTTTAGCAAAGCATCAACTACCTTCATGTTTCTCATGGAGTGCTCCTTCCCTCTGGTTTTATCACGTCAGATGGGCAGTGGAGACAGCTGCCCAATAGCCCCTTGGTGCCTGCAGCACTGAGCTGGCTGATGGGGCCGGGTGCTGGCCGACGGCTGAAGGCTGCCCAAAAAACATGAGAAAAAGAAGTTTCTGAAGGAGACCTGTGCGGGCCAATCACAGATCCCTTTTGAGTCTCAAAAATGGTTAGTCCAATGAGTGCAACGTTTCCAACCTAAGCCTTTCACAGGGACATTATGCTCCCGCATCCATAGAATCATGGAATCATAGTTAGAGTTGGAAGGAACCTCAAGGAACATCTGTTTTCAACCCCTCTGCATTGGCAGAGACACCTCCCACTAGACCAGGTTGCTCAGACCCCCATCCAACCTGGCTTTGAACAGTTCCAGGGATGGGGCATCTACAACTTCTCTGGGCAACCTGTACCAGTGTCTCACCAACCTCACAGTAAATGATTTCTTCCTAATACACAATCTAAACCTACCCTCTTTCAATTTAAAGCCTTTCTTCTTTGCCCTACAGCTATCTGCCCATGTAAGAAATCCCTCTCCAACTCTCTTTCAGCCCCTCTAGGTACTGGAAGGCTAAAGAACTGTATCTGGAGGCTGTAAATGGTCCAGCTGCAAAGCCTTGGACGGGTGTGAGCTGCAAGATTGGGGGAAAAAAGTTTTTTTGGTGTACTGCAGTCACACACAGGACTGTCTTGTGGAAGGTTTCAGCATCTCCCTTCACTGGGTAAGGAGATGAGGTACTTTAGCAAAGAGCTACTGAGCATTCTCAACCACTGGGAAACAGTTCACAAGCTTGTGTCCTGACTTAAAGCACTGTCGTGTGTTACAGGAAAAAGGAGAAGATCCAACAGTGCTGTTCCTGCTCCAAAAGGGTTTTGCATTCAGAAGCTGCACAGACTTCAGTTGCTTGTGCAACCCCACAGACTGTATTACTGCACATGTTTTCCAATTATCCAACTTCTGTGAGAACAGAAGGTCAGCAGACCATTCTAGATAAATATTTTTGTCACCTTGCACTTGATAACTAAGCTTTCCAAAGGGTAAACAGCCATGATTTCATCATCAATCTTGGAATGACAAGGTTCTGAAGTGCATGGAGTGCATGACATGTTGCTCCAATAGAGGGGGCAGAAGATGAACATTGACAAATGGGGCAGAGGGTAATATCTTGATTGATTGTTTGCATAGGAACTTATTGGTGAGGCCTGAGAGCTTTGATAAGATGCAAAGATTAAGATATAGAATTTAAACTCAAAAAATTATATTTCTGTTGCAGCTCTGGAAAGAAATGTGGATGGAAGAGGGTATTGAACAGTACAAAAAGACAAAATTCTCTAAGAAAGTAATTCCAAATGCAATAATAAACTAATTAAACACTGCTAGAAATATAATGAAACTAGCACTGTCTCCCACAGGCAACCCTCTGTGTTAAATAAGCATTTTAATAAACCTCCTGTGGATTTTGGTACAATTTTGTCTGACCTTTATTTAAAGACCACCAACACAGCAAGTAAATATGATTGGCCAACCTGTGTGAATTGTCTTTAACCTAGAGTCAGTTCTCTTTATTTCGTTGCTTACTTTCTTACTCTTTACTTTTAAATACAGCTGTCCTTTCAGGGGACTTCTTTTCTTCATCAAAATCTGCTGCATTTTTCTGTCTTCCTGTGGCTATTGGTCTCTTGTTTTGTTCTCCTTAAAGCTTTTGTAGTCAGGTCCCAATATTTAGAAATTTTTTTTTTTTTTTGTTAGAATCAGCTTTTAAAACCAAAATATTTTTTAGCACTCTTAGAAATTAATTTAATACCTATTAAGAAAATAGAGGACTGAATTCACTCCTTACATAGACACAATCACATTCAATGTACCTTGTGGGAGGAAATTTTTTCAGACTGTAAGTGTTGTCCCCTAGCACTGCTGCTATGTCTGGACCAAGAGTTGAGTCTCTGTGCTGAGATTGATGGAGGTAGGGGTTCCATCCTTGACAACTTGCACTCTGCCTTGTAGAGTGCAAGATCTGTACAGTACAGATCCTTCACTGTTGAACAAGGACAGTTGTTGCAAGATTAGATGAGCCAAACTGAAAATACATGCACAGCTGTGCATGGACAGTCATTCTCCTCCTGGATTTCCTCTTCTTTAAAAGAAAAAAGGTGGTCCTTCCCTCCAATATCAAATACTGTTCCAAGCTTGACAAACTGCTGCTGACAACCATAGCCACCACAAACAAAAATGATCTGTCAAAGGTAAGAGATTTTGGCATAGTAGTTCTTCAGCCCTAATTCATACTTTTCAAGAACAGGGATATATACAGCTGCTTTTCTGTCAAAGACATGAAGGTTTGGAAGGCACCTTTTTTTCCTCCCACATTTAGCATATGTTTTAGCCATGCACAAGTCTTTTCCAGAGTGGAGGAAGCCTAAGAGGAGGAGGAGGGGTAGGGAGGAGACAAAATTTCTTCCTTTCTAAGATGCAATCTGAAGTGATTCTAGAAATACTCACTTTAGCTGTATATATTTTTGAAGATAAGGCTTTTTCATATCAATCAAAGAAGAGTGGCAGCAGCCGAGTGAATTGCTTCAAGTAGTTCTGCTTTTTACAATCTGATGCAGCCCTCTGATATGTTTGTTCAGTTGTAGAGGGGCTCTAATGTCACAGGCACAGCTGGTTTCCCACTCTGCTATCACACTTAACAGTGGGGGGCTCTCCTCCACTGCAGGTGCCTCTGACATCAGTAGCACAGGTATTCCAAAGGCCCCAGGTTTTCTGTGGGCCTGTTGCCTCTCCCATTTTACCTCCATCTTGCTAAGCTGATAAATAAACTGTTCATGAGGTTTCTTTTTCTAAAACTTAATTACTCAATTCCAGCCACTGGTGATTCCAAACGAATGAGATTTTGGGAGCCAGCCATTTTGCATGAAGATATTGCAAATCTATTAATGGTAGAGGTAAGCAAACAAAGGTGGTGGAACCAGGAGAGACCTGGACAAAAAAGTGAAAGCACTGAATGACATCCAGGCAGAAAGTGATGCAGAGTTAGTCATCTGAAGAAGCAGAGGGTGAGAGTGGAATGTGAAATTCCAATTTTCTGCTTTCTGAGCTCATTTTAACCTGTTATACACAGTGTTGCAACTGTTAGACCTGCTTAGCCATTTCCACTGACACCAGTGCCAACCATCACAACCAACCATGAGAATACAGCTAGGCTGATATAAAATAATTTAACCCTAGAAAGCAACATTTTGAAGCACTTAATTTACATTTTTTAAAGTGTGTTTTGTGGATGAACAGTCTTTGTTGACATCTCTTTGGGTGTCAACTAAAACTGAAGCACATCTAATTTTCTGTTAAGATTAGTTAAACTCTAAAATTTTTAAATTAATGAATTTTAGAATCATTTTTATGCCTTGAGTAAATAAGAAAACATAGAAATGAATATTTTAATAGCTGCCTTTTTTTATTCTAAATTCATGACTAGGTGAGGTTCGGTGGCAACATTTTTGGCAAGTTCTTAATTGTTTTGCATCTCCTTGCATAGCATCGGGTGAATTAAGAGATGGCTATATATAGTTTTTATCTACACCTGTTGAGAGTGGACACTCCGTAGTTGTCACAGAGAAGGGTTTGGTTATATTTATGTGTCAAATGTTAACTGTTATGGAAGCAATGTCTCTGTATCCACCATAAGCAGTGGTGGTCATTCTTCAAGATCGGAATATTGAACAGGCTGGTCCTGGGACTGCTGCAGAACTGTACCATCCTGGACTGACTTTCTTGGCTTGAAGACAGTAGGCTTCAGCCTTGCAATGCAGGATCCACCCTCTCATGAGTACTGCTGAAATTCCACAAGGAAGGAATCAGGACCGCTGTCCCTTGTGACGGAGAGTGGCAAACTCGGGCGGCCAAGTCAGTGCAGCATACAGAAATAATGGCACAGAGTCTTTCAGCTGAAAGGGAGGTCTGAAGCACCTTCAGATACTGTAAGCAAATTAGCCCCTAACCATGTAAAGGCAGAAATCAAGGACTAACCTTGGAGAAAACCTGGCACCTGCTCAAGGCAGGACTTTCAGGCCCAGGAAGGACAATAATGCCTCTTTTCTGAAAAGCATTGTAAATTCTCTACAGTATGACATAATCATCAAGTAGGTACATCTGTGAGTGCGTTCAACAGCAAATTTAGCAAGAGAAACTTGTGCATGCCATGCAGCCACACTCTCACAGGCTGCTTATACCTTCCCACCTGAAAGCTGCTCTTTGGAATGTTGTTTTATCACTTCTTCCCAGCAGCTGTGTAAATCCTACAGTCTGATATTCTGGCACTGGAGAAAGAACTTGAAGAAGAGGAGGTGTAGAGTACACTAGTCATTCCATGGATAAATGTGTCAGCAGTGGAGTGCATTGAAAATTATGTCTCTGGGAAGAGTGCTAAGAAAAATAGATATATTCTGGTGGTCTGTAGCTCCTCAAGAAGGTTTTTCAGTGCCCCCATCAAGATGCTGCAGAACAAAGAATTTGCATCTTTGTGACAGAGAACCTGGGAGTAAAGTATGGTCATGAGAGAGTGTTACAGAAGCCAGTGCAGTAGTTCCCAGCTTCCACATGGTTTTACCAGGCAGAAAGACACAGCTAGTTTATAATTGGCCTTTCTTGGAACTCAGAGGCAGGCCCCAGACTGCGACTGCCATTTGAAAATGCTGCAACACATAATAAAAAGAGTATGGAAAAACTGCAATAACCTGCATTACTTGTGATATCCATATAGTGGCCATTTACAATGCTGGAGAAATTATAAGAAGCCTGCCAAGTTGTTCACAATGAATGCACACATATTCTCAAGTGTTAGAAACAGACAAAAACATCATATGTGGCAAAAAAATAAATAGATTGCACTAAAAAGTGGTCATCAGCCTCTGTAGGAGCAATTTAGGCTAAATTCAAGATGCAGATGGCATAATCTCCACTATGATCTTCTGGAAAGATTTGACAGAGGTGAGTGCTTTGTTGACTGTTCTTGCACAAGGTCACAGAGCTGACCGTATGCTGTTAATGCCATTGTGAAAAGAAAAAAAAAGATATCAGAAGGAAAGGCAGGCTTTACAGGCTTTACTCCCTCAGTCATCTCCCCAATTAAAATTGTGCTAGTTGAAAAATCATCAGGCATTCACTAGAACAGCTGTAGACACTTGGAAAAAACCCAGTGGGATCCTAGTACTTTAATCATATTATTGATCTCCCTTTACCTATATCATTATGGTATTCTGGATTTTTTGTCTGTGTGTTTTTNCAACCTGCAAAGATTCTGCATTCAGTTTCCTGCATAAAACACAGAGGACCAAATCTGTGCTCTCTTGTACAGCTACACACAGCCCACACAGCATTAAAATGACCATCATTTTGCTAATCATGTCATGTGTGGGTGGCAATATGTAGAATTATCCTTTAAAGCCTAGTCTCCCTAAGTTAACCCAGGATGGAACAGTAGACCAAAATAAATAGCTATATTCTATTTAACATTTCTCAGAAAAAAACCCCTATGATAAATTACAGAAATGACATCATGACCATGGAGATAGCAAGTGAATAACTGAAATGCATTGTTTTAGTGCCCCTGGTTTATGTTTCCAACTAAGAACTAGTTCACTATTTCATATTTCTGACACACAGAAGTCTCTGTTAAACATCCAGACCACCTATTTCTTCAATTAAGATGTGAGAGCTAGCAGTACATATTTTGTGGCATTTTAAATAAGCCCTTTAGCAGGCCACAAAAGATCAAAACCAAGAAGTCATATAGTTTTACTAGGAGGTTGTTCTGGCATTTATACATCATGTTGAGTACATCAGAAAACAAAGCCAGTTTGAGAACAGTTCTGTTCCTCCTTGCGCACCAAACAGGGCCTGAAATTATTCACTTTAAATTCAGTGAAAAAGCCCCATTACATTTAATGTGTTGCATCAAATGTTGTTGACTAAAATGTCAATATTTACAGTTGCCACCAGGAAACATCAGACTGTCACAGCACTTGCCTTTTGACGGCAGAAAACTAGCTCTCCTTGGTTAACACCACATGGAAAGTACTGGGAATAGCAGTCACAGTAGGGATAACAAAACGCTTGATGAAATCCAGGCACTGAAATCCACAGTGCTTTTCTCTTCAGAGGCACTCCTAATGCAATAGGTCTACAGAGGCACAGTAAGTAACTCCCACATCAACCTCTATTACATAAAATAATTAAGTCTACATCAATGGTTTGGAATAAGAGACCATTGCCACAGGATCAATGTTGTGCACTTTGAAGAAGAACGAACCTGAGCTGCACCATGCCATTTATTTTCCATAAATGCTTTGGCTTTGCCTTGCTGTTCTTGCATCTGCAGGAGCCCATTATCCTGGATAATATTCTGTTCCATTGACAATTATATCTTATTTCTGTCCTTTAAGTAGCCGCTGCTTTGAGGATCTCTCATTATGTGATGCAATTTTCATCACTGAACCTCCTTTAACTTTTACTGCCAGGAGTACATTTTTATATTAACCCCTGCAAGTATCCAGAAACACCAGGTCTGAGTCAGCAATCTGGCAGAATTTTGATGGCTGCAGCAGGATGATCACTGCACAGAGCTTGGGAACCAACTGATTTGTATTTAAGCGGTCAGCAGGGACAATAGAAATCCCAGCACTCAGAAGAAAATGAGTAGATTTAGGCTTTTCCCACATGCTGTGTTCTCAATAATACAAGCTTTCACTAAAAGAAAGAAAAAAACCCAACTTCTAGCCCTTCCAATTGCAAAAATAATCTTCACTAAGTAAATCCCATTGCTGCTGTTTTGTTGAGTCTGCAGCTAGCCAGACTGAAACAATAGCACCCAAAGAGCCCACAACTCCCTGGTTGCATCTTAATGGGCTGTTTGTTAACTTCAAAGCTGACCATTTAAATGCTAACGTTATTAGGCAAGTAATACAAAACATAAGCACCCAGCTTGAATCATTAGCATTTAATTGCCTAACATTTTCTCTTCTTTAATCGACAGCACTGTGCAAACTGGTCTTAATTTTGGTTTTGAACAGTGGAGCACTCACAGTTATGTTGCCCTGTGTGGAGGACTCATGAAGAAAAAGCAAAATATTTGAGCCTGCAAAAACCTGTGTCTTTTAATGCTGCAAACAATGCAGCTTTACTCTTAAGTTTTCTCAGCTCTTTTTTTTTTTTTTTTTTTTTTTTTTTTTTTNTTTTTTTTTTTCTTTTATTTAGGTTCTTTTCCTTGACTGGGATCCTTGTTACCTACTCTGGGCAAGGACTGTTAAGAAGTAAGTGAAGATTCAACTGCTAATGAAAGAGTTAGGAGTTGTTTCCTTTATTCTTTCCTTGAGCAAATGGGGAAAAAAGCCCTTTCTGCTGCTTTTTCAAGGTGGTGTAAAGGTCACTGACAATAGGTCCCCTATAGATGCCAATGTGTGACATTTTGCCTGAATACAACAGAAACATGATAAGCTATGGAAAAATTCAAATTCTTTTCTAGATAAAGCTGTTTCTGAAACGTGACTTGTTCCTTAAAATAAAGTACAGAATTTAACTGTTATCTTCAAATCTTATCTGAAGCTTGAACCATGTCCCCTGAATGTAAAAACCACAAAAAAAAAAAAAAAAAAAAAAAAAAAAAAAAAAAAAAAAACCAAAAAAAAAAAAAAAACCAAAAAAAAAAAAAGTGAAGTAACACAAATCATGTAAAATATATACAATGAAACCTGGACAAAGACTAATAGACTAATATCTAAACTGATGATTAAAATAAAGTGATGATTTGAAGTTTCAGTTTTTAGCAGCTGAGTTCAAGCCTGGAGTGTGAGGATGGAAATTCCATCAAAACCACCCTCACCAAAAAATAATCCCCAAACTCCTTTTTTATTACTGGGAGACACCTTATTGTTCATGTCAGAGGTAATGAGAAAGATGACAAAACCAAGCAAGTGTGATGTATTTTTGACATTTTGCCCTCTGAGATTTCCATTCTGCTGTTCACTCATTTTTTTCATGCTTCTCTGGTGTCTGGTCTTCATTGTTAAAAAAAACCAGGTTTTTTCTCTTGATCTGGGAAGTGTTTTCTATACCAAAGGAAAAGCATAATGAAAACAACATTCTAGTTTTTCTCCAAGGTAAATTCACCTTGACCATTTCCCCCTTGAAGTTAAGATTTGAGTAAATTTACCTGGAAGGAAACATTACCCAACTGATCCTCACTGGGTGCCCCATCACTTCCCTGCAGTTCAAAATGCAACTTTTTTGGTTTGAAAAGAAGCCCTGAGATAGATGGACATATCAAACCCATGTATGCAGGAGAACAAATCTGTCAAGTGGCAGGTTTAAATATTTTTTTGCATGATATTTTCACTCAGAGATTTATTTATGGAAGATTATTTTCTATTAAACCTGTAAAGCTCCCTGGATTCACCATTACAAAATGTTAGCCTGTGAGCATTACACTGATCCATTTGAAGAATTTTCTCTCTGGACAAAGAAAGCATTACTAGGCAGATTTACAAACAGATTTACCAAAATAGTTACAAGGTGGACATTCCAGCCATCCTTCAAAAGAAACCAAAGAAGATTGCTGTAAAAAATTTGAAATTAGTTACCGCAGGATTGGAGCTTGGACAAGAACTCAGGCAGATGTAAGCAAAAAGGATGGAAAGGCAAAAGATCCTAGAAAGGCAAAGGGTCCTAGTGACTGGACAGCAAACTGATTAAAGTGTTTCTTCATCCCTGGCTGCCTGTAGACCACCTCCTTTCTCTCATCCATAACAAGCAATCAAACAAATCCCTCTATCATTCTGTAGGAAGTTACACTGCATGGCAGTCCTGTTTCCCATTCTCAGGCATTGCTTTCTAAAACCCCTTGTATGGTTCTCCTGAAGAAAATATGGGCTGAAGTTTTGCAAACTAATCTCAGGCTCTGGTGGTTTCACCACAGTTTGGCCATTTTCATTACACTGACATCTTCAATCCACTCTCTTCTAAACACAGTCATTGGAATTTTATGAATCATCTTCTTCTAGAGTAACATAATATTGAGATGCAGTAATGGAGGGTGCCAGCAGATGGTGACATATGTAAATTTCTATAAAGATTATGTGTAACAAAAGAGTCTTTAGAAGGTGCAGATACTTCTTGTATTTCTGCCTCCATTTCTTGTAATGCTCAGAGAAAAAAATCTTCCTTTCATTATTTCTATCTTGGCCTGCTACAGCTGGTGGCAGCTGTTTGGGGACCTAGCTCTACCACTCAGATAATTTTGTTTGGCATTGATGCCTGGGTAGCTGCTGCAAACCATCTTGGAAGCTCCTACAGAATGTGTCTACATTATGGTTTTTTTTGCTGAGGGTTGTTTGTTGTTTTGGTTTTCTTTTCTTTTTCCTTTGGAGAAATTATTACCAAGTGCACTGTTTACTGTTTATTGTCAATATCACAGGGGAGCCAGAATGCAAAATAGATGGCTGTGATAGCCACAGGGTAGCATACTGAGGGCCAACAGAGGAGAAATGCTAATCACATTGCCATTTCCTGGCCCATATGGTCAGGGCTTCAGTACATGATGGTTTGAAATGCTAATATGAGTACAGGCTAATATCAATTCTACAGAGAAGACTTTGGCAAATCTATTACCAACTCTCTTAAACTTCACCTCACTAACAATTTAGGGTAGCCATTCATCCAGAGAAAAGAAACACAGCTGTGGGCTTGCTGAACTCTTCTCTGACTTGACCTTATAGGAGAGAAAATAGCACAAACACATTAGTGTTTTTTCTTGGCAAGAATGAACTGCATATCTGTTCTGAAGGAACAACTTGCTCAAGCAGCAACCCTGTCCTTGTATCCCAAACAGGTCTAGCTCACTCATTCAGTGTGAAAACCCTTTTGGCCACAGAAGGCATTACTGTCCCAGCTGTTATTGTCTCCCATCCACCAGAGGCTTTCATCCCAAAATAGAAAGGGCCATGTGTTGCCATGCCAGTCTTCTCCAGCAATCTTTCCAAACTTTCCTCTCTGGTGGATCAGATGAACATGTGGGATTGTGAAGTGGGTACCAGCGAGGGACAGGAATATTCTCTGAGGCTTTGGGGTGGACAACTGGAGGGCAGGGCGGGCAAGCGGAGGCACCAGTTTGCCATCCCGAGGGAAAAGTGGTCACAGCTCATCTGCTGGAGCTCTGCAAGGCTATGGGGTGCTGCCCACAGGGCTGTTCTTTTGTGTTAGCACTCACTGGTGCCATTCGCAAACAGTGAAGAAAATAAAGCAAGTAGCCTGTGGTAGCTGAGAAACCAATACATCTGCTGAACCAAAGAAAGGTTTGTATTCCTACCAAGCATTATCCCACATACTCAGACCAGGGAGGGGAAGAACTTGAGGACAATCAGTAAATAATGGAAATGGACTATGACAGTATACAACATTAAAGCGACCAGAATGGAGACAATTTTATTTTCAGACATGGTCAGCTACCAGATATGAGCAAGAAGTATCCTCAAAACTTCTTTTCTCTTCAGGTTCCTAAATGCAGTCCCCTTCAGGCTAAACTTCATTTGGTCAGACAATGGGAACAGAAAGTCCTCTCCATTTCTAGGTAGCCCTAGGAGATGCATGTGTTTCTCCATTCAAGAGCACAGAGGAGCCAGCCACTGCTGCCATTTTAGCATAGTGGTAACAGCCTGGCCTTAAATGCTTGTAAGATGTGAGGAAGGTCAAATTTAGAAGAAAGCATGGTGATCTAAATCCATCCCTATTACTGGGGAGTGAGTAATTTTCAGTCTTTGGGATTAAATTTTCCTTAATAATACAAAGTGTATGCCTTTAGCTCTGTCTGGAAAGATGCTTCCTTGCTATGCAGTCACTTACAGTCTTTTGTATCTCTAGTTTGACTGTCCCTAAATGGCATTTACACACAAAGCCATTGCTACGTAGCATGTGTTCGTCTGCCTAGCAAGCTGTGTGTCCATTATCACTGATATTTTTGATGAGTGATGTACCACTCCTCATGGCCTGAGCAGCTGTAGATTATCTTGAGATTTTGCATCAATGTTTAATTTTTCCTGCGTCAAAGATTTATCATTTTCCACTTATGGCCCTTACTGTGCATTTTGGGGTTGACTTTTTTTGCTGCATAGTCTTGGGAATCAAAGACACATACACACTCAATGTTGTTTTTCTGTAACAGGCAGGTTATAGAAAAACATATGAAGAAAAACATTTGAAGAAAGACATATCCTGTTATGAGGTTACAGAGCACCACACTGCAGTCATCATATTACTCCATTCAGAACAAATCAGAGATGAAAGTGTATAATTAGGAGCACTGTGTATATTCGGGGAATGAGGACATCATCAGTGAGGACATTAATGATGGAAAACCTAGCATAATTTGTAGTGTGAGTAGGTGTGTCCTCTTCGGATTTGCACTTCTTGGTAGGAACAGATTTGGTAGCTGGGCTGGCTTTGGGGAAAAATAAAGCTGACAACTGCCTGTAATGGGCAGCAAAGCAAGCCCCTCAGAAAGGGCTGACCATTGTCCTGTTCCGTGAGAGCAGCGTCATTGGCTGAACTAGGGGGTGTGAAAATAAATCTGCCTCTGGTGAGAAGTAATAGGCAATGAAAAGAAGACTGACTTTGCTAGTTGGCCCTGGCAGGAAAGAAAGCAGAAGAGGAGAGGTGGCAGTAGTAACTGCCTTAGCTTCCCTGTGCCAACAGCTGCCTGCTCCACAGAGCCTCATCATTAGTTCTGCACTGCCCCAATATTTCAGTTTGCCTCTGCTGCTGACAAACTGTGAGCCAGCTCTTTCTTGGAGGCACAGTGAAGTCCTTTCCTAGAAAGGAAAGCTGTGGTTCTCCTCCATCCTGACTCATAACACTATGTCTGTGTTGTGAAGGATTAAGCCCTTCAGACTAAGTTTTTTCTACCATTCTCATTTTCCCAACTTTACTTTCACCATGTTGCAGTGCCATCATACAGCACGCAAGAGCAACAGCTTTTTCTGTCCTGTGTCATTGTCACCACTACTTAATTCTTGAGTTCAGCATTCTGCTGAGGTTCAAAAGCCCCTGCTCACTGCAAACAACATCTTGGTAGGATACGGGCAGAGTGGGATAATTTTGAGATGAACTGTAGATATAAATTAACTATGTTTCTTAGGATACATTTTCACAATACGGCCAAGCTGATGTACAAGTTCACCAGTGACTAAAGGGGGAAACTGTGGTAACTTTTCTTCTGACTCCTCCTTTCTCCATCCTCCCCTTCCCCCCCCACCCTCATCTTTCTCCACAGCCATCAACCTTCCCTCCTGATTCCGTTACAATGGCTCATCTGATCTCAAATGAAACTGCTTTGTCTTGTCCTTTTTTGCCATCTGATTGCGCTGCTGTGTCTTGCTGTGTGACTTACATGAGTATGAAAGTCATCTCAAAGTGCGCAGTGGGAGAGCATGGCTAGGAGCAGGAAGGATGGAGATATTCAGGAGTGGAGCTGAACCTGCTATTTTCGCAGTGGTATGCCATTTGTCTCAGACCATATCATAAGATCAGACTCTAATTGTGCCATGCGCTGGACAGAAATCTTGTCATTAATTTGGACATTTCATACAATAGTCACTGAATCAGTTGGGCTGGAATGGACCTTGGGATGTCTTTTAGTCTGCTCACAGGAAGGTCAAAGGGACCATTAGATGTCTCTTCGGTTAAATGTGTGCCACTGGACTTCAAGAAACCCCACTTTGGTTGCAAGATTTGCCTGCTGAAAATCTGTAGAGCATAAAAGTACCTAGACTGACATGAAAGGAGGTGAGTGGATTCAGCTTCCCTGCAATTTCATGAAAGACGTCCTCTGTGTAAATGGTATTCATGGCCTCATATTCTCCTTCTGAATCTGCAGGTTTTCAGAACGGTTCTCTTGGTACACGCTTTCTTCTATAAGGGGTCCCTTGAATGCTGTTTTCCACAGTAAATCCTGGCAGGTTTCACTGAGAGAGAATGCAAAGATGTGCATACCTCATAAATACATAAAGCAAAGGATGTCAGGGAAGGGAAATATTCTCTCCATTCTATAAAGGAAAGCTTGGCTGAATATTTTTTCTCCTCCAGAGTCCCAGAGAACATGCGCAGCAGTGTAGCAATGGGGACACCAACCTCCTGAGGCTCAGCCCAGTACCTTTCCTGTAAAACTATTTTTCTTCAAAGCTGTCAACTAGGAGGATTTTGTTAGCTGCTCACAGCTCTGAGATTTGTTGGGGACTTTTGCCTAAGCTCATTCTCTTTCTTGAATACAAGTGTGCATTTGTTTCCTTGATCTGCTATCACACAATTTCCTTTTAAACAGAGCTTACTGTGCAATCTTATGTCAGCCTTTGCATTTGTTCTTGAGCCATGCACAGATTTTTCTTTGCCTGGTGTGCCTCCATGAACTTAATGGAGATTATAGCTGCTCTAGTTTGTGCGGTCATGCCTTACTCACTTCATTTTTAAAATAATTTGTAAATCCATTTGAAATTATTCTTTCTGCAGGATGTTCCGACATCAATATGAAAGACATATGAAAGGCTGTTACAAAAAAATCAGATGCCTTGCCTTCTTTTGCCAGCTGTTGGGAACACATGATGACCAAGTGCAGAGTTTTCATCTAGGTGCAACAATCTTCTGATGTTTTGATTGGAACATTTGCTTTATTCACTCTGTAAGTTCAAAGGTGAATGAATTTTGTTAATCCTATTCTCCTTCACAGTGCGAGTTAAAATTTTCAATTTTTCTCCACTGGAGACTTTTTCTCTCTTGTGCTAATATGTACTGAGATATTCTCCCTGGCTCGTTCAGTATTTCCCGAGGAATCCCTCTAGTCTTAGGTGCTTGGGTGGATAATTTCACCCACTCACTGTTATTACTCTCACTTACCATTTGAGATCTGACATGCTTTGCCCAGACTCATTCACGTCCCCTTTACAGCTGGTATAGGAAGAGACCCTTTTCACTTCTCATGTTTGCCAAAGGTCATGAGCCTCAGAGCTCTGTGTTAGGAGTAAAAATGGATGAGAGAGCTGGGTATCTCTTAGGGAATACCTTTCTACTCCTATGGCCCTTAATGTTGAAAGAATTAAACACTGGGAGGCAAGGCATTTGCTCATAGTTCAAAGTAGGTTTCAGTCAATATTTAGCTTCAAGCTTTTAATTTTTTTTCCAGGGCAGTGTTTCTAGGAAGAAAAGAAAGGAATGTGGGTTTCTCCTTGTGTTGTTTCACAGTTGCCTCCACTCAAAACCAGTCATGCCCAACCACGAAAAATTTCTTAGTGACTTCATCTTGTTGTTTCTGTAGGGTGGCAGAGATCCATGTAATGGTTGGAAAGAAAGATGTTTTTTATGTGAGACAGATATGGCTTTATTAGCACAAAGGAAAAGCTGCAGCTGAATTCTTTGGCGTTTATGACATTTTCCCACTCTTTGACTATACTCTTGGTGCACCAAGAGTGCCCCTTTTGGGAAACATCTACAGTGCCCATTCTAAAACACTATATTGTTGACTATATCCCAGCAGTTTGTTCAAAAAGGCAGATAGGTTCTCCAATATTTCACTGCGATGGAGCAGCCCCACTTTCTGCTGCCTTAATTAACAGTAATAAAAGATACAGAAGCAATAACACAGGTGCATCACCAGTAGAGACAGTGACATGCTCTGGCTTTTCAACCTGACTGATTTTTCTGCTCATCCTTCCTGATGCTAATTCCCCAAATTAACTTTGCAATGAACATTTACCACTCTGGTAATATGGCTGCATCTGCACTTCCCAATTGGAAGGTGTGGCCAAAACATTTCCTGAATCATCGCCTGGTCTCTGTGCTAAGGATGTGTGAAGGGATTTTGGAAGGTCAGACACTTTCTGTGTAAACAACATTGAATGTCCTAAAATACTCTGTCTCCACTGTGAATTCCAAAACTTTTATTCAGCACTTATGTTAGCAAAATTTACTTGCTTAGAGGCATGTGAAAGACAAGTCAAAGTGGGTTAGAACATGGCCAGACATAATTCAATTTTGTATTTAAGTGATTATCCTCAGGAAATTTTTACTTGGTACTACTAATTTTAAAATTAATTTCTTAGGAAAGAGATGGGGGGAAAAAAGTAATTTATATATAACTCAAGAACTACTGTGGCACTGGGATAAAGTGCAATGCAAAGATGCCTGAGAACCTTGTTTAGTGCTTGTAAATAGACCGAATCCTAACTCATGCTCCTGTTTAAATGGGCTATTCTACAGGCCATATTTCTCATTTTCTGCAGCCAGCTTGTCACCTGGTTAATATTGCAAAGATTTACACTACATTCACAAATGCCAGTTTAAAGTGTCAAGGCTCCTTTAAAAGAAAAATAAAGTTAACCTGCGCAAAATGAATAATACATATTTTATAGCCAAAAAGTGGATTTCTTTTAAGTTTCAGAAGAACGGTGAGTTCCTGCAGCCTGTGATTGCAACAATATTTTTTCCTAAGGAACAGAAAGCATTTATACCTTGATATCCAATTCCTTAAGGTATGCCTCTACTTATAAATTTTAGTACATTTCTTCTCCATTTATTGTGTACTCTGGCAGAATTTGGGAGCTATGTAAATTTTTACTTTATAGCTGCTGAAACACAAGAAAGCAGCATCACCCCTAACACCTCCTGTGAAGCAACAGTCCTTGGTTTTTCTCCAAAATTAAACAAAAATAAAACACTTATAAATTGGTGTCCCAAATTCTGATGGAGTTTCTTTCCACAAGACAACAGAGCCTCACCGGTGTGGTTCCTAATGACCATGCTGGTTTACAAACACTGTCACACATGACAATACTTGTAGGCTGCAGATCCTGTAATGTAATGTAAATCTCATTTTCAGATTTTAATTAACAAGAAAAGATTGTAGAAATGGTAAAGATGACTGCAGATTGCAGTCTACAGACTGCAGTTCAGTTATTTTCAGTTGATGAAAGATAGGTAGAAGCTCTTATCAAAACAGGTCATACAATGCCACTCATGGGCTGAAATTGAAATTTTCAGTAATTTGGAAGATACGCAATCCTGTTGTTCTCGGATAACATGACTATGATTCACTGCCTCAAAAGCAATCACAGATCAGCAACTCCTTTCTGCCCCCAGCCACTCTATCCCATGTCAGAGTGAAGGTCACAACAATGTTCAGCAGGCTGGTGAATGCCTGGGGATTTTGTGGTTTGTGTTTGTCAGGAGTATGTGAACACAAGTTTGTCATCTAGTTTGCAAGTGCACATCCGTAGCTATTACAGGGCAAAAGCAGTTAGGGAAAGCTGTGTCATGGAGCATAAAAATGCACCCCCTCTCTTAGTCCAAATATACTTGCATCTGTAGACTGAAGGTCCCATGTGCAGAGTGAATTTAGAGGGCATCTGGGCAAAGCAGATGCAGGTGAGAATTTTGTTTAATTCATTGTCAAACCCAAAAAATTATAGTTGAAAGTAAAAAAGAATTTGAGGACTTGCAAACACATAGGTAAATGATCCATTTACAGTCTCCGCTGACCTTTGTGAGGCAATGGGCAGCACTGGAGGTGCAGAAGCAAAGAGTAATGTTCTTTTGCTGCCCTTTGTCACCCACTCATTTTCCTGCCAGGTTGCTTCTGAGTGTCCCTGTTCCAGTGTGGGTCCCTCATGGGTAGACCTAGTTAACTTCTGCCCTTCACAGAGAGGAGGACTTCAAAGGGAAGAGGGTAAATAAAGAAGCTGTGAAGAAGCTCTTTTGGAAGGAGAATATGTCTGCCAGACTGAAAGAGCTGTATCAGCACTGACAAAGCAAAATTAAAGGCCAGAGTGACTTCATAAAACCACGCCATGGAGGGACACTTAGGGAGGGTGAGGAGAAGACTGGTATGAAAGAACTGAGAAGAAGAACCTATAGAACAGTAGAGTGGAGGTGCAGAAGGCATAAGAGAAGAAGATTTAGCTGCTGATGTGCTTCTTGAGGAGAGGGATGGCCCTGGTTCTGCTGAGGGAAGACCACCAGCTGTTTGGAAGTGATAGGGGTTTTGCCCTGTTTTTGTGTGTTTGTGTTAGGCCATGGGTGTAAATACTTACATATCACTGGTCTCCCTGCAGGCTGTGCCACCTCATCCTGTAGGGATGGATCAGCTAATCTGGGGCCTTTGAAACAGCAATCTATTCCCACGTGTTCTGGAGGCCATGGAACACTAACCTCAGTGGATACTACACCTTCTTACACCTTGAGACACACTGATACTCTCACTTAAACTCCTCTGAAATTTCTAGTTTTATTAGTCAAGTTTTCAATTTTTTAAAATTTCCTTCTGCTCCCCAAGAAGTGCAGTGTAATACTACTGCTTCAGTAAGCAAATCAATGGGTGTCCCAGGTCTGGAGCCATCTGTACATGACAGAGCTCAGGGAACTTGTGCTGAGGAAATCTCTTTGAACTTAATGTCCCTAAAAGTCAACTAAGCTGCCAAAAATTCCTTGACTTTGAAAGAAGTAGTTGGAAACTTTGCCAGAACTTTGTCAAAATTTTACTGGTCTCCCATTTCTGGTTCTCTTCTGAAAAAAAAAAAACAAAAAAAACAAACAAACAAGAACCACAAAAAAAAAAAAAAAAAATCCAAACCCCACCTTTTTTCTATGTGTTCTGGCTTTTTTTTTTTTTTTTTTTTTTTTTTTTTTTTTTTGGGAGAACATACACCCATGCACATCCTTTGGTATAAAGATTTAAAATTCTTCCTTTGACGGCTTTGAAGTAAATGCTAATATGTACACTTGCCCCCCCTCATGAATGTCAACATGCTCTAGGAACCCTATATTTATGTTTATTGCTAGCATGTGAAGTAAGAGTCATGCAAAAGATATAAAAGAAGAAGGCTCTAATATAAAAAAGTCAAAAGCAGAAGAGAAGTGGTAGGAATAATCAACTACCAACTCTGAATGGAGGGAAGTTCCAGAGAAGCTGGCTACAGAAGCAGTAGAAAGGGAAGCAGAAAGGGAATCCCATTTTATCCCCCAAATGCTCTGTGAAGATGCTAGAGGAAGGAGGCAGAGAGCCCTCCCGTCAGACAATAAACACAACGTCCGTGTTTTCTGCAATGCCATCTGTTTCTACATTTTGCAGCGCATTGCTACATACAGCTGCTGCCACCAAATGCCCAGCTAATTTTAGGGTACTTATCTGTGCCTGAGCTTGGGTAAGTAGTCTCTCAGCCTTCATTTGTAGGAGGTGACACATGAGCTCTCCCACCTGCTGTAGATTTCCTGACAATGTCCCTTGGGAGACCATAAAGGCAGCTATGCAGTTGTGGGATGAGAAAGAAGGGTTATACAATTAATTAGAAATTGCGAAATTGTCAGCAGTATAGTCTGTAGTAAGCAGTTTGTTTTCAGCCCAGGGAGGGGTTGACTTAGAAAATAAATTAAAAAACCCCCATCTCTTTGACTGGAAGGGTGCAGCAAATTCATCAATGTTTGTGTAAAGAAGCAAAGGAGGATAAAGCAAAGCTTGTGAACAATGCAAAATAGCATAGTTACAGGAAAAAAGAATGAACTTAGGAACACAGATTGTCCCAATCTCTGGAGAATGGAACCCCTCACTCCTGGGTAGAGGAACTTGCTGCTGAAACAACAAGAAGTTGCATCCTGGGAAAGTGGAGATCTGTTTGTGTAGGACTTCTGCTTGTTTTCTTGCTTATTCATATGCATTTGCAGGCATGGAAGGGGAAGAGGAGTTGCCTACCTCTATATTCAACGTGACTGTCACCTTAGCTGGATGGCTGTGTGGAGAATGCCCCAAACTATACTGGGGAACAGTTGAAGGAAGGATAAATTAAATGGTAATTCAGCCATGATTTGGTGTGTGGATGAGTACCATTGTTTCTCCATGTTTGAACCTTTGGGTTGAGAAGGGCCTGAGAAAGAGACATTTAAATCCAAGACAACATGTTAGTAGTCAAGGAATGTGAATGGAAGCAAATTGACAGCAAAATACTGAACTACAGGAAGACTTATGAGTTCCATGTGGGAGAGAAAATATAAAGAAGCCTTCATCATAGTCTCCTTGATGAAAACCACCTGTTGATGGAAACTGAGATTCAAATAAAATAAACAAGTCTATCTTAAGAAAGTAAAGGAATGCCATAATGTAAACTGAGTGTACATTCACCTTGAATACTGCTTACAATTCTAGCCACATTACTTCAAAAAGGGCAAAGCAAATGGATCCAGAGAAGGACAAGAAAAAAAAGTATCAGAGGAATACCAAGATGTCTCCTGTGTGCATGGTGATTATAAAGGTGAATGCTTTAGAAAGGAGCAAATAAATTATGACATAGCATAAATATATCCAGTACTGACTAGAACAAAGAAGGTTAGTCAGAGGCACCTGTTTGCTTTCATACTAGAAAAAAATTACAGAGACACCATAAATGATAAGGAAACCAATTTAAAACTGTTAAAGGGATAGTTCTGGAAGCATAAATAGCATGCAGCTGTGTATACACTGCAGTAAAACACAACTGAGATAAAGGGATCAGTAGGATTCCAAAGAGTCCTTAAGACCAGATCTCCAATTGTATTCAGGTGACTAACTCTACCTGAAGCACATGTAGTAACTCTAATTAGCTATGAGCTCAGTTTTGGGAAGTTCTGAGCATGCTGGCTGTAATCCAGTGAGACCCATGTTTTGCTCTCAGCAGGTAAATATTGTCCCTGATGAGTGCAGCAGAAATTATACCCCTGAGGTTAAGCACACACTTATATTATTTGCTGGACCTGCATGAGCAGGTTCAGTACAGAGCTTTCCATAAATAAAATGCCCACAATTATTTATCCTAGGGGAAAAAATTGCTTCATTGAGGAAAAAACACCCAGTGATCTGTATAAATTTAACTGTAACAATAGAACTCATGTAATAATGTATAAGAGCTGACTGAAATATGAGGAAGAATTGAGCACCAACTGGAAATACATGCTGCTTTTTATTTCACTGTCTAGAAAGATGTTACATAAAAAAAAAATTCCTTTAGCTTAAAGCTGCATTTCACCATCTGACACTCTATTTTGGAAGAAATGAATAGTCTCTTGACAGTATGCCTTAGTGAAAAAAAAAAGGAGATTATTTAAAAAAAAATATACCCCCACACCTAGAATATTTAAAGAGTCAAATACATGAATCAAATATAGCAATAGTTTAGAAGGTTTGAAGTTCTGGTTCATTGTTGCTGAGAGCTGTTGGCATTAGTTACATGGAATGTGTTCTTTGGTGGCAAAATGAACTGCCCTTCCTCCACCACCCTTCAGCCCTTTATGTCTGCTCCCACACTCATTCAGATGTGCCAGCACAACTGCTTGTGGGATCATTTCATGGACCAGATTAGGGAGATCTGTACTGAAAAGCAAGCAAACAAACAAAAAACAAGAACAAAAGCCTTTTTTTCTTGGTGTTTTTCTTTTTGCCCTGGATTGTATCAAGGGTCTGAGAGACAGAGTGTTCCACAAACAATTGCATTGCCTCCGTCAAGGAGACAGCAAACTGCAGCAGAGGGGCAGCAGCTGGGTCAGGACAGTGCTGAGGAACTTCCCAAGGGAGTTTTGTCAGCAAAAATAATATTTAATTGCCCCAAAAGTCTCTCTCTAGACTCAATCACATCAGAATTTAATTCCAAAATTGATATTCATCCCATCCCTCTGTAATTGTACTTTTATACATACGTATATATGCATAGAAATTGATATTAAAACATAACATATGTGTGCATGCGTATCTCTAAATTTCGAAAATACTCACTAAGCTGTGAGATTTATTTTCCTTGAGGTAAAAAAAAACCCAAGAAACAAAACCACACAGGCAAACTATGTGTTTAGAGACAGAGCTAAAAATGCCTGGGAAAACACAGTGCAATGTTTGTAAAGACCTATACAATAGAGTCCTAGCTGCCTGCCACACAAACATTCCTCTCTTGTGAATGGATGCTTAACTATGGAGCAACAGACCATAAGCGTGGGCAGAGCAGCAGATGGCAGGTCACTCTATTAATATGGAGAATTCAAGCAATTCCAAACATTTTGCTGTGCTTTTATGCCCATGATGTGAAACTCTATGACAATGGAGTGAAGTTCCAATGACTCCATTTTAGGGATGAGGAATGTGCAGATAGACCTAATTAGATATTACCCATTTACTGCCACCTCCTACTTACTTTAACCAAACCAGCCATTCTTCCCTGCTTGCTGAAGTGTTTTGTCTGTCAGCAAGGTACTTGGTAGAGCTTATGCGTGCTGAGAAGCAGAATCACTCTGTGTGCAGACATTTTCCCTGTCCCCAGGATAAATGGCAAAACAACATGCCCAAGAAAATGAAGCAACTGATGGATCTAGAAAGACGACTTTGGTCTCCAGGCTTCAAGACAGCATACTGTGTGCTGGCCTGTGCCTGTCACTGGAAGGCCTCATGACTAAAGTTTTCCTAACACACAATGAGAATTGCATCCTCCTTTAAACTATTAGATGACCTGCACTTTACTGTGATTACTCTTAACCACATTACGTGGTTTTCCACATTCCAAATCTTCTTAATATTTTGTTACCCAGGGAGCTTTATTAGCATTCACCTGTCTGAAAATGACGGGGGAACAGAAATGCAAATTACTCCCAGATAATGCAAATACGTGGCATTTTGCAAATGAACCTTGCAAAACTTATGCACATGTTAGAGCATATTCCTGATGCAGCTTCTGTCCTCAATTAAGCTGGTGATGACCATAATATATTATATTGTGTGTCAGAGGTTAATTGTTCTCACCTTTTTTTGTCTTTATCTCACTACCTTCTCCTTTCTTCTCTCCTGACCAGTGACAACAGCAGCTGGAAGCAGCTGTCTTAGTTTGCTGTCTTGTGTCAGATGTGTTAAATGCAGGGCTGCTGAAGGTGCAGTTCACATCACTGCAGGGGAATATGTTGAATACCCAGGGCCTGAGTTTGGGTGCTGGACTTCTGCTTTTTCTTACTTCTCCATGGAAGTAAAAGCAGACTTGGAGGGGCGTTCTGTGAACTTTATGATGTAGGAGCTGCCCCCAGGTTTTCTGCCTTCAGACTGTCTTTTGTCCTGCTCTCACGTCTCTGAATTAAAATCATGTTTGTTCAGTGCTTCAAATATGATAGGTGTTCCACAGTGAAAGGAATGAGCAGCTCTTGCCTGGAAAAACTTCAGAAAAACAAATAGGTACCAAGCCCCCACTGAAGGGCCGATCTTCAGATATAATTCTGTACCATTTTTATCTGCCAATATAATTTATTTCCAGGCACAGCTCTACCTGACCACTGTTAGATACACTCATTGTATTCTGCACTGTACAGCAGAAATGAGATCTTGGAAATAATGCATGTAAATACCACTTCACAATATTTCATTTCTGCTTCTTGAACAATACCATCCTCGACAAACTCTTGAAACCTTTCCACACACTAATACTTATTAAATGGACCCAAATCTTCCAGGTTGATATAATGAATACATCAAGAATGTCCACATAAGTATACCCTTAAAATATTTTGATTTTACATATACTCTTCCTAGAAAATGATATAAAGAAAAACAATTATTTGAATGTCAGCCAGTGCTGTAATTTAAAAATTGAATAATGTGTGCAGAAGCAAGAACTTTTGCAGATAATCAATAAAGGGCAGAAATCTTCAATTCTACTCTTTCTCACAAAACATCTCTGGCTCCTCAGTAGCATACCTCAGGGGAGACTCACAAATCCCTTCAAATAATAAGTATATATTAAAATTTGTAACTCCCTTGGTTACTCAAAAGGACAATAATGAAGATATTGCATTATGTGCTATTCCAGTCAGCCATCTGACCCTATTCTCATGGACATGAATAGTTTCTTTCTTGCGTCTGTTCCACAGGATCTGTCAACTTTCTTCCAATGTGTGTCACATCTCTGTCACTACTTTCCTCTCAAGTGATCTAGTCAATTAGCAAAATTAGATTAAGCTATGAGCAATATATCTAAGTTGGTTTTAGCTTTCTTTTCAAGGTGATGCTTCTTACCAGAGTTTATAAGGGAACTCCAAAATCTGTACTTCTTTTCTCCCTAGTTGTTTTGTAAACCTAATATAAGACACAAGTTTTTGCAACTCTACATCTTAACAAAATGCTGGAGAAAACAGTCAGTCTTAACACTTACATTCTGAAGATTTTCATTGTGGAGATGTAGGAAACAGGGAGCAAAAGGGTGGGTTTTTTTCAGATTAAAGTGATGTGGAATATCTGATGGTGCATCAGCATCAAGAAAATACCATGTTTGGCTTTTTCATAATAGTAGGATGGTGACTTATTCTGCCTGCTGATTTGTCATCTTTGCTGGCACTGACAGGTGCATTGATCCTCATCTCTCCATTAGCACAAGCAATTCAGTTAAAGGCTATTACAAATGCCTGTTAACCAGAAAGAGGTTTTAGTAACTAAATATTGCCTATGCTGAAATGTAGAATAGGAAAGAAATTATTTTCAAGTGTATTTTCTACCTCCATTGCTGTTTTGTAGATAAGGCTTCTGTGACTTAAAATTTAGAATGCCAAGTGATGTATATATTGTGGTGTTGAAAGACATTTTTTGACCTTTTGACTTCATTAGGCTTTGCATTCTTATTTGGTGATCATTTAAGAAATAACCCCCCATATTTTAGATACATACACATATGAACTGGTTTGGTAATTGCCACTGTTTCTTGTTTTGTCATCTGAAAAACCAGAATAATCTGGGGAAAATATAGGGGTTCTTTTTACACCACAGAAATAACTTCTAGTGCTTCTTAGATCCCTCTACTAGTGTGTGCAATATGCGAAGATATTTCATTATTAAAAAGGTCACAGAAGACTGCTTTTAAGTGAAAGACCTTCCTTGAAAATATATTAGGCATATTTCACTACAACAAGTTTCTAAAGAATCTATTTAAGAAGTGAGCAAAACAGTCTTTACTTTTGCCCAATCTGTGAAGGAAATTGCTTTGCGAAAGAGAATTGCTTTGGGAAAGAGAATGGTAACAAGGGAAAGGGAGGAAGAGGGGAAAAAACCACTATGCAAACAACCTAATATCATTACCTCTTTCTTTCTTCTCATTGTACTTTTGCACATACACTTTGAAAGTAATGTGCTTGGTGGACTTTCCTGGCTTTGTCTGAACTAAATACCACATCAAGCACCCCAGCTCAGCAGTGGTTTTGCAACCCTGTCTGATATTCCCTTTGTGCGTCAGGAGGAGGTAGCTTTTGTTTCATGCATCATTCATAAACTCACTGCTGAGATTCTACAAGTTGCTACATCTCCCAGTCCTATTTCAGAGGCTTAAAACAGAAAGATGACTGTTTCTGTGGAAAATGGTCACATTTTTCTGTGGAAAATGGTCACATGTGCCACATCATAAGATGTTGCTGATGTCAAAGATGACACTTATTTTGAATACATGGTAAAAAAACTAGCTCTTTACTGTTGCATCCCATGTCTTAAAAGTTTTCTTCAGTCTTATTGTGTGCTGTGTTGCAGTATTATTTCACATGCTGACAGAGGAGACACCTGTATTCCCAGCACAAAGAACAGGATAAATAGAAACCTCTGCTTTATGTGGAAAGCTGCTGCTTGGGAACGTTGGCAAATCACTTAATCATCCAGTCAATCATAACCTTTTCTCTTACCCAATTATCACAGAATCACAGAAT
>VZSE01011268.1:0-10975 GCA_013398275.1 Promerops cafer
CAGCCGCCGCCCGGTGGGGCCGCGGCCGGCGGGGCCTCAGGGCCGGGCGGCTCCGGTGGTTCGGCCGCGCTGGTTGGCGGTAAGATGGAGCCCGAGAACAAGTACCTGCCCGAGCTGATGGCCGAGAAGGACAGCCTGGACCCGTCCTTCACGCACGCCATGCAGCTCCTCACCGCAGGTACCGGGACCCCCCGGCGGGGCGGGCACGGGCGGGGCAGCGGCGGGAGAAGGGAGAGGACCGCCGGTCCCGGGGGCCGTTCTGGCTCCGGTGCGAAAGAGGGTTAAAATGAGATATTTCCCTGTGTAATCGCAGCTTAATCCGCAGAGCCACAAGTTTTGTGTGCGTTTTATTGGTGGTTATATGATATTATATTGTGTTAGCCCTTGTGGTGTGGCCTCAGCCAGACAGGAGAATCAAGAGAATCAAAGCCCCTGCGGGCTGAGATGACCGTTTAATAATTGAAATACATTGTTACGGTAATAGTAAATACGCTGATAATAACGATAATTGTGATGTCGAGAGGGAGTAGAAACAAGCGACGCCCAGGTCCTCACCACCCGCTGAGCGGTGCCCACCCTGTCCCCGAGCTGCTTCCAGTTCCTGGGGTGGGAATGACAGCCCGGGGGATGGCATGTCCCTTTGGACCGTTCAGGTGACCTGTCCTGGCCAAGCTCCTCTCCCTTACTGAGAAGTCTTGGGGCAAACGCAGCTCGGGAACAGCCGAAATGTCGGGGTGTTGGTAATTCCCATAAAAATCCCTAAACGCAGCTGTTAAGAAAAAAAAAAAAGAGCTCTGTCCCAGCCGAAATCAGGGCAGCCTTTCCATCCCTGGGGACACAGGAACTAAAAAAGGAACCTTAAAAACCGGAGGGGGTTCCCAACGTAGCAGCGCTTGAATCCCGGCGAGCCGTTTGTGCGATTTGTCCGTGCTGGAAATCCGTGCCAGGGCTCGGCTCGTGCGTGCGCCGAGCCCGAGGAAGGACTGGAAATGGCAGTCTTTGTTCTGTGCCCAGCCGAGCCTTCTCCTTCCCCAGCGCCGCTGTCCAATCGCCTGGCAGCTCGCATTGCCCTGGCTCTCCCCGCCGCAGCTGCTGCGCCGCCGTCGGGGCCTCCATCCAGCCCATCCAGCTGCTCCCAGCCGCTGGAGTCAGCTTAAAAACGGGAACGAGTTCAAATATTCCCAGCCACTTTCTGCTTTCCGCGCACGCTGGGGAGCTGGGAGGCTCCCAGAGCAAGGATCTGTTCAGATTTCATCGCCCCGGTGCTTAGCATCCTGCTGCTTGCTTTTTTTTTTTTTTAATTATTTATTTTGTCGGGGCTTAAAAATGCAGAGTTTGGGTGCAGCTCTTGAGGTTTTACGAGCTTGTTTCGTGCAGGGAATAATTTTTGGGAATTGCTGTCTCCCTCGTTGTGCAAAGAGCCCGTCACGGCATCACCCGCCAGCATCTTGGTCTAAATAAAGGAGATTTATAATCCGATTTTCCGTCAGTTTAATGGTTTTGATTAATAAAATCCTTCAGCCGGCTCGGCTGTGATGCCTCCCAGCCAAAGGAAATCCAAGGAGTTTGCAAATTCCCACACAAAGAGCAGCATCCTGCAAAGCCTCCTTCACTTGAGGGGTGTAACGAGGATTTAGGAGGGGTTTTTTTATTCATTTAGAAATTGCTGATTGCAGCTTTGGGAGATTTAAAATTGGAGCAGCTGCAGCTGTGGATATTTTGAAAATCACTTTTTTTGGGGAGCATTCACAGTCCCAGTTCAGGGTGAGGTGAGCAGGAGAACAGTGAGGAGGGATTTGAGGTAAAATGGTGGGTTTAGGTCTTTTTTATTTTTGCCTGGATGACCCCCAGAGTGCTCTGGATTCCTTGGAATTTCAGTCTGGGCCAAAGCTGTGATGCACAGAGCCAGCACAACTCCAGCAAAATGATTTCCAGACACAGAAATGATCCTGAGTGTCAGCAGAATTCCTATTCCAGCTGTTTTTTTCTTCCCCAGAAGTGGAATTTACTCAGCCTGCCTGCCTCAGGGAGGGAGCCCTGCTGGAATTCTGCATTCATTGCTTTTAAAACAACATCTTAAAGTTGTCTCAAATACTGTATTTTTAGAGGGAATTGGTTTTTTTTTGGGAGCAAGGGCCTGGCAGTGATGGGATTCTTACTGATTCCATGGACTCTGGCATGGAAGTGGCTGCACTGAGGGTTCTGTTATCCTAAAGAGAAACTGAAAACTGGGATTCCTTGCATTTTCAAATATAATCCATGCTTCCCTCCTGGGATTTGGGGTCTGTGTGACCTTCCTTTTCCAAAGGAACCAGAAAATCCATTTTTTTCCTTTGGGTTTATGCTGTGGAAAGAGCAGGGGGAGCTGCTGGTGGTGTGAAGGGCACGGGGCCTCTCTGCTTCCCTGCTTTGGGAAAAGGGGAGATATCCCACCTGTGTGTTAGTCAGGTGTGGGTTTTCAGGGTTTTTGGGAATTTTAGCTGGTTTTATTTCATGGAGAAACTCCAAGGGAAAGGAGCTGAGCTTCCCAAGGATGTGTGAGCTGTGTCATTCCATGTGGCCAGGAGGGATGGGAATGGCTGGGAATGGGAGCAGGAAGGAGCAGCACCTGGCAAAGCTGGGAGCAGCTGGAGGTGCTGGGGAGCTCCCACAAGGAATTCCCTGCTGGACTCAGGCCAGATCCAGGCTGTGCATTCCTGGGAATGGGAAAGGGCTGAGAATGTCACACGGATGGGTGGGTGGTGGCTCCTGGGAACCAAACAGGGATTAGAGAGGGCTGAGGTCGCTGGAGATGGGAAGTGTCACCCTGAAGCTCATTCCACGAGGAGTCCAGGCTCTCCTGACATGGAGATTCCCTCAATTCCTGTCTTTCCTGCCCCCAAACTGCCACCTTAAATTGTCCCCAGCTGTCTCAGGCTGGATTATCCCGACACCATTTCACTGTTGCACTTTCCAGTTTCTGTTTTGTTCAGCCATGGCAGTGTTCTCAACTGCTGGCACTGCTGTGGCCATTCCCCTTCCCACTGTCATCCCAGGACTTTCTCCCACCTGTGCCACATCCCAAATCCCACCTTTCCCTCCCCGTGCCCCTTCTCCTGGCAGTGCCCTCCCTTCCCAGCAAAGCCCCAAAAGCAGAGCTGCCTGCCCAGGAATCCCAGGCTGGAATCCCAGGCTGGGGGCTGTATTTTGGGGAGGGAAACAGTGGGATTAGGATTGCCAAATTCTTGGAATCCAGCCAGGAACTGTTTCCCCTTCCTGAGAAATCAAACCAGCAGGGAAGGATGGAGGAGGCTCTGCTTTCCTCAGAGGTGCCACCCCCCAGTTCTTTAGGGTTTGGGATTTTTTGAGGGGTCAGTATTATTTGACTTTCCAGGTAATATTCTCAGTCTTACAAGTCGAGTGGCTGTGCTCCCAGAGCACAGCTGAGCTGCAGGCCAGCATTTCCCATGGATTTGGATTGTTAAGGAAGAGCTCAGGAGCAGCAGCAGCAGCGTTACCAACCCCCTTTGCCTGCCCCACAGGAGTCCTGCTGAGCCCATCCCTGCCCCACAGGAAACCCTGGAAAAGCCACTCGTGCTGCCAGCCTGCTGACATTCCCCGTGGCAAGCAGGTCACCTTCTCCCAAAAATCCTCTGGAATGGGCCTTGATCCCTCCAGGTATCCAGCAGCTGCTGCTGGTGTCACATCCAGGTCAGCGCTGCCACGATTTTACCTTTCCTCACCTATTTCCAGGCTCCCCCTCGGATCTGGGGGTGCCCTGAATTCCCAGAGCTTGGAATTCCTCTGCTGCTCCTTCTCCTCCCCTACATTTTATGTTCCGTTTCAAGGCGTGGAGCTGCTGCTGCTTTTTCTGTTTTGTTTTGGTTTTGATCAATTTGTTAATTCCTTGTCGCCCTCCCAGCTCGATTCCCTGATGTTTCTGCAGCTTTGGCAGGAGGCATAAATGGATTTTGCTGGCTGTGAACTGGGATTTACTGGTTTGCAGAGGTTTTCACCCAGTCCTGTGGTGTTTTCAGGAGGCAGAAAATTCCTGTGTTTAGTTTCATTTTAATTTTTAAATTTAACAGTAATTCATTCCTGTTTAGTTTAATTTTATCCAGGAATTTTGAGGGTGTTTTTATTCTGGATGTGTGTGTAAAAAACACTTCTTGTTTATCTGCAGGATGCATTTTCAGAAATGGTTTTTAGAAAAACAAATTACTTAAGGGTTTTAAGTTATCCTTAACCAGGCAACCAGCACAGCCTTTAACTTCCAAATCTTGATTCTCTGCTCTGTTCCTGGAGCTAAAATTAAAAAAAAACAATCCATAGAACAAACCAAGGCAGCTCTTTTGTCTTGTTTTATAAATTTGGCAGTATGTGAACTTGAGACTTTTTAACTTTTGCTTTGTATCTTCAGAAAAATCATTCCTTTTTAAAGCAAAATTCAAGAGATTTCTTTCAATTTTGAAAAGTAAGGAGTCATGGTAACACTTTTGTGAGGGAGCCAAGGCTGCTGGGAGTAGAAATACAAAATTCAGGTTTTTTAGCACAATTCTGTGTCATGGTTTGAGCCCAGCTGGCAACGAGGCCCCACCAAAATCTCTGAATTCTGTGTTCAGATCTTCCAACTAAAACCCAGTTTAAATCACTGGGCCCATAACAAAAGAAATATAATTAAACTAGAGATTATTTGATGATTTTTCCTTGAGGTTGGATTTATTTTTTTGGTCAGAGATGATTCTCAGCCCAGGGGTTGTTCAGAAGGGTGCTGGTGACCCCTTATTCCTGCTTGGATGATCCAGAGATATTCCCTAACAGATAATACCCCAAATACAAATACCCAGCATCTTTCAGGTTAGAAAAGACCTCCAGGATCACCAAGTCCATCTGGCAGGCTCGTGGGGCTGTGAACAGGAGCATTTCAGGCTCAAGCAGATGGTTTGACGTGGCCAAAAATCCCAGGAAATACAAAATATTGCAGCTGCACCGTGCTGGAAATCCAGCTCATGACTAAGCAGGCTGCACTTTGCTCTCCCAGCTCAATCCCAGTGCTGTGGGTAGTATTGGGAAGTGTCTCTTTCCCTTGGAAGAGGCTCAGAAATTAAATTTACAAGCCTTGGGTTTGCTGGTGAAATGGCACAATTTGATTTTTCGCCAGGCTCCTCTCCTGATAAGCAGCCTGAAATCAGGATTTGGGATGGATATTAATGGTGTGATCAGTTTGGGTTTTTTTTTTTAATTGGGCCAAAGGATCAGCAGTAATTTGGGATTGTTAACAATGGATTGACTCCAAATTTGAGGGAATTTGTCACGGAGTTGTTGGCCTTGAAATAAAAGCTGTGTTTTTATTACCTCTGGAAAGGGAAATCCAGGCAGCTGTGGGCTGTGTTCTTCTGGACACTGCTGGGGGTTATTCCTGCACCAGGAAAAGGCATTAATAACCCAGAAATGCCTGGAAGAGGATTTTCCATCTCCATGTGGGTCATCTCCTGCATTCTCGCAGTGAAAGCTGAATTTCAGGAGGTGTTGGTGTACCAGTCCCTAATTAACTTCCCTTAACGACCTCATTCCAGCAGGTTATTGGGACTGTCCCAGCTCCCCTCAGGCTGCACCATTCCCTCCCTGCAGCCAGGCCGCCTCAGTGGGGTTTTAAAACTCATTTTTAATCCACCGCAGGCAATTGAAAAAGCAAAAAAATCTTAATTTGGAGAGACAAAATATTCGTAGTTGCGTTGCTGAATTAAGAATTTCTGAGACTCGTTTTTATGGCTGCACACCTGAGGGTTTAAAAACCCACTTCAGAATGATTTGTGTGATAAATCTGAATTTGTTTCATGAAATGAAGCTGGGAGAATTTCCTAACCCAGACCACACTGGTGTTTATTTGGAATATTTCCAACTTAACCGAAGCTCACCGTGCCTGGAGGTGTTGACACCACTAATTAAAGGGCAGATTTCAAATAAATTTGAGTTGGATGATAAAAACTTGCTGATTTCTGTCACAATTTAGCAAAAAGATTGAATTTTGATGTAGTTTGGGCTGGTTTCTTTGCAGATTTAGGGGCTGGCAGAGGAAGGCACAGGAATTTCCTTCTGGTCTTTGGAGGGTTCTGTCCTTGTCATGATTCCATCTCTGATCTGATGCTTGTTTAAGGAAAATATAAAGCAGCCCTATTTTTATCTTGTTTAGAAATTGAAAAAATTCAGAAGGGTGAGACAACAAAGAAGGATGAGGAAGAGAACTACCTGGATTTATTTTCCCACAAGAATATGAAACTGAAAGAACGAGTTCTGATCCCTGTCAAACAGTACCCCAAGGTGAGGGCCAGAAAAGAGCAACTGAATCTCTGGGATTTCTTATTTTCTGTGGGATTTTGTGGCTGGCAAAGTGTCAGCAGGAGTTAAATCTTCTTTTTAAAGAAAAATACAAGAGATTTCTTTTGAAAAATAAGGAGGTTTTTTGTTTTTGTTTTTCTTTGAAGGCCTGCAGGGTTTTTATTTCTAATATATTGAATTTCTAGAATATCTTGGGATAAATGGTTGTGCATAGCTGGGATCTTGGATTGCTGGAGCAGACAATTCCATGTGTGGAGCTTTGTGTTTTTACATTTAATGCTTTAAAGATTTGCTGGAAAGCTGCTGCAGAGTAGATGTAGAATTGAACCATTTAATTTAGCTTGATCTTTCTGCTGGAGCATTTTTGTTTTTCATGAAAAGAAAGGTTAGAAACTTAAATTTTCCTTTTGAAACTTAAATTTTCCTGTGCATTTTTATTGGTGAGGTGAGGAGAAAATGGAGAGATTTTTTTTTTTATTTTTTGTCAACTGACAGAACATTCTGAAAATTTTTTGTTGATGTTTTTGAGCTCTGGAGCTGATTTTTGTTGTTGTTGGTTTTTTTTTTCTTAATTTCCAGTTCAACTTTGTTGGGAAGATTTTGGGACCCCAAGGCAACACCATTAAGAGACTTCAGGAAGAAACTGGTGCTAAAATCTCTGTGCTGGGGAAAGGTTCAATGAGAGACAAAGCCAAGGTAAGGGAAAACAAAATTCTTTTTATGGTGTGAGAATTAATGCCTCTCCAAGCATTTTATTAAAAACTAAACTAGAGAAGGCTTCACTGAAAGATGAACTACAAAGTTGATAAAATAAGGATTATTCTCCTGAAGGGCCATTCACTAAAGGGATATTTTTCCCCTCTGTGAAAAAGATAAAAATCCCTTTTCTAGCTTCTCCCTCTGAAATCTTTAAATTCTTCTGGTTCAGTGGAAATGTTGGAGCAGTGTGCTCCAGATAATCTTTGGTGAATCACAAAGTACCAGGAGGGGTTTTTTAACAGAAAAAAAATATGAAAAGAATGGGGAAAAAGATGGTTTTTATTTCTTCCTGCTTGTTTTGAGGCTGAGCTAAGAATCAGCAGAGCTGTAACTTAATTCTGATTTTACTTGAGCAGCACAAAAGGTTTTGTACTTTCAGATTGTTTGTAACTTCTTAAATAACTGCAAAACAGCCTGAAAAAGAGAAATATCTTCAGGATATCTTAGAGCAGAGGTGGAGGAGCTGCTGGAGGCACTGGGCTCCACAAAGTGGCGTAGAAGAGGGTATTTAAATATTCTGAGGTAAAAATTTTACTGGCACCAATTAAAAACTGTTGATTTAGCAAAAACCAAACCAGCCAAAGAGGCAGCAATAAAAAAGTGCAAATTTTTTTTCCTTAAAAACTCATCCCATCCATGATCCGTGTCCAAAACGCCTTCCCAAATCCTCCCCATCAAAAAAAAAAAAGCCACTTTAAAAGGCAGCAATAAAAACCTGGAAAGCTTTTTCCTCTTAAAACTTCGTGCCCAAAATGCCCTTACACACCACGTTAAAGCTTAGAGAAGAGGGGAGAGAAGAGGATTTAAAGAGATTTTAGGCCCTTCTGCTGTGCTTCCTTGCAGGAGGAGGAGCTTCGCAAAGGGGGGGACCCCAAATACGCCCACCTCAACATGGACCTGCACGTTTTCATCGAGGTTTTCGGGCCGCCCTGCGAGGCCTACGCCCTCATGGCCCACGCCATGGAGGAGGTCAAGAAATTCCTGGTCCCCGTGAGTGCCCTGCTCCTTTTTCCACCCCCCAGGGGTGGGTCTGGCCCGGGGCAGGGGGGATTTGCTGCTCCTGCAGAGATGGGCAGGGCTGAAGTGCTCGGTGTGCGTGGCAGCTTTGTAGAATCCCTGAGGAGGGTGGGGTTGTTTTTTTTTTTTATTATTCTAATCGTGACTGAAATGACAAATTATTCCCGGATGAAACACTGGGAGCTGGGATTTCTCTCCCAGTGAGAGCTGTGGGTGCTTTGTGCTGCTCCACGTGCCAGTTTTGGTGGGAATGGTTGGAAAAATCCAGCTGGAAAACCTCATTGTCAGGTCAGGAATTAAACACAGAGGTGTTGAAGAGCGTGAGGATGAGGAGGGTGACTGCCCGGGCAGGTCAGTTTTTCAATATTGTGGCTTTTTTTCTGAGTTAAATCAGTGTTTTTACAGCTTTAAATAGGAGAAAAAGACCCTGGTTTTGCAGAGCAGGATTTTCTACAGGTGCCACTTGTCACCTGCTTGGGGATGTGTTTTCCTGGTGAACCTTCTTAATGCCTTCATGGCCAAATTCCTGGCATTTTGTGCCACTGTGTGACAGGTTTGTGCTGGGATTTTGCCTCCAAGGATGGCAGAACTTAAAGGAGTCTCTGCCATGTTTTTAAAATTAAAATTGGTTGTTATTAGCGGAAAAAAATATTATTAGGGAAATGTTACTGGGGGAAAAAAAAATGGGAAAGTTCACAAATCTGGTGGGAGATCACCACTGGGATCTCCAGGGAGCCCTGGAAATGGGAAGGGATCTCCAGGGAGCCCTGGGATGGTTCTGGGGTCTTCAGGAAGCCCTGGGATGGTTCTGGGATCTCCAGGGAGCCCTGGGATGGTTCTGGGGTCTTCAGGAAGCCCTGGGATGGTTCTGGGGTCTCCAGGGAGCCCTGGGATGCTGCTGGGTGATCTCTTCTGCCCCTTTAGTCCCCAAGGAAGGGATCTGCAAGGATCTGCCAGGAACACACTGCACCCCTCAGGATTTGAAAAGCCAGCTGGGATTTGGGAACGGGTGTTTGCTCTGCATCCCAGCCCTTTCCTTTGCAGGGTTACCTTGTGTGGGCTCATTGCCCCTTTAAATGGGAGCTCTGGGCTGAGACCTGCCTGGGCTCTGCCCCATAAATCCTCCTGACATCCCTGGGGTTCTGGGAACATCAGCACCTGGAGATGCAGGTGCTGCAGTCTTGGAGAGAGCTGCAGCAAATACCAGTGAAACCAGATTTGAACTGAGGTCCATGCAGTTATTTTCATCCCAGCACAGCAGCCTGTGATACCCCGGAGCTGTTGTCTGCAACTGACTCTTTACCCCCTTATTTACCCCCTTATTTACCCCCTTATTTACCCCCTTATTTACCCCCTTATTTACCCCCTTATTTACCCCCTTATTTACCCCCTTATTTAACCCCCTTATTTAACCCCCTTATTTAACCCCCTTATTTAACCCCCTTATTTAACCCCCTTTTTTACCCCCCTTTTTTACCCCCCTTTTTTATCCCCATATCTACCCCCTTATTTACCCCCTTATTGCCCCCTTTTTTACCCCCTTATTTACCCGTATTTTTACCCTGATATTACCCTTTATTCATCCCATTCCCATCCCTTTTGCAGGATATGATGGATGATATCTGCCAGGAGCAGTTCCTGGAGCTCTCCTATCTCAACGGGGTCCCGGAGCCCAACCGCGGCCGGGGCGTCCCCGGGCGGGGCCGGGGGGCAGCCCCGCCTCCCCCCCCACCTGTTCCAAGGTATTCCCAAAACCCCAGCCCTGGCAGTGCTGTTTCACTCCCAGCTGTGCTGCCAGAGGAGGCTCAGCTGCTGCTTCTTGCACGTCAGCTGGCCTTGGGACTGTGCCGAGCCGGCGCGGAGCGGAGCGCGGTGTTTGGGATGTAATCCAGCCCTGGGGGGGATTTGGGATGGGTTTAACCAATACTTTCACAAAGGAGCCTCTCAGAAACGGGCCTGGCTGGTGATGGATGTGCTGTAGCCCCCTCAGCATTTTCGGTTGAAGTGCCCATCCTTGCAGAGCTCTGGGGTGGCAGCTTTCTGTCAAAGCCTGGGGGTGAATTGGCAACAGAACTGTTCCTTCAGTGCTTGCCTCGCTCCCTGATCGGTGGGGTGGAGCTTTTCCTTCTGCTTGGAGTGTCCCTGCCCGTGTCCTCAGCCATCCTGGGGGATCTGGAGTGGTCCCACGTGCATGGGAGGGTCCTTTAAAGTGAAATTCCCTGCCCAAAGTTCTGTATCTGATTTATTTCTTTGTCTGTCTACAGCTTCCTTCATCCTCACAAACCCCGATCCTGGCTCTGGGCTGTAGATCTGCTCAAAAATTGGATTTAAATGTCATGAGGAGGCCTCTCCTTGGCTGTGTGCAGCCACTTTGACTCAGTAGGCAAAGCTCAGCTAATCTAAATTATGTAAAACTCCCAATTTAGGCTGGGCTCAGCCAAAATGTTGTGATTTAACCCCAAAGGGCAACCACGCCCCACTCTCACTCCCCACTCAGGGGATGGGGAGAGCTTTGGGAGGGTAAAAGTGAGGGAATTAATGGATTGGGATAAAGGTCAGCAGGAAAAGCAAAGTAAAACAAGGAATGAATTCCCTGCTTCCTTGGGAAGAGATTCCAGAGGTGCCCCCTGCCTCCTGCTCCCCTCAGCTGTGATTTCTTGTCTTTCTACACCTGAGCCAGCAGAAGTGTCACCCCAGAGGGGAGTTTTGTGCCTCTTGCAGCACAGCACGATGCATTTTTGTGCTGATCCAGAATTCCCGGCTCCATCTTCGGCCGCTCTGTGCCCCGTGCTCGGGGTCTCCCCGAGCAGCAGCTGCTCACAGACCTTCCTCTCTCCTTCGCAGGGGCCGTGGGGTTGGTCCTCCCCCTCCTCCTCCTCCT
>VZSE01011281.1:0-11710 GCA_013398275.1 Promerops cafer
CGAGCCCCGCCCCTGCCGTGACTCCGCCCCCAGCCGCCAGGCCCCGCCCACGCGCGGTGGCGGAGCGGTCCCGCCCGCGGTGCCGCCGTTCCGGACTCTGGGGCGGGGGCGTCCGTGGCGGCGTGCAAGGGCTGCTCGGATGTTGCGGTCCAATGGATCTCCAGGCGAATACATGGGAGCTGTGTGTAAGGGGCGCTGCTTTCACGGGAGAAGCTCTTCGGGGGCAGGGCTCAGCCTCACCTCTTGACCCTGGGCAGGTGATGACACAACTGATCCTGGAAGCCGTCTGAGCACGAGAAGGACAGGAAGGGAGCTGAAGAGAAGCCGGCACGGTGTCACCGACGGGGATCGTGCCTGATCATTGCGATCACCTTCCGCGGTGAAATGCCGGACCCGGTGCACGAGGGGAGTGCAGGGGACAGTGTTTGCCCAGGCTACAGGAAGGCTTTTGACCGTGTACCCTTTGGGATCCTCCGAGAGAAGTGTTGGGAGCATGGGCTGAATGAGCCGGGAGGGGCTGCCATTGAACAGGGGCTGTATGGCTGAGCCCAGAGCAGGGTATTCAGCGGCCAGTAACGAGCAGTGTACCCCAGGGTTAGTACTGAGTCCAGCCCTGTCTATCACTGCCTTTAGGGACCTGGAGGCCAGGCAGAGCACCCTCAGCATGGTGACAGATGACACCGACCGTGCCGCTTCGTCGTGCGGAGAGATTCAGGATGGGCTGCAGACACGGGGGGCAGGAGCCTGGGGAGGACCAGCACGGGGCAGTGCCGGATCCTGACCTGGGAGGAACAACCTCAGGACGGGCCGGGGGCAGGCGGCTGGAAAGCAGCTCCGCAGAAAAGACTCCAGGGGTCCTGGGAAACACCGAGTTGACCATGAACCAACAACGCACCCTTGGCGTGTCTTGGACACTACCCCATAGCGCCGGGCCCAGCGCTGGGTCCCCATGCCGCGAGGGACAGGCACAAGCTGGGAGAGCCCGCCGAGCACCCTGTGATGCTGCAGGGCTGCAGCGTCTCTGCTGGGGTAAGGCTGAGGGAGCTGCGGCTGCTCAGCCCGGAGCAGAGCGGGCCCGGGGATCCCTGGCTGTGACACCTCTAGGGAGGTGTCTGCAGGTGAGCCCAGCGCTCCCGGGTGCCCGGGGACAGGACCAGAGGCCACGGCACAGGCTGGACCCCTGATGGTCCCTCCGGGCCCCGGGGATCCCTGGCTGTGACACCTCTAGGGAGGTGTCTGCAGGTGAGCCCAGCGCTCCCGGGTGCCCGGGGGCGGGGCCTCGACCGGGGCGGGGCCTCAGTCGGGGGCGGGGCCTCAGCCAGGGGCGGGGCCTGTCCCCCGGGCCGTGCGCAGCACGAGCTGTTCCCGGCAGTCCCCGCGGCCGCGCNCGCTGGCGCCCGCCCCGGCCCCACGGCGCCGCACCGCCAGCCAGTGTAAACCAGAGCCGCCGCTTCTGCGCACCAGCAAACGGACTATCTACACGGCCGGGCGGCCGCCCTGGTACAGCGAGACCGGCGCGCCCGTAGATGAGGCCTTTGTCATCGGTGAGCGGTGGGACGGGGCCGGGGAGGGGATGGAGCTGGATCAGAAAGGAGATGGAGCCGAGACTGGGCCGGGGAGGGGATGGAGGCCGGACCGGGGCCAGGGTCGGGCTGCAGTCGGAAATCGTGGAACCAGGCCCCGAGCAACGGCCGAGGAGGGGCTGGGACCGGGCTGGAGCCGGATCCGGGGCCGTGACGGATCCGGGGCCGGGGCGGTGCCCCCGCCGCTCCCCGCAGGCCTGTGCGGCGGCAGCGCCTCAGGCAAGACCACGGTGGCGACGCGGATCATCGAGGCGCTGGACGTGCCCTGGGTCGTGCTACTCTCCATGGACTCCTTCTACAAGGTGCGGGACGGGGGGCCCGGGGGTCCGCTACAGCGCCGAGCGGTGCCGACACTCGCGGTTCCAACGTACTGCTGAGTGGTGCTGATGCTTGGGGGTCCAGGGATCCGGTGCAGCACGGAGCGGTGCTGGTGCCTGCGGATGCCAGGATCCGGCACAGTGCTGAGTGCTGCTGGTGCCCCGGTCTGGGCATCCAGCATGGCGCTGAGCAGTGCCGGTGCCTGCAGGTGCTGGATGAGGGGCAGCAGGCGCTGGCAGCCCGCAGCGACTACAACTTCGATCACCCCGATGCCTTTGACTTCGAGCTGCTCGTCAGTGTTCTGCGCAAGCTCAAGAAGGGCAAGAGCGTGAAGGTGCCGGTGTACGACTTCACCACGCACAGCCGGCGCCGTGAGTGGGTGGGTGCCACAGGGGCCGGGCTGGGCCTGGGTGGCAGAGTCCCGGGAAAGGGGAGCGAACACCTCTGCGTGCTGCAGGGCCTGGAAGGCTAAAGGGAGGGGGCGGCTGGGGGTCATCAGGAGTGGGGGATTCACCCGGGGGAGATTGCGGGTGGATCTGCAAACAGGCCATCACAGATATGAGGGGGGGACTCAATGTGGAGGGGTGCTGGGGGGATGGCATTGAGCAGAGGCTTGGGATCTGGAGCAAGGTTCAGGGTCTGTCCTGGGCTGGAGCATCATGCACAGGGATGAACTAGGGCTCCAAGACATTGGGTGCTGCAGGACAGTTATGGGGAGCCCCAACACAGTGGTGAGAGCCCAGGCGGGTCAGTGCCCTGTGTGTGTCAGTGTTGGTGCTGCCGTGGCATGTGAGAGAAGCAGGACAAACCCGGCTCCTGTCTGCCTGCAGAAAACAGTGTATGGGGCCAATGTCATTGTGTTTGAAGGGATCCTGGCCTTCGCCAACAAGGAGCTGCTCAAGGTATCGCTGCCTCAGGTGGCCGCTGGCCCGGGAGGGCATGTGCTGCTGCAGGCCAGGCACTGGCCCTGGGTGCCACTGCAGCAGTGGGGGCTTTGGAGGGAGAGGTCACCCCACTTGCTGGCAGAACACTATGTGTCAGGCCTCAGGGGAGGTGATGCTGGGTGCCATTACTGCATGGTGGAGGGGAGTAACACAGGTATGATGGGAGCTGCATAGGGGGTGCTCACCCCTCCCAGTTTTCCAGCTCCTGGACATGAAAGTGTTTGTGGACACGGACTCCGACATCCGTCTGGTGCGGCGGCTGCAGCGCGACATCATGGAGCGTGGGCGTGATGTTGCAGGGGTCATCAAGCAGTACAACAAGTTTGTGAAGCCAGCCTTCGAGCAGTACATCGAGCCCAGTGTGCAGGTTGCTGACATCGTGGTGCCCAGGGGTGAGGCCAGAGCTGACCCTGGCGTTGGGAGCGGGTGTTCTGGGGCAGGGGTGGGTCAGCGTCCGCCCCACCTGGCTCCTCTGCTCCGCTCTCAGGTGGAGAAAACTTCGTGGCACTGGACCTCATTGTGCAGCATGTGCACAGCCAGCTGGAAAAGGTGAGCCAGGGGTGAGAAGGAGAAGGGTCCTGCAGAGGGCAGGATGTGGCTGCACACACACCTGTGCTCTCAGAGCACCTGGAGGGGTCTTGACATCACCTCTCTCTTCTCAAAAGGCCCCAGCATGGTGCCTGGGGGAGCAGATCTGTGAAGTGGGCACTGGGGAGAAGGGTGGGGAGCCACCTGGGCTGTTGTGGTGGCTGTGCTGGTCTGTGAGTGACTGACAGGGTGTCCTTCCTGTTCCCCTGTGCTGCTCCGATGACCTCTCCACCATCCAGCGGGAGATTACAGTCAGGTATGTGGGACCACTGCAGAGGAGCCAGTTTTGGGTTGGGGGGGTGCTGCTGACACCCACTGGATTCCAAGTCTTGCTGCCTCCCTGTCCCTGCTGGCAAAGCTTGCTGAGGTGCCTGAGTGTTGATGCTCCTCCCCAGTGCTGCAGTGGCTGTGGTCAGCTCCCTGGGGCCTGTCTGCCTGCAGCTGTGGGCTCTGTGTGACACATCCCACACTGCGGCTGATGCATGTGGCCAGCTCCATGCCCTGGTCCTGTCTCTGTCTGGAGCAGGGCTCCTGTGCCAACTGCTGAGTTACCCTGGGCTGTTCACTTATGTGGGAGAAGTGCCTTGCATGGTCCCTGTTCCTGGCAGTTCATGTCCCATTTGAGCAGGACAGCCCTTGTCCCTCGCACAGTGCACAGCCTGGTCCCAGGGTGCATGGGAATGTCCTGCCCTGCAGAGCTGTGGGTCCTGGTGCTGGCCAAGGCTGATGCTGCAGAGGCTGCAGCAGCAGTATGTGTGGTCCAGGAGGTTCACCCTGGTCTTTTAGGGTAGTCCAACTCTGGGGTCTCATGCCTGGTATCAGACTTGGGGCATTCTTCAGGATCCAGGCAGGAAGGCCAAGCACGATGCCGACCTTTCAGGGGGTTTCTTCTGGAGTGGAGCCTTCCTTTGGTGGGGTCATGTCCCTCCAAGGGCCCAGTGCTGTGAATCTGCGTGTGCTGCACAGCTCTGACCCCCGTCCTCACTGCAGGGCAGCCCTGGCCTCCGCCCACCAAGGACAGCCGCTGCCGAAGACGCTGAGTGTCCTGGAGAGCACGCCGCAGGTGCGGGGCATGCACACCATCATCAGGTACATCCCTGCCCCCAGGCCCCTTCTCTAGGCTGGTTGGTGGGATCACACCACAAGGCCTGGGGTGAGTTTTTCCCCTTTGCCCCTGGGACTGCAGTTGTGGGTGTTGGCCTGGAGCAGAACAGCTGAATGGAGCTGGCCCTGGCCCCATGGGCACTTCTGTGTTGACCAGATCTCTGCACATCTGCTTTGGGTGATTCCTGAGCCAAAGGCAGGCTTTTCCTACAATGAGAGGGGACTGGTTGGCTCTTTCCTCACTGGAGCACAGGTGGAGCAGCTGGTGGCATGGCGCAAGGTACCCCTTGCCCCTCTCCCAGGGCACTTAGGTTTAGAGCTAGCTTAGAGAAGGGACCTGGGCAGCTGCTTCTACGACTTCACCACTCTCGATCTTTTCATTCCCCTCTGATGCTCCTTTTTTCCAGATGACAGTAGCATCAGTTAGTGGAGGGTCAAGGGCTGAGGCCTTTAGGACTACCGAGAGGTTCATTGTTTTCACGGCTGCAGAACCTGGCAGCCCCTAGGTGTGTTTCTCCACAGTAGAGAGGGGATGTTGAGCTCAGTCAGGTCCTTCTATGCCTGGTCATGCTGTGGCTGCTATGGCACCTGTGTGTTGGTTTGGAAAGTGTAAGCTCATGTCCTTGTGAGAGACCTGGAGAGGACTGAGTGCACTTTCAGTAAGCTTGCAGATGATACCAAGTGGGGTGGGATGTAGATCTGCCAGAGAAAAGGAAGGCTCTGCAGAGGGATTGGGACAGGCTGGATCAATGTGGTGAGACCAGCGGTGTGAGGGTCAACAAGGCCAAGTGCCAGGTTCTGCCCTTGGGTCACAACAACCCCGTGAAGCACTCCAGGACAAAGTTGTGGGGCTGAAAACCTGGAAAGGCTGTGGGAATGCTGGTTGACAGTGGCTCAACATGAGCCCAGGTAGGCAAGAGGCCAGTGGCACCTGGGCTGTCCCAGCTGGGCACTGCTGGGGCACCTCCAGTCTTGGGGACAGTTCTGGGCCCCTCCCGATAAAAGAGACATTGAGGGGCTGGAGCTTGTCTAGGGAAGGGAATGGAGCTGGGGAAGGGGCTGGAGCCCCAGGGGTGGCTGAGGGGAGTTGGTGGGGGGACCTTCTCGTTCTCTGTAGCTTCCTGACAGGAGGATGCAGCCAGGTGAGGGTCAGGCTCTGTTCCCATGGAAAAAGGGACAGGACAAGAGGAAACTGCCTCAGGCTGCTCCAGAGGAGATTTAGGTTGGATATTGGGAGCAGTTTCTTCATGGAAAGGATTTTTCCAGCCTCGGCACAGCTGCTCCAGGTAGTCATGGAGTCCCCATCCCTGGTGGAATTTAGAAACCACATGGATGTGGCACTCGAGGGTGTGGGCTAGTGGTGGCCTTGGCAGTGCTGGGGGAGCAGCTGAACTTGATCTCAAAGGGCTTTTCCAACCCAAACAATTTATGATCTTCTGATACTCATGACCACATGCAGGCTGGGTGCATCATTTCCTCCTCCTGACTCCTTCCTCCTGTGGAAGCACAGGCTTCAAGACAGGTCACGGCTGTAGAGCAGGTCGTGTGGCACCTCAGGTGTGCCAGGCAGAGCCCTGTGCCAGTGCCTGTGTCCCTCCCCCAGGCTGTGGCTCCACCTTTGTACCATAAGTGCTTGATGACCTTAATCCGCTGTGCTAGGCTGCCCTGGGGGTGCAGGGCTTTGGCACCATTGGCCTCACGTGGCTGTGCTGTTGCCCTGCGGGAGCAGGGCCACGGGCAGTGGGGAGGCAGTTGATCCCATTCCAGATGGTATATAAGAAATGCCACATTTCTGAGGAACATCGGCTCAGCCTGTCAGCTACCCCCTGAAATCCTGCTGGGCCAGTGCCTTTCCCAAACCTCTGAGCTGAGGAGCTCTGCTGGGTGTCTGTGTTAGGGGACAGCGAGGCAGCATGTGTTTCTGGTGAGACTTGGCAGGACTTGTTGGCTTCTGTGTCACTTGGGCATGGCATGGGGCTGTTGCTGGTCGCCACATGTGACCCTCTACTCCCAAGGTGCTGCTTTTGCCTGCTGCCCGTCTCTTGGGCTCCCAGAGAGTTCCAGGCTAGTGAGAATCAAACACACCTTTAGCCACATTTCCTGCACCTCCATGTGCAAAGTTACTGCATCTTGGCAGATCTGTCTCTTGTCTTTATTAATTGAATCATACAGTGGTTTGGGTGGGAGGGACCTTTAGAGGCTACCTAGTTCAGCCCCTGACATTGGCAGGGAACCTTCCACTGCAGCAGGTTCCAGCTGCCACATGTGCTCATGGAGTGCTCATGGAGTGCTCATGGAGTGCTGCTGCTCCCACCAGCACAGCCTTTCCGAGCGCCTTGACGGGTCCAACCCAGCACCTGCATCACTGCAGAGCTGTGAGCCAGGATTCTTCTCCCTCCTTTTCCTGTGTGGTGTTTCCCAGTGCAGCTCTCTAGGATGCAGATGGTCAATCCTGGCATGCCAGCCAGCACCATTCCCTTTCATTCCACACCAGAGGCTCCTCATGCTCCACCCGTCTGCCTGCTGGGAGGGTGTTGGTGGCAGCAGTTGAGCATTGTCATGGCAGATCCAGGCTGGCATCTGGGGGAAGCACTTTCTAGAGCAATTTTCTGCTGTTGTGGAGAGGCAGAAACTGAAAATGAGTTCCACTCTGGAGTAGCTGCACAGTTTGAGTCATGAGGCTGGGGGTAGATGGGGTATGAAGGATGCAGTGTCATGATGAGGAGGAATGGTATCCCATTGCCAGAGGGCATGTTACATGAGATACTGGGAAGAAGTTCTTCTGTGAGGGTGGTGAGGCTCTGCCACAGGTTGCCCAGGATAGCTGGCTGTCCCAAGGTCAGGCTGGACAGGGTTTGGGGGAACCTGGTCTAGTAGAAGGTGTGGCTGCCCATGGCAGGGTGGTGGGACAAGGTGACCTTTAGGGTCCCTCCCAGCACAAACCACTCTGGGATTCATTCATGCCCAGATTTCCTGGTGCCTGGCTGTACCAGCTGGCTCTCAGCTGCAGACAGTCCAGTTCATGCACAGAGCTGATGATGTGATCAGACCCCAGGCAGATCCTCCTGGTTCCTCTGTCATCTCCTGAGCGTGCTAGGGAAGGCTGAGGTTGTCAGGAGCGCCAGCTGTGGTGCTGCCATGCCCAGCTGCAGGCTCTCAGTGTGCTGCAGTGTGCTGGCGTTCATCCACCTCCTCTATGGATAGGAGCAGTGTGTTTCTTCAGGCTTCATCCAGACAGTGATGCTGTGGGGTAAGGAGACTGCTATGGGGACAGTGATGGCCCCTTTGGCAGTGCTCTGCCAGCTGAGGAGGTGGGATGGTGGCACTGTAGGATCCTGGTAACCTGCTGCTGCCGAGCATGTCCGGGCTGCCCTCCCTGGCACAGCCCTTCCCCCTGCCCTGCTTGTGCCATGGGCAAGGAGAAGCTTCATGGTTGTGTCTCTACACTGGGGCCAGGGGTTCCCCATCCCCAGAGGAACCTGCCTCTGTGGGAGCAGTGTGGGGCCCATCCCACCCAGCCAGGGGCCAGCACAGCCAGTGTGGGTCTCAGTGGGGACAGCTGGCTGGGACAGGACAGGCTGCAATGGAGGCAAGGAGGCTGCCAGGCTCATGCTGCTCCCAGGCTGCTGGGGGTGGATGTGTGGGTGCAGCCCACCTGTGAGTGCTTGCTGACAGCTCACGCTGGGAGCCATAGGCAGAGTGCCTGTTCCTTCCAGACCAGAACTGATTTTCTGCCTTCCCTGGAGGTGCTGGCTGTGCCCAGGGATTTGGGAATGTCCGTATGCCACAGCCACTGCAGGTGCTCAGCTGTGAGCGACCCTGGAGTGGCTGCAGGAACACACAAGGACAGCAGTGATTGTTCATCCTCCTGCGAGCGCCTCAGTGGGGCTGTCTGTCATCCAGCGAGGTGTAAGAAATGGCAGATGATCTCTTAAAATACAGAGTAAAAATATTCAATATCCTTCTGCCTTTTCAGGAGTGTTGCCAGCTCCACCTCTTCCATCTGGGAAGGGGCAGGTGTCTGTGGGACTTCTTTGTCCTCATATTCCCCACAAAGCTGGTGGCCAGCGTGATCCCAGTAGGAAAAGCCATTCACTTTCCCTCTGCTGTGGGGTTAGTGCCCTGCATGCAGGGCTGGCTTTACTCCTCCTGGAGGAGGAGAGAGGTTTCCTGGGAATTGCAGCCCCATGGCAGCTTTGTTCTGGTTTGTGTTTGTTTTACATCTTGCTGCCTTCAGTGCATCAGAGCTGTGAGAAGGGCATGATGGGTATTTCAGAGTCACTTGGTTCTTGGCAGTGCTTTATCTCTGACTTGGTATGTAGAGGGGAGAGCTGGGGACATGTTCAACTTTTTTCTGTCACCCAGCGTGCTCAGCCATGGTGCACTATGTCCCCTTCCACAGCAGGGTCCTAGACCATCCTGGCTCTGCTCTTGTTCCCCCCTGGGCTCCCCAACACTCACCCATTGCTCCTGAGTTTGTGCTGCCCCAGGACTGATGGTCTTGCCTGACCTGTTCCTACTCCCCATTCTCTCCCAGCTCTCTCTGATGTCTGTAAGTGGAGTTGCATCTCCCTCGCAGGGTAGCTAAGCCACTCTCTTGCCTCTGTGGTCCTAAGACAAAAGCTGCGGTCTCACTGAGCCCCACAGTGCTGGTGGTCACTGTGTCACTCCAAGAGTGCTCTGGTTCCCACAGACTGGGACTGCTGTCCATGCTGGTTGGCCTCTGGAGCCCCACATGTGGTCTGCAGGGGATGGCAGGGGCTCTGTTCCCACCTCACTTGCGTCATCCCTCCCAGGAACAAGGACACGACCAGGGACGAATTTATCTTCTACTCCAAGCGCCTGATGCGGCTGCTGATTGAACATGCCTTGTCCTTTCTGCCGCTGAAGGTGAGTGACCAGTATTGGGTGTAGCCGCAGCCCAGCCGCCATCTTCCTCCCTGGGTGCCCCCAGTCAGGTGGGGTCTGGCTCCCCCCACACTCCTTGTGCTCCCCTTTCTGCAGTCGGTCACTGTGGAGACACCCCAGGGCACGATGTACGAGGGGAAGCGGTTCCACAGGCAGCGGGTGAGACACGATCACGGCTCCCTGCTCCCCATGAGAGCACAGCTCCTGGGTTCAGCATGCACTAGGAGCACCCAGCACGTGTCATGCCCCTTTCCCAGATCACCGGCGTGTCCATCCTGCGAGCAGGTGAGACCATGGAGCAGGCCCTGACTGCTGTCTGCAAGGACATCCGCCTGGGCAAGATCCTCATCCAGACCAACCTGGACACAGGGGAGCCTGAGGTGAGTCCTGCTGCAGCCTGGCACACAGCCATGCAGCACTGGCACGTCACCAACCACCCTTCCTTCCCTCCCCAGCTCCACTACCTGCGCCTGCCCAAGGAGATCAGCGAGGACTACGTCATCCTCATGGACAGCACCGTGTCCACGGGGGCCGCGGCCATGATGGCTGTGCGCGTCCTGCTGGTGAGGGGCTGGGTAGGCAGGTGGGGGCATGAGATCCTCTGGGCCCGGCTGGGCTCTCACAGTTCTGTGTGCCACAGGACCACGATGTGCAGGAGGACAGGATCTTCCTGCTGTCACTGCTGATGGCGGAGATGGGGGTGCACTCTGTGGCCTATGCCTTTCCCCGTGTCCACATCATCACCACTGCTGTGGACAAGCGGGTCAACGAGGAGTTCCACATCATCCCGGGCATCGGTGAGGGGGACCAGGGTGTGCTGTACCTGATGGCTGGGGCCAGCAACCCTAGGGGTAGCCTTGTGGCTACACCAAAGGGACTGGTGGGGCTGGTGCTGCTCTCCCTTCACTTTGTCCCTTTCTCTGCCAGGTAACTTTGGAGACAGATACTTCGGCACCGATGGCCCCTCAGCCTGGTGTGAGAGCGACAGCATGGACTGCTGAGCTGGCTGGCCACAGGACCATGGGCTAGGCTGGCTGCAGTGCTGGCCCCCATCCCTGTCCCCAGGAGAGGCCCTGAGCTGCCAGCTGTGCCCACCTGCCAGCCCCCGTCTCTCTGGACCTGTACGACAAGCCCCTGCTGCTGGTCTCCCTCTGCCCCAAAGGACCAATCCTCCGCAGGGAGGGGAAGAAAGGGATGGCCTCCACGGAGAGGGGATATTTAGAGACATTCCTTGCTCCCAGAGCCCTGCCTCTGGGCCTGGGCCAGCTGTGCCTCTGAAGGGAGTGGTGGCCTCCCTGTGGCTGTGCCTGAGGGGGTGGTCACCTTCTACCCAGGGGAACAGGGGGATGAGGTCCAGTCCAGGCAAGCTCCATGCCTGGAATCTGTATTTATTTGTATTTATTGTGGGCAGCCCCTGGCTCCCGTGGGACCCTCCGACATCAGGGACTGGACCTCATGGATCCACTCTGTCCCCGCCAATCCGCGCTCCATCCCTGGTCCCAGGAGTTGAGGGGTTGGCATGGGGCTGCTTTCCTGGTGCTGTCCCATCCCCGGTGTGCACAGTGGTGCCGGTGAGCAGGGAGTGGTGAGGTGTCCCCGGTGCTGCCCTTGTTGCTCAGGTTCTTTTTCCAAAGGGCAGCGGCAGCCTTGCCCCGCCTCGGCCCCGCCGCCGGCGGCAGCAGGAGGTTCCGGGGACGGGGGTCTGCCCCCGCAGCCCGCGCTGTCCCGGGCCCGGCCGTGCCGTCACCACCCCATCGCCGCCGTTTGTACCAATAAAGGAGCAGCGCGATCCCCGTGTGCCGCCTCCTGCTGCCGCCGGACCAGGGTCGGGCGGTGCGGGCTGTGCCCCGTACCGGGTGTCGGGGCAGTGCCCCGTACCGGGTGTCGGGGCTGTGCCCCGTACCGGGTGTCGCCGGGGCTCTGCCCTGTACCGGGTGTCGCCGGGGCGGGCTGTGCCCTGTACCGGGTGTCGCCGGGGCTGTGCCCCGTACCGGGTGTCGGGGCTGTGCCCTGTACTGGGTGTCGCCGGGGCTGTGCCCTGTACCGGGTGTCGCCGGGGCGGGCAGTGCCCTGTACCGGGTGTCGCCGGGGCGGGCAGTGCCCTGTACCGGGTGTCGCCGGGGCTCTGCCCTGTACCGGGTGTCGCCGGGGCGGGCAGTGCCCTGTACCGGGTGTCGCCGGGGCTGTGCCCCGTACCGGGTGTCGGGGCTGTGCCCTGTACTGGGTGTCGCCGGGGCTGTGCCCTGTACCGGGTGTCGCCGGGGC
>VZSE01011281.1:15227-29654 GCA_013398275.1 Promerops cafer
CCGGCGGGTGGTGACCCCGTTACCCCGGGATCACGGGCCAGCGAGGCGGAGGGGCGGGCGGCACCAGGAAAACTGGGATCCTCTTCACAGCGGGTCCTGGTCTGGCACTGGCACCGGGAATCCCGGCTCTGGGACCAGAGGTCCCAGAGCGTGCTGGGCTGCGCTCAGTGCCACTCCCGGCTGGCGGGGACGGTGGAAGCAAGGGCCGTGTATGTGTCCTTGTTTGTGTCCACACCCGTGTCCGTGCTCTTGTCCGTCTCCATCTCTGTGTCCGTGCCCGGGTCCGTGCCGGGGGGCTGTGGGGTGCAGACCGTGGGGGCGGGAGTTGCCGGGGCATGCCGGGGGTGCCAGGGGTGCGGGGTGCCGCCGCCGTGACCCCTCGCGTACCCCCCCAGGCCTCCAACCCGCTGTGGCAGTCACGGGGCTCCAGCGCAGTGCCGTCAGGCGGGCGGTTCCGGTGCCCGTCATGCCGGCACGAGGTGGTGCTGGACCGGCACGGGGTGTACGGATTGCAGAGGAACCTGCTCGTGGAGAACATCATCGACATCTACAAGCAGGAATCGGCCCGGTCCGAAGGCGCGGGGACCCCGGGCCAGGGGGGCGAGACCTACGGGTGACAACGAGCCCACCGAGAGGGCTGGGGGTGGGATCCCAATAGGAACTGGGGAGTCATGGGGCCCATGTAGGGCCAGGGAATATCCCTGGGGCTGGGGGTGTCTCCAGGACCAGAGGTATTTCTGGAGCCAGGAGTGTCCCTGGGGTTGAAAGGTCCCTGGGAGCCAGAGGTGTCTCTAGGACTGGGCAGGCCCTGGTGCTGTCTCTGAAGCTGGGGTGTCTCTGGGGGCCAGGGTGTCTACCTGACACCCCCAACCCCCATGTAGACCCCTTCATGCCAAGGCTGAGCAGCACCTCATGTGCGAGGAGCATGAGGACGAGCGGATCAACATCTACTGCCTGCGCTGTGAGGCACCCACCTGCTCCCTCTGCAAGGTGTTTGGGGCGCACAAGGACTGTGAGGTGGCTCCTCTGCCGGCCGTCTACCAGCGCCAGAAGGTGGGGGGCCCCTGGGGTCTTGGGGGGCCGAGGGCACCCACACAGCCACCCTCACGCCCGTGCTCTATACTCCCAGAGCGAGCTCAGCGATGGCATCGCCATGCTGGTGGCGGGGAACGACCGGATCCAGGCCATCATCACACAGATGGAGGAGATCTGCCACACCATCGAGGTTGGGACTGAGGGGTCCGGCCCCGGGGCTGTGCCAGTGGAGGGATGTGGTGGCGCTGGGAGAGTCCAGCCCTGGGGCTGTGCTGGGGGGACACAGTGCAGCCCCTGGCTCCCGTCCCGCAGGAGAATGGCCGGCGGCAGAAGCAGCACGTGGGGCTGCGCTTCGACGCGCTCTACGGGATCCTGGAGGAGCGGAAGAAGGAGCTGCTGCAGAGCATCGCAGCCGAGCAGGAGGCCAAGCTGCAGCGTGTCCGTGGGCTCATCCGCCAGTATGGAGACCACCTGGAGGCCTCCTCCAAACTGGTGGAGTCAGCCATCCAGGCCATGGAGGAGCCCCAGATGGCCCTGTACCTGCAGGTCCTGCCAAGGGAACAGGGAGAGCAGGGGACAGGGGGGCTAGGACTGCCCTGGGGCTGTGTGGTAGTGCTGTGCTTCCCTGAGGGGCGTGGGGCTGCCTCACAGGTCTAAACAGGGGGGCTGTGCTCACCCAAAAGGATCTGTGGATGCCCCTGGGATGTGCAGGGGTGGGCCTGTGGTGGGAGTGATGTCTAGGAGACACTGACCCCCTCCTCGCTTTCCTTCACAGCACTCCAAGGAACTCCTGAAAAAGTGAGTGGGGAGTGTGGGGGGGAAAGGCCTTTGGCTGGTGGCCCTCTGGGTGCTGGACCCTGCAGCTCCCCGGGTGTCTCTGCCCTGCAGGATCACAGACATGTCCAAGGCATCAATGAGCAGCCGCCCCGAGCCTGGCTATGAGAATATGGACCACTTCTCCATCAATGTGGACTACGTGGCTGAGATGCTGAGGACCATCGAGTTCCAGACAGGTGCCTGCACTGGGGAAATTGCTGCTGTCCTGAGGGGGCACTGGGACTGCCTGGGGTGCCCAGCCCTCAGACAAGCAGAGCTCCCATCACCCCTGGGGATTCCACACAGGATTGGGGATGTGACCCCCACCTGTAGCACCACCCAGGGACCCTGGAGGGTCAGTCCTGCCCCAGGCTCTCCCTGGCTGCCACACTGGGCTGGTCACATTCCTCCTGGGAACATCCTGGAGTGTCCTGCTTGGTCACCTCCCTCCTGGCGCGTCCTGGTGTATCCCCATAATGCGGGAAGGAGGGAGGGTCCTACCTGAGCTGTCCCCTGCCCACAGAGCCACTGGGTGAGGATGAGGGTGACGGACCTGGGGATGGCAGTGAGGCCGCAGCGGAAGAGGACCGGCTGGACAGCCTGGACGTGCCCGAAGCTGCTGAAGGTGAGTGCATGCCATGACTGCCCAGTGCTATGTCATGCCCAGTGCTGTGTCCAGTGCCATGCCTGCTTGGCTGTGCCATGGTCTGTGTGTGGCAGCACGGGTCCTTCAGGGTGCTGGGGCATCCCTGTCTCGATCTTGTTCCCTCTTTCCTTCTGCAGATGTGGGGCCGAGGCAGAAGCCAGCGAGTTCTCCCCATGGTGAGACCCTCATGGGGAGTGAGATGGGCACGGGGTGCCGTGGGGCAGAGGAGACACCTCCCAGGAATGGGGATGAGGATGTGGAGGGGAAGGTCACATCTCAGGCTCCCCCCAGGCCATCCTTGTCTCCTTGCTGCAGGGAGTAGGAAGGGGGTCCCGGGGTCCCGGGGCTGAGGCTTCTTTTCTGCACAGGTCAGCACTGAAGTGAAGCCGTGGGTAATGCTGGCACGCCCTCAGCTATGGCTCTCCCTGTCACGCCCGGCTATGGCTGTCTCTGCCACCCCCGCCCCGGCTATGGCCATCCCTGACGCTCTCAGGCGAGCTCCATCCCTGCTGCTGGAATTCCCCAAATGGGCGCTACCCCTCTACAACATTAAAAGTGTGTGAGGACACGTTCTCCCGTGTGGTGCGTGGGTGGGATGGAGGCTGGGGTTGCCCCAGAGCAGCAGCTCTGCACCGGCTCCACAGGGTCTAGCCCAGCACAGCCCCTGCCCCATCACCCCACCAGTGCCCCCGGGACCCCTCAGGCAAGGGGCTGAGACCCCAGAGCCCCAGTGCAACTTTGAGCCTTGGGCCCCGTGAGTGGGGCTCTGCTCCCCGCCCACAGCCCCTGCTGGGGGGCGAGGATCCTCAGGTGCCCCCATCCTGCCCCCCCCGTCGGGGTGCCCGCAGCAGCACCGTGCCCTGGGTGCTGCGAGCAAACACTGTCGGGATGAGCTGGCTGAGTACACACACGGCCGCATCAGCGCTGGCTCGGGGCAGGCTCCCCCGGGAGGGCCGCGGCAGCGGTGGCTGCGTCACCGCCTCGCCCGGTCGCCACGGCGGCACGGCCGATGATGCACACGGCCAGGGCTCCTCGGGCGGGGGTCCCCTGTGGCTGGGCTCCACTGGCGAAGTCCCCGCTGCCACACCCTGCCCAGCCAGGGGACAAAAGGGCTGAGCCCTGTGGGCCGCCCCCCAGCAGCCGGCAGACCGCGGCAACCGCGCTGGCTAGGGGCTGGATGCGAGGTCCCGGAGGACGGGTGACAGTCGGGATATCTCAGCTCTCGTGTCCCCGAGCTGACACTCCAAGCAGAGGCGATGCGGCTACCAGCGGACCAGCCCCAGGGCCCAGCCCAGCTGCTCCTTCACGCACCAGAAACGTGCCCGGGAGGGCTTGGGTGATCCCTGGGGAGCATGAGGGGCTGGGGCTTCTCCATGCCTGCACCAGACATTCACGGACGCAGCACTTGCCCTTCCCCCCTCCTCAGGGACGTTCCCTTGTCGCTGTCACCATCCAGAGGTGACTGAGATGGACTCTCAAGCACTCAGCAGCCCCTCAGCTGGGTACCATAGGTGCCACTGCAGCGCTTGAGATGCCTCAGGAGAGCCCCACCCTAGTGCTCTTCTGTTTTGGGCAATTTTCTTCCTTGTGCTTTGTGTCCAGGTGTTCGTCACCTGTCACTGCCCTCCCAAACCAGCCTGTCCTCTGGGCAGCCCCCTGGAATTTGTGGATGCCTCTGCTTGTCCAGTTAAATTGTACCCCCACCTGAGATTTCAGGAAGAGGTGATCTGAGCACTGAGCAGGGATTCTAACACACAGTCTGCTCCAATTGCTCTCCAAGAAGCATAATTTCTCGTTATTCTTCTCTGTAACTATGCTTCCAAAGGCCTTTTTCTCCATAAGGAGCATAATGTTAACATTCCTAAAGAATGTCTTTTCACTTTCCCCCTCAAAGGCAGGTGGGTTGTCCACCTACTGTCATCACTTAACCAGCTATATGTCCCATTTGTGGAATTTTGTCCATTTTATTGGGTTTGTATTGGGTTTGTGTGGCAAGGTTTTGGTAGTGGGGAGATTGTCACCACAGGGCAACCTCTGTGAGCTGACAGAAGCTNCAAACCAGCCTGTCCTCTGGGCAGCCCCCTGGAATTTGTGGATGCCTCTGCTTGTCCAGTTAAATTGTACCCCCACCTGAGATTTCAGGAAGAGGTGATCTGAGCACTGAGCAGGGATTCTAACACACAGTCTGCTCCAATTGCTCTCCAAGAAGCATAATTTCTCGTTATTCTTCTCTGTAACTATGCTTCCAAAGGCCTTTTTCTCCATAAGGAGCATAATGTTAACATTCCTAAAGAATGTCTTTTCACTTTCCCCCTCAAAGGCAGGTGGGTTGTCCACCTACTGTCATCACTTAACCAGCTATATGTCCCATTTGTGGAATTTTGTCCATTTTATTGGGTTTGTATTGGGTTTGTGTGGCAAGGTTTTGATAGTGGGGAGATTGTCACCACAGGGCAACCTCTGTGAGCTGACAGAAGCTTCTCCCATGTCAAAGAGAGCCAAAGCCAGCTGGCTGCAGGATGGACCTGCTGCTGGCCAAGGCAGAGTCCATCAGTGATGGCAGTAACACCTCAGGGATACTGTATTTAAGGAGGAAAAACACGTTATTGTGTAGAGGTAGTTGCAGCCAGAGAGGAATGATGGTATATGAGAGAACAGCCCTGGAGCCTCTGGGGTCAGTGCAGAAGGAATGAGAGGAGGTGCCCCAAGTGCTGGAGCAGCTCCCCTGCAGCCTGTGGGGGCCCAGGGGTAGCAGAGCCCCTCCGACAGCCTGTGGAGACCCACCTGGCAGCAGAGACCCAGCTGCAGGCCCTGGAGGAGCCCACGCCAGAGCAGGTGGGTGCCCAGAGGAGTCCGTGACCCCGTGGGAAGCCCATGCAGGTCCTGGCAGGGACCTTTGGGCCTGCGGGGAGAGGAGCCCACGCTGGAGCAGGTTTGCTGGCAGGACCTGTGACCCTGTGGGGGACTCAGGCTGGAGCAGCTCCTGAGGGACTGTCTCCATGGAAGGGACACGCAGCGGAGCAGAGCAGAGCCACAGCCCACGGGAAGGACTCGTGCTGGCGGAGCCTGCAGAGGNTACTGTATTTAAGGAGGAAAAAGACGTTATTGTGTAGAGGTAGTTGCAGCCAGAGAGGAATGATGGTATATGAGAGAACAGCCCTGGAGCCTCTGGGGTCAGTGCAGAAGGAATGAGAGGAGGTGCCCCAAGTGCTGGAGCAGCTCCCCTGCAGCCTGTGGGGGCCCAGGGGTAGCAGAGCCCCTCCGACAGCCTGTGGAGACCCACCTGGCAGCAGAGACCCAGCTGCAGGCCCTGGAGGAGCCCACGCCAGAGCAGGTGGGTGCCCAGAGGAGTCCGTGACCCCGTGGGAAGCCCATGCAGGTCCTGGCAGGGACCTTTGGGCCTGCGGGGAGAGGAGCCCACGCTGGAGCAGGTTTGCTGGCAGGACCTGTGACCCTGTGGGGGACTCAGGCTGGAGCAGCTCCTGAGGGACTGTCTCCATGGAAGGGACACGCAGCGGAGCAGCTTGTGCAGAGCCACAGCCCACGGGAAGGACTCGTGCTGGCGGAGCCTGCAGAGGACTGCCTCCCTCCCACACCGCAGCAGGGCGAGGTCTCCCCTCCCTAAGAAGGCAGCAGCGGCAGAAACCACGGGGTGACCTGACTGTAACCCCCATTCCTGTCTCACTGGAAGGGAAGAGGTGGAGAATCAGGAATAAAGCTAAGCCTGGGATGGAGGGAGGGGTGAGGAGAAGGTGTTTTTAGAATTTTACTTCTTGTTACTCTACTCTGATTTGACTGGCAATAAATTAAACTAATTTTCCCAAATCGAGTATGCTTTTCCCACGACACGAATTGGTGAGCTTTCTCTGCCCTTATCCTGAGCCGTGAGCTTTTCTTATATTTTCTCTTCCCTGCCCAAGTGAGGGGGGAGTGATAGAGCAGCTTTGGTGGGCACCTGGAATCCAGCCATGGTCAATCTATCACACATGTAATGCCAATTACCTTCCTCTTGGCTTATGTTAAACCCCGTGGAAAATCCTCACAGAGTTTTGGGACTTAAGGAGCAAGATCAGATTTAAATATAAGATTAGAATTCCTCAGTCCAAAGGGTCCTTCATTTATTGTGACACTGGGAAACCCATCAGTTTTACTCCTGGAGTTTGAATTTTCCTAATCAATTGGACAAGCTGTAAAGTAACAGCATAATATATTATGGATCACCATAAAGTAACAACATAAGTACTTCACTTGCAAAATTAATTTACATAAACAGATTAAAAAATTAAAGACCAAACTTCTATGTCCAGTTGGAACTTCAAGTTTCCAGTTTGGTGTTAATTCCATGTATCTTGTCCAGACTCAGGGACCCTTTTCACCCATGCAATGGATCCAAGAGTTGATTCCTGTCCTTTTCACTGCAGAGTACATCCTTAACACTGTTGGGAAAATACCTTCCCACCTTTCTTGTAGAGTCTCATCCTTTCATGTCCAAACACGGACCACTTCTCCAGATTGAGAAGACTGTCCAGGAGTACCCATGGGAAGGGTGGGGCCTCTGATTCAAAAGCCTGTGAATGAGGATAAAGGCTGTGAAAGAGAAATTCAATATTTCTCTGGCTCTGCTTGCCGCCTTGCACACACCTGCTCTCCGTGTGTGGTTACCAGGTTATGCCTTCCAGTATGGTACTTCCAAAGTGCTCATTCCTGCTTTGACCCAGGGACTGGCACAAACTCTTGTAAGAGCCAAAAGTGATGCTCCACTCGAGCCTTCCGCTGTCACTTGGATATTTGCCTCTTTGTGAAAATTTGGACACTTCCTGCACATGAAGTTCATTATCAGTAGAAATTCCTTCTGGGACACCCAGTCTGGGTATTGTTTCTTTTAAGAAACCCTAATCACTTCTCTACTCTGGTTGGTGCAACGGGGAAAGCCCTGCTGTCAAGGAAAATTGGGAAATAAACTCTCCAATCAATTTGCTAGGTTGGAAAGTTAACATTGCTTTATTAGGAGTGCTGGATGCATGGGAAATTCTCCTCAAAGCATGCATGCCCACTAGCCTAAAAGATCAAGTTGTATTCCTGAAACTAATACATATGCATCATATTTCCTGAATTAAAGCACATACGCTAATAATTTCTGAGGACTTATTTTGGTATGATTCCAGATCTTCTGATGAATCTTTTCTCCTTGGTAGTATTTTAAATATATGATTGGGTCATAAGGTATTTCTGTTATCATTCTTTGTTCTGACACAAAATCTTTGCTCTCAAAACTAAGATATGGGCTAGTACCTATTAATCACTAATATGAGTAAATAAGGAAGCATTAGCTAGCACAAGACGTAGTCACAGACAACTGCCTTTCCTGACAGTCCTGGGTGTGGGCCATCTGATTTGTATTGTTCTTTAAACAGGTTTGGCACTTTTTAGTGATGCTTTTTATGATACCAGTTACTTTTACGGTCAAAACTTGAGGCTTCAATGCTTCTGCCAGAGACTCTATTTCTCACTGAGTTCCCCTGTGCTGTTCCTCTGCATCTTCCTCATAAGGTGTTGGGGAATTATTACCTGTTTGCTGGATGTAATCCACCATCCTTCAGGGCTATTTTCAGGATCTAACAAATTTGCCACTTTCTCTCTTTGCCAGCCAGGCCATTTCCAATATTCACTGGGGTTTCTCTGAATGGGAATGCATTTCTTTGCAATGCATTATTGCCATCTTTTGAGGTAGCTGCACGCCCTCTAACAATCTCTGTGTTACACGTCCATGTTTCCTGGGGGATCCCTTAGAGGTTCACTCTCTCTCTTTCCAAATGGCTCCACGGGCACAGACCACTCCAGCAGCAAATTCTGAGTCAGTCCACATATTTACAGTCTTTTCATGAGAGAGCTCCGGTGCTCTGCTTTCTGAGACGATGTGTTGGGGTCAGAACTTTGGCTTCTATTGCCTCATGCTGAGTTAGCACTGCATTCCTGGCTTTTCAGACTCTGTCTCTCACAAAGCTGCTCCCATCCACGGAGGGTTTGCAATCAGCTTCTCCCAGAGCAGCGCCCTGTAGATCTTCCTGACTGGAGTGCACCTGTTCAGTGGTGGATTCTGCATTCCAAGCCCATAGGGCATTGTCCACTTCCTCTAATCTTTCTGCTTCAGGTTCAGGATTCTGTAACAGATAATCTTGGGCCCCCCAAGGCCTTTTCTTCCAGAATATGAACTGTTTGGTAACACCAGCCGACCAGATAAGTGGTTGACGAATGCCAATAAATGTTTGTATTAATTACAGCTGGGTATTTCTGTAAGATCCATTTGCCAATGTTTCCCAGGGGTTATTCCTTGCCTTGTGCTTCCTCCCTGTATTTTCTTTCTGATTTTTGGATGATTAACACAGCAAAGGATACATTTTTAACTACTCTGTCTGCAAAACATTGCATCTTGCTTCCAAATAATTTTTTGCTAAAAGCAGTGATGCGTCTGCTCCTGTGTGTGTCTCTTGATGCACCCTTTTAAGTTGGATTTCCATTATCTCCACAAACTACTTTCCAGGTGTTTTCCACCACCCTTCTTTATTTTTAGTACAGTTAAGCTGTTCCCCTCCTTGTTTCTCTCCTTTGGTGTAATTTGTTGGAGATGAATCTACACAGGTTTGTGGAATCAAACTCCTTCACAATTTGGTTTCCTCAATGCAATTTCTTCCACTGCTGGATCTGCTCTTCTATTTCCCTTTACAATATTTGGGTTCTTTTCCTGGGGGGCTTTGCAATGTATTATTGTGGTGTTCTTTGGCTGAAGAACTGCTTTCCGTATCTTTGGAATTTCAGCTACATATTTTTCTGAACTCCATAGTGAGGTGAAAACTCCTTGTTCCCAAACTGGTCCATGAGCATGGACTCTGCCAAAGGCATGTTTTGAGTCGGTGTAAATATTGACTTGCTTTTCTCAGCTCAATGCCAGGGCCCAGGTGAGAGCTCCCAGTCTGCTTTTCTGGAAGGATTGTTTTCCAATACCTTCCTGGTAGTGACCACAGTGTGCCCAGATTTCCCATCTCCATTTATTTACCGTGTCACCACTTCTGTCAGTGAAGAACTGCACAGCTGGGGTAGCAAATCCCTCCCCAGCAATGGCAAAGCTCACTCTGGGATGCAAAGAAAAGGATTTTGTGCTCCCAGTCGTGAATCCCATGGGATGTGCAATGGTCTGAGGGATTACCTGCTCCCGAGGAATTTCCTCCCTGTTTTTGCTCAAAGATTCTTCACAGTAACTACAGAATGAACTGCTCCATTATCCACTAGAAAATCCATTGTTTCATTCCCCAGTTTAACTGGAATCAAAGGATTGGCCAGGGAAATAGGAGACGCCTCTGTTCCCCTTCAGTCCAGCCTAATTCCTGCATCTTCTGATTTTTCTTCTATTTGTAAGTTGGGAATGCTCCTTTTCCCAGTGCCCTTCCTGTCTGCAAGGGGCACCCTGATACTTTTGTATTTGGTAGGGTGATACTGATACTTTTGGAAGGGTGTTAATCCCCACCCTCAGCCCCAGCCCTGGAATTGCCTGCCCCTGACAATGGGTTCAGTAATTTCTCTTGGCTCTTCTCCTTCTCTTGTATCTCTTCCCTATCCTTACAGGCATCACTTGGGAAATAACCATCCCCTCCACTTCTTCTCTATTCTGGAGTTTCTTTCTAATACCAGGTGCCAACTGCCCAACAAAAAGCCTGTTAAACATCATCCTGCTTCCTTCCTTGCTGGATCTGAATCCATTTGGGAGCCACTTCACACAATCTTCCATACAAAGCCAATGGAGACTCCTTTGCTCCCTCTTCCCTTCATACAACTCGGCAAGGTGCTTCAGTTCCTTCACTTCCTCTTAGAATCCCAATAAAACCATTTTCTAATATAATTTTAGTGAATCTCACCAGCAGTCTGATTAAGATCCCACTCTGGGTCATTCTTAGGATGAAATTTGTGAGGATTTGGGATGCCATGAACCTTTTGATCTAATCCTATTTTCTAACTCCTGCTTCTCAAGCCTTTTCTAAACTGCCCTCCATTTCTCATGGGGAAACAAATATTCCAGGAGAGCCTGGATGTCCTCCTGGTTTGGATTATGAGCTGACATCATGGTTTTAATCACACTACACATTCCATCAGGACTTCTGTGATATGACCCCGCTCGCTGCTTCTGATTCAGCAAGTCTGAAGAGTGACCAGCACCTGCACATCCACTGCCTCTCCCTCAGGTGCATCTACTGCCCTGAATGTGCTTGTAATAACAACTTGCCTTTCTCCCTGATCCTACTGGAAACGGGATGTGTCAAAACCACCGTTTCATCCCCAGATACACTGCCCACCTCCAGCTTTCATCCTTGTGTCAGAGGAGCTGCCAATAGTTGGACTTTATTTTTTTTTTGTCTCTTTTATCTTCTTGTCCCATATGACAGTATCTTTCCCCTTATCCTCTTTTCTTCATTTCCCAAAGAATATATTCGTTTTGATACTTTTGAATCGACCAAACCACATTTTTTCTTACTTTATGAATTATTTCTTAAAACAAAAACCAGATCTACATCAGGGACTTCATCCCATTCATTTTGCCTCCTACAAAGTAACATCAACAGTAAAATTGTATTATATTTTGAAGGCCTGTTGTTTTCCGGCCTTTTTTCACTATCATCTAATGATGATAGTGAAACCAGAATGATGTGACCATTGATTACAGTATCTTTTAAATTTATCTTGAGTCATAGGGTCACCCTAACTCTTCAGGATGCATCCCAGAGGAGAGCAAAGTGGAATTTCTAGAGGCAGAGGAACCCATTTCAGTTGTGGAATTTCCAGTGTTTTCATACACCATCCCAATGTACATAGCCAAATCCCAGTTTTCACATCACCAGCTCTGCATGTGAAAACGTGTGCAAACATCAAAAATCCAAGACATGCATCACCGAATTGTAGAAACAAAATATTTTTTTCTTCAGCTTATGCAGAGCCCAAACCCAAAATCCTACTTCTTGGCAATTTCCAACCACCCCCTTCACTGCAGAAATACCTCTAAAATGTGTTGTGCCATTGAGTCACTGGTTGTGCCAGTGTCAGGGCTGGTCATCCAAAGTACCCGATCACGAGGTTGGTGCGTGCTGGAATTCGCCCTGCCAAGCCCCTTTGCCTGGAGTGGCCAGTCAGCCAGGGCAGGGCACTCTGGCTATCCCATCTGGGTCATCAAAAACAGCTGTGGGCTTCCTGGTGTGCACTGACAATCCACAAATCCAGGCAAGAGATTTCTGGTTTTATTCCAGTTAGTGCAGAGCCAGGAGCTAAGGGTTTCCCTAAGGCTGTTCCCTGCTCCCTGAGCATCAGAACTTTACACTGTTTATACATCTGACCAAAGAACCAGCATTCATTGGTTTCCAATTACAGAACTCTGTTATTAATTAGGACTCAAACTCCTCTTTGCTGGGTGTATCTCCCTCCTCATGCTGATCACTCCACAGGTGCAGCTCTTTCCTCCATTTGAGTTGGGCTCCATTCTGAGCAGGTGGTCAATGAGTCAGTGACTGTGATCTCTCAAGGGTGCAGGATTACCTTTTCCCCGGTCCTGTTCAGTCCTGCCGAGGACACTCCTGGTGCCTCTCATCCAGACAGCCCATTGCTCTTGGGGTGGTCTTCCCTTTTCCTTAGACCAGAAGATCAGCCGAGCCTGCGAGGTTCATGATGTAATTACTAATCACAAGTGTCCAACTACAGCTACTGGGGGACATGAGGGACAACAAAATCCTCAGTGGTGACACTGAGCCAGGGGGGCAGCAGTGACATCCCTTCCCAGTGGATCTAGGTGGACAACAGCCCACTGGCTGGGGAGCATGAAGGGAGGGGGGGAGCCCTCCCCTCCACGAAGTGTGGAGGGCTGTGGATGCAGCTTCCTGGCCAGGCTGGGGCTTCCTGGAGCAACAAGGACGTGACATCTGGACTCCAGGAAAGGGTCAAAGCAATGCCAAAGGGACTGGAGCATGTGCTGCCTGAGGAGGAACTGGGATGTTTTGGGGTACCTATGTGTATATTTGCGTAATGGGAGGGAAGGAGGAGGGAGCCAGGCTCTTCCCAGTGGAGCCCAGTGACAGGACCAGCAGCAACAAGCACAAACTGGCCTCCAAAGATTTGGATTTTTTTTGCAGTGAGGCTGATCACACAGGGTGCCTGGAATAGGCTACCCAGAAGGGTTGTGGTCCCTCCAGCTGGGAAGGCAACCACAGCTGCATGAGGGGCAAGAGGCCCCTGGATCCCCACCAGCCCCAGCCCTGCTCGTCAGGGCTGGCTGAAGCAGACTGTCCAAACCAGTGTCCAATCCGATATAAATATCTCCTAGGAGGGATCGTCCCACAACAATTCTTCTTGCCAGCATGGCCTTCCAGCTCCGGGGTACTCATGCTCTGGTGGAATTTCCCCTTTCAAGTCCCCGTGGGCACAGCAAAAGCAGCTGGAGCAGGGCCTGGAGTGGGGAATCTCCAGCCTCGAGCACGTTCCCAAAGGCCATGCTCCCCAGCTGCTTTGCCCCTCGGAGCAGCCTGCTACCAGAGCCACTGGGTCACAGAAAGCAGCTCACAGGAAACCAGAGGGCTGCACACCCGCCAGTGTTATGAAGCACTGTGCTGCCTGCCCTGAGCACTGACCTCCACTGCTGTCACATCCCCACGCTGTCTTGCCAGGGACACCATCAAAAACTTCCTGCTCCAGCCCTGCCATGCTGCCCTTCCAGCAGGTATTGGGATGTCATCAAAGAATTTCTGGCTGGTTTAGGTGGGAAGGGACATCCAGTCCCATCCACACATCCACAGACCAAGCTGGAGGCCCCGGTGAGGACCAGGGCCACAAGGAGGCTGAACCTCCCCCAGCTGCCTCAGAAGGCTTCATCCCGATTCTCTTGGTTGGGGGCCTGAAACACAGCCCACCACAGTGCCCCCCTCCCCGCCCACGACTCCAGCCCTGACCCACTCAGCAGCACCGAGTGTCCACAGAGGTTTCCCCCCACTCCTAGTGCTCCCACATGGGTGGCCACATCCTCCCACAAAGGAGGGATGTGTCAGGGTCTGTGTCTGTGTCTGTCCCTCCCCCAGCTCCCAGCCCCGCCCACCATCCTGGGGAGGAACTTCTTCCCTGCTCATGTCCCCACCTGTGGGCAGGTGGGTGCAGCCCCCCTGTGCCTGGCTCTCTGGTGGTGAGGACCCACCGTTCCCATCCCTCTGCCCTATTTGCTTCCTACTGCTCCCACACCTGGGGGGCTGTGAGCATCTCATCCCCCTGAAGAACACGGTGGGTCACCTCCTAACCCAGAACACACACAGCCTTGTTCCCAGTGCCGGGGGGTTTGTGCTGCTCCTACCCAGCCCTGGCCCAGCTCATCCTGAGCCCTTTCTCCCTTTCCAGCGAGCCCTTTCCCTATTCCCAGTGAGTCGGTTTGTCCCTTCCTGGTAAACCCATTCCACCACTCCCAATGAGTCTGTTTCCCCATCCTTGGTGAGCCCCTTCCCTGTTCCTGGTGAGCCCATTCCCTCGTTCCCACTGAGCCTTTCCCTGTTCCCACTGAGCCTATTCCCCCATTCCCCATTCCTGGTGAGCCCATTCCCAGCGAGCACGTTCCCAGTTTGCCCAGTCCCTGGCCCTGGACAGCCCCAGCTGCCCCCACCCCGCACTCGCTCACGCCTCGGGTTTCCACCACGTTTTATTACAAAATCGGTGCGGACCGGTCCCGGGGCCGGTTCCGCTCCCACTCGCCCCAGCGCTGGGGCTGAGGCGGGTTTAGCCCGTGCCGGTGGCGATGCCGAGCGCCCTGCAGCGCAGAGGCCGAGTCGCTGGCTGGAGGCCGGTGCGGCCCTGGGGTTGCAGGGGGTTCGGGGTGTCCGGGAATTCCGGGGGGGTTCAGCGCCCCACGGCGTCGAGGA